>CAWUFW010006851.1:0-563917 GCA_963921515.1 Calotriton arnoldi | reverse complement strand
TCTGTACCTCTGTTTGTTCTTTCTGCACTTCTCTTGCTCTTTCTGCACCCTTTGCGCCTCTTTCAGCACCTCTGTTACTTCTTTCTGCACTTCTCTTCCTTCTTTCTGCACCCCTCCTGCCTCTTTCTGTACACTCTCTTGCCTCTTTGTGCACCTCTTCTACCTTTTTCTGTACCGCTCTTGCTTCTTTTTGCACCTCTGTTGTTTCTTTCTGTACTGCTCTTGCTTCTTTCTGCACCACTCTTGCCTCTTTCTGCACCTCTCTTGCTTCTTTCTAGACCTCTGCTTGATTCTTTCAGCAATTCTGTTGCCTCTTTCTACACTTCTCTTGCCTTCTTTCTGCACCCCTCCTGCCTCTTTCTGTACTTCTCTTGCCTCTTTGTGCACCTCTCCTACCTCTTTCTGTACCTCTCTTGCCTCTTTGTGCACCTCTTCTACCTTTTTCTGTACCGCTCTTGCTTCTTTTTGCACCTCTGTTGTTTCTTTCTGTACTGCTCTTGCTTCTTTCTGCACCACTCTTGCCTCTTTCTGCACTTCTCTTGCTTCTTTCTAGACCTCTGTTGATTCTTTCAGCAATTCTGTTGCCTCTTTCTACCCTTCTCTTCCTTCTTTCTGCACCCCTCCTGCCTCTTTCTGCACTCCTCTTGCCTCTTTCACCACCTCTGTTGCTTCTTTCTGCACTTCTCTTCCTTCTTTCTGCAACCCTCCTGCCTCTTTCTGTACCTCTCTTGCCTCTTTGTGCACTCTCTTCTACCTTTTTCTGTACCGCTCTTGCTACTTTTTGCACTTCTGTTGGTAATTTCTGCACTGCTCTTGCTTCTTTCTGCATCACATTTGCCTCTTTCTGCACTTTTCTTGCTTCTTTCTACACCTCTGTTGCTTCTTTCAGCAATTCCTTTGCCTCTGTCTGCACTTCTCTTCCTTCTTTCTGCACCCCTCCTGCCTCTTTCTGAACCTCTCTTGCCTCTTTGTGCACCTCTCCTACCTCTTTCTGCACTCTTTATGCCTCTTTTTGCACCTCTATTGGATCATTCTGCCCTGCTCTTGCTTTTTTCTGCACCCTCTTGCCTCTTTCTGTACTCCTCTTTTCTCTTTCTGTACCTCTCTTGCCTTTCTGCACCCCTGTTCCCTCTTTCTGTACCTTTCCTGCCTGTTTCTGTACCTCTCTTGCCTCTTTCTGTACCTCTGTTGGTTCTTTCTGCACTTCTCTTGCTCTTTCTGCACCCTTTGCGCCTCTTTCAGCACCTCTGTTGCTTCTTTCTGCAATTCTCTTCCTTCTTTCTGCACCACTCCTGCCTCTTTCTGTACCTCTCATGCCTCTTTGTGCACCTCTCCTACCTTTTTCTGCACCCTTCTTGTCTCTTTTTGCACCTCTGTTGGTTCTTTCTGCACTGCTATTGCTTCTTTATGCACCTCACTTGCCTCTTTCTACACTTCTCTTGCTTCTTTCTACACCTCTGTTGCTTCTTTCAGCAATTCTCTTGCCTCTTTCTGCACTTCTCTTCCTTCTTTCTGCACCCCTCCTGCCTCTTTCTGTACCTCTCTTGCCTCTTTGTGCACCTCTCCTACCTCTTTCTGCACTTCTCTTGCCTCTTTTGCACCTCTGTTGGTTCATTCTGCACTGTTCTTGCTTCTTTCTGCACCCTCTTGCTTCTTTCTGCACCTCTCTTGCTTCTTTCTGCACCCTCTTTTATCTTTCTGCACCTCTCTTGCCTCTTTCTGCACCCCTGTTCCCTCTTTCTGCACCTTTCCTGCCTGTTTCTGCACCTCTCTTGCCTCTTTCTGTACCTCTGTTTGTTGTTTCTGCACTTCTCTTGCTCTTTCTGCACCCTTCACGCCTCTTTCAGCACCTCTCTTGCTTCTTTCTGCACTTCTTTTCCTTCTTTCTGCACCCCTCCTGCCTTTTTCTGTACCTCTCTTGCCTCTTTGTGCACCTCTCCTACCTCTTTCTGCACCGCTCTTGCCTCTTTTTGCACCTCTGTTGGTAATGTCTGCACTGCTCTTGCTTCTTTCTGCACCTCACTTTGCCTCTTTCTGCACTTCTCTTGCTTCTTTCTACACCTCTGTTGCTTCTTTCAGCAATTCTTTGCCTCTTTCTGCACTTCTCGTTCTTCTTTCTGCACCCCTCCTGCCTCTTTCTGTACCTCTCTTGCCTCTTTGTGCACCTCTCCTACCTTTTACTGCGCCGCTCTTGCCTCTTTTTGCACCTCTGTTGGTAATTTCTGCACTGCTTTTGCTTCTTTCTGCACGTCACTTGCCTCTTTCTGCACTTCTTTTGCTTCTTTCTACACCTCTGTTGCTTCTTTCAGCAATTCTCTTGCCTCTTTCTGCACTTCTCTTCCTTCTTTCTCCACCCCTCCTGCCTCCTTCTGTACCTCTGTTGCCTCTTTGTGCACCTCTCTTGCCTCTTTCTGTACTTCACTTGCTTCTTTCTGCACCTCTCTTGCTTATTTCTGGCACCTCTCCTGCTTCTTTCTGCAGTTCTCTTGCTTCTTTCTGCACCTCTGACTTAGAGGTAGTTTTAATCCCCTGCCCTATTATGTACTAGAGTCTTACGGGGATGTCATGCCAATCACAGGGTCCCCAACCGATAGTGTACCCTAGTGTGTGTAGGTTTTTCACTGTATTCTAAGTGACTTTCAGCATAGCACTGGCTGCCGGTGTCTGGTTAGTCAGTCAGTTACCACCAGTACCAGTCAGCAAAAAGTTGGGGGCACAGGATGACTTTGCAACAAGGCCTCTTTCTGTACCTCTGTTGGTTCTTTCTGCACTTCTCTTGCTCTTTCTGCACCCTTCGTGCCCTTTCATCACCTCTGTTGCTTCTTTCTCCACTTCTCTTCCTTCTTTCTGCACCCCTCCTGCCTCTTTCTGTACCTCTTTTGCCTCTTTGTGCACCTCTTCTACCTTTTTCTGTATCGCTCTTGCTTCTTTTTGCACCTCTGTTGGTTCTTTCTGCACTGCTCTTGCTTCTTTCTGCACCTCACTTGCCTCTTTCTGCACTTCTCTTGCTTCTTTCTACACCTCTGTTGCTTCTTTCAGCAATTCTCTTTGCCTCTTTCTGCACTTCTCTTGCTTGTTTCTGCACCTCTGTTCCGTGTTTCTGCACCTCACTTGCTTTTTCTGCACCTCTCTTGCCTCTTTCTGCACCTCTCTCTTTCTGCACCTCTCTTGCCTCTTTCTGCACCCCTGTTCCCTCTTTCTGCACCTTTACTGCCTGTTTCTGCACCTCTGTTGCCTCTTCCTGTACCTCTGTTGCTTTTTTCTGCACTTTTCTTGCTCTTTCTGCACCCTTCATGCCTCTTTCAGCACCTCTGTTGCTTCTTTCTGCACTTTTCTTCCTTCTTTCTGCACCTCACTTGCCTCTTTCTGTACTTCTATTGCTTCTTTGTACACCTCTGTTGCTTCTTTCAGCAATTTTCTTGCCTCTTTCTGCACTTCTCTTCCTTATTTCTGCACCCCTCCTGCCTCTTTCTGTACCTCTCTTACCTCTTTCTGCACCTCTCCTACCTCTTTCTGTACCCTTCTTGCCTCTTTTTGCACCTCTGTTGGTTCTTTCTGCACTGCTCTTGCTTCTTTCTGTACCTCACTTGCCTCTTTCTGCACTTCTCTTGGTTCTTTCTACACCTCTGTTGCTTCTTTCTGCACAACTCTTGCCTCTTTTACACCTCTGTTGGTTTTTTCTGCACTGCTCTTGCTTCTTTCTGCACCTCACTTGCCTCTTTCTGTACTTCTATTGCTTCTTTGTACACCTCTGTTGCTTCTTTCAGCAATTCTCTTGCCTCTTCCTGTACTTCTCTACCTTCTTTCTGCACCCCTCCTGCCTCTTTCTGTACCTCTCTTGCCTCCTTGTGCACCTCTCCTACCTCTTTCTGTACCCCTCTTGCCTCTTTTTGCACCTCTGTTGGTTCATTCTGCACTGCTCTTGCTTCTTTCTGCACCTCACTTGCCTCTTTCTGCACTTCTCCTGGTTCTTTCTACACCTCTGTTGCTTCTTTCAGCAATTCTCTTGCCTCTTTCTGCATTTCTCTTGCTTGTTTCTGCACCTCTCTTGCATCTTTCTGCACCTCTGTGGCCTCTTTCTGTACCTCACTTGCTTCTTTCTGCACCCCTCCTGCTTCTTTCTGCACTTCACTTGCTTCTTACTACACCTCTCTTGCCTCTTTCTGCTCCTCTCTTGCCTCTTTGTGCATTTCTCTTGCCTGTTCCTGCACTTCCCTTGCCTCTTTCTGAACCTCTCTTGCCTCTTTCTGCACCTCTCTTGCCTCTTTCTGCACTTCTCTTGCTTCTTTCTGCACCTCTCTTGCTTCTTTCTGCACCCTTATTCTCTTTTTTGCATCCCTCTTGCCTCTTTCTGCTGTTCTCTTGCCATTTTCTGCATCTCTCTTGCCTCTTTCCACACCTCAGTTGGTTTTCAGCAATTCTCTTGCCTCTTTCTGCACTTCTTTTGCTTGTTTCTGCACCTTTCTTGCGTCTTTATGCACCTCTGTTGCCTCTTTCTACACCTCACTTGCTTCTTTCTGCACCCCTCTTGCCTCTTTCTGCACCCCTCTTTTCTCTTTCTGTACCTCTCTTGCCTCTTTCTGCATCCCTGTTCCCTTTTTCTGTACCTTTCCTGCCTGTTTCTGCACCTCTCTTGCCTCTTTCTGTACCTCTGTTGCTTTTTTCTGCACTTCTCTTGCTCTTTCTGCACCCTTCGTGCCTCTTTCAGCACCTCTGTTGCTTCTTTCTGCACTTCTCTTCCTTATTCTGCACCACTCCTGCCTCTTTATGTACCTCTCTTGCCTCTTCGTGCATCTCTCCTACCTTTTTCTGCACCCCTCTTGCCTCTTTTTGCACCTCTGTTGGTTCTTTCTGCACTGCTCTTGCTTCTTTCTGCACCTCTCTTGCTTCTTTCTGCACCCTTATTCTATTTTTGCATCCCTCTTGCCTCTTTCTGCTGTTCTCTTGCCATTTTCTGCATCTCTCTTGCCTCTTTCTGCACCTCACTTGCCCTCTCTGCACTTCTCTTGCTTCTTTCCACACCTCTGTTGCTTTTTCAGCAATTCTCTTGCCTCTTTCTGCACTTCTTTTGCTTGTTTCTGCACCTCTCTTGCATCTTTATGCACCTCTGTTGCCTCTTTCTACACCTCACTTGCTTCTTTCTGCACCCCTCTTGCCTCTTTCTGCATCCCTCTTTTCAATTTCTGTACCTCTCTTGCCTCTTTCTGCATCCCTGCTCCCTTTTCTATACCTTTCCTGCCTGTTTCTGCACCTCTCTTGCCTCTTTCTGTACCTCTGTTAGTTCTTTCTGCACTTCTCATGCTCTTTCTGCACCCTTCATGCCTCTTTCAGCACCTGTGTTGCTTCTCTCTGCACTTCTCTTCCTTCTTTCTGCACCCTCCTGCCTCTTTCTGTACCTCTCTTGCCTCTTTGTGCACCTCTTCTACCTTTTTCTGTACTGCTCTTGCTTCTTTTTGCACCTCTGTTGGTTCTTTCTGCACTGCTCTTGCTTCTTTCTGCACCTCACTTGCCTCTTTCTGCACTTCTCTTGGTTCTTTCTACACCTCTGTTGCTTCTTTCAGCATATCTCTTCCCTCTTTCCGCAATACTCTTGCTTGTTTCTACACCCCTCTTGTGTCTTTCTGCACCTCTGTTGCCTCTTTTTGAACCTCTCTTGCCTCTTTCTGTACCTCTCTTGTCTCTTTCTGCACTTCTCTTGCTTCTTACTGCATCTCTCTTGCTTCTTTCTGCACCCTTCTTCCCTTTTTTGACTCCCTCTTGCCTCTTTCTGCTGTTCTTTTGCCATTTTCTGCACCTCTGTTGCCTCTTTCTGCACCTCCCTTGCCTCTTTCTACACTTCTCTTGCTTCTTTCCACACCTCTGTTGCTTCTTTCATCAATTCTCTTTCCTCTTTCTGCACTTCTTTTGCTTGTTTCTGAACCTCTCTTGCGTCTTTATGCACCTCTGTTGCCTCTTTCTACATCTCATTTGCTTCTTTCTGCACCCCTCCTGCCTCTTTCTGCACCCTCTTTTCTCTTTCTGTATCTCTCTTGCCTCTTTCTGCACCCCTGTTCCCTCTTTCTGCACCTTTCCTGCTTGTTTCTGCACCTCTCTTGCCTCTTTCTGTACCTCTGTTGGTTCTATCTGCACTTCTCTTGCTCTTTCTGCACACTTCGCGCCTCTTTCAGCATCTCTGTTACTTCTTTCTGCACTTCTCTTCCTTCTTTCTGCACCCCTCCTGCCTCTTTCTGTACCTCTCTTGCCTCTTTGTGCACCTCTTCTACCTTTTTCTGTACCGCTCTTGCTTCTTTTTGCACCTCTGTTGTTTCTTTCTGCACTGCTCTTGCTTCTTTCTGCACCTCACATGCCTCTTTCTGCACTTCTCTTGCTTCTTTCTACACCTCTGTTGATTCTTTCAGCAATTCTGTTGCCTCTTTCTGCACTTCTCTTCCTTTTTCTGCACCCCTCCTGACTCTTTCTGTACTTCTCTTGCCTCTTTTGCACCTCTCTATCTCTTTCTGCACTCCTCTTGCCTCTTTCAGCACCTCTGTTGCTTCTTTCTGCACTTTTCTTCCTTCTTTCTGCACCCTCCTGCCTCTTTCTGTACCTCTCTTGCCTCTTTGTGCACCTCTTCTACCTTTTTCTGTACCGTTCTTGCTACTTTTTGCACCTCTGTTGGTAATTTCTGCACTGCTCTTGCTTCTTTCTGCATCACACTTGCCTCTTTCTGCACCCCTCTTTTCTCTTTCTGCACCTCTCTTGCCTCTTTCTACACCCCTGTTCCCTCTTTCTGCACCTTTCCTGCTTGTTTCTGCACCTCTCTTGCCTCTTTCTGTACCTCTGTTGGTTCTTTCTGCACTTCTCTTGCTCTTTCTGCACCCTTTGCGCCTCTTTCAGCACCTCTGTTACTTCTTTCTGCACTTCTCTTCCTTCTTTCTGCACCCCTCCTGCCTCTTTCTGTACCTCTCTTGCCTCTTTGTGCACCTCTTCTACCTTTTTCTGTACCGCTCTTGCTTCTTTTTGCACCTCTGTTGTTTCTTTCTGTACTGCTCTTGCTTCTTTCTGCACCACTCTTGCCTCTTTCTGCACTTCTCTTGCTTCTTTCTAGACCTCTGTTGATTCTTTCAGCAATTCTGTTGCCTCTTTCTACACTTCTCTTCCTTCTTTCTGCACCCCTCCTGCCTCTTTCTGTACTTCTCTTGCCTCTTTGTGCACCTCTCCTACCTCTTTCTGTACCTCTCTTGCCTCTTTGTGCACCTCTTCTACCTTTTTCTGTACCGCTCTTGCTTCTTTTTGCACCTCTGTTGTTTCTTTCTGTACTGCTCTTGCTTCTTTCTGCACCACTCTTGCCTCTTTCTGCACTTCTCTTGCTTCTTTCTAGACCTCTGTTGATTCTTTCAGCAATTCTGTTGCCTCTTTCTACACTTCTCTTCCTTCTTTCTGCACCCCTCCTGCCTCTTTCTGCACTCCTCTTGCCTCTTTCAGCACCTCTGTTGCTTCTTTCTGCACTTCTCTTCCTTCTTTCTGCAACCCTCCTGCCTCTTTCTGTACCTCTCTTGCCTCTTTGTGCACCTCTTCTACCTTTTTCTGTACCGCTCTTGCTACTTTTTGCACTTCTGTTGGTAATTTCTGCACTGCTCTTGCTTCTTTCTGCATCACATTTGCCTCTTTCTGCACTTTTCTTGCTTCTTTCTACACCTCTGTTGCTTCTTTCAGCAATTCCTTTGCCTCTGTCTGCACTTCTCTTCCTTCTTTCTGCACCCCTCCTGCCTCTTTCTGAACCTCTCTTGCCTCTTTGTGCACCTCTCCTACCTCTTTCTGCACTCTTTATGCCTCTTTTTGCACCTCTATTGGATCATTCTGCCCTGCTCTTGCTTTTTCTGCACCCCTCTTGCCTCTTTCTGTACTCCTCTTTTCTCTTTCTGTACCTCTCTTGCCTTTCTGCACCCCTGTTCCCTCTTTCTGTACCTTTCCTGCCTGTTTCTGTACCTCTCTTGCCTCTTTCTGTACCTCTGTTGGTTCTTTCTGCACTTCTCTTGCTCTTTCTGCACCCTTTGCGCCTCTTTCAGCACCTCTGTTGCTTCTTTCTGCAATTCTCTTCCTTCTTTCTGCACCACTCCTGCCTCTTTCTGTACCTCTCATGCCTCTTTGTGCACCTCTCCTACCTTTTTCTGCACCCTTCTTGTCTCTTTTTGCACCTCTGTTGGTTTCTTTCTGCACTGCTATTGCTTCTTTATGCACCTCACTTGCCTCTTTCTACACTTCTCTTGCTTCTTTCTACACCTCTGTTGCTTCTTTCAGCAATTCTCTTGCCTCTTTCTGCACTTCTCTTCCTTCTTTCTGCACCCCTCCTGCCTCTTTCTGTACCTCTCTTGCCTCTTTGTGCACCTCTCCTACCTCTTTCTGCACTTCTCTTGCCTCTTTTTGCACCTCTGTTGGTTCATTCTGCACTGTTCTTGCTTCTTTCTGCACCCCTCTTGCTTCTTTCTGCACCCTCTTGCTTCTTTCTGCACCCCTCTTTTATCTTTCTGCACCTCTCTTGCCTCTTTCTGCACCCCTGTTCCCTCTTTCTGCACCTTTCCTGCCTGTTTTTGCACCTCTCTTGCCTCTTTCTGTACCTCTGTTTGTTGTTTCTGTACTTCTCTTGCTCTTTCTGCACCCTTCACGCCTCTTTCAGCACCTCTCTTGCTTCTTTCTGCACTTCTTTTCCTTCTTTCTGCACCCCTCCTGCCTTTTCTGTACCTCTCTTGCCTCTTTGTGCACCTCTCCTACCTTTTTCTGCACCCTCTTGCCTCTTTTTGCACCTCTGTTGGTAATGTCTGCACTGCTTTTGCTTCTTTCTGCCCCTCACTTTGCTCTTTCTGCACTTCTCTTGCTTCTTTCTACACCTCTGTTGCTTCTTTCAGCAATTCTTTTGCCTCTTTCTGCACTTCTCGTTCTTTTTCTGCACCCCTCCTGCCTCTTTCTGTACCTCTCTTGCCTCTTTGTGCACCTCTCCTACCTTTTACTGCGCCCCTCTTGCCTCTTTTTGCACCTCTGTTGGTAATTTCTGCACTGCTTTTGCTTCTTTCTGCACGTCACTTGCCTCTTTCTGCACTTTTTTGCTTCTTTCTACACCTCTGTTGCTTCTTTCAGCAATTCTCTTGCCTCTTTCTGCACTTCTCTTCCTTCTTTCTCCACCCCTCCTGCCTCCTTCTGTACCTCTGTTGCCTCTTTGTGCACCTCTCTTGCCTCTTTCTGTACTTCACTTGCTTCTTTCTGCACCTCTCTTGCTTATTTTGGCACCTCTCCTGCTTCTTTCTGCAGTTCTCTTGCTTCTTTCTGCACCTCTGACTTAGAGGTAGTTTTAATACCCCTGCCCTATTATGTACTAGAGTCTTACGGGGGAGGTCATGCCAATCACAGGGGTCCCCCAACCGATAGTGTACCCTAGTGTGCGTAGGTTTTTTCACTGTATTCTAAGTGACTTTCAGCATAGCACTGGCTCCGGGTCTGGTTAGTCAGTCAGTTACCACCAGTACCAGTCAGCAAAAAGTTGGGGGCACAGGATGACTTTGCAACAAGGCCTCTTTCTGTACCTCTGTTGGTTCTTTCTGCACTTCTCTTGCTCTTTCTGCTCCCTTCGTGCCCTTTCATCACCTCTGTTGCTTCTTTCTCCACTTCTCTTCCTTCTTTCTGCACCCCTCCTGCCGCTTTCTGTACCTCTTTTGCCTCTTTGTGCACCTCTTCTACCTTTTTCTGTATCGCTCTTGCTTCTTTTTGCACCTCTGTTGGTTCTTTCTGCACTGCTCTTGCTTCTTTCTGCACCTCACTTGCCTCTTTCTGCACTTCTCTTGCTTCTTTCTACACCTCTGTTGCTTCTTTCAGCAATTCTCTTGCCCCTTTCTGCACTTCTCTTGCTTGTTTCTGCACCTCTGTTCCGTGTTTCTGCACCTCACTTGCTTTTTCTGCACCCCTCTTGCCTCTTTCTGCACCCTCTTTCTGCACCTCTCTTGCCTCTTTCTGCACCCCTGTTCCCTCTTTCTGCACCTTTACTGCCGGTTTCTGCACCTCTGTTGCCTCTTCCTGTACCTCTGTTGCTTTTTTCTGCACTTCTCTTGCTCTTTCTGCACCCTTCATGCCTCTTTCAGCACCTCTGTTGCTTCTTTCTGCACTTTTCTTCCTTCTTTCTGCACCTCACTTGCCTCTTTCTGTACTTCTATTGCTTCTTTGTACACCTCTGTTGCTTCTTTCAGCAATTTTCTTGCCTCTTTCTGCACTTCTCTTCCTTCTTTCTGCACCCCTCCTGCCTCTTTCTGTACCTCTCTTACCTCTTTCTGCACCTCTCCTACCTCTTTCTGTACCCTCTTGCCTCTTTTTGCACCTCTGTTGGTTCTTTCTGCACTGCTCTTGCTTCTTTCTGTACCTCACTTGCCTCTTTCTGCACTTCTCTTGGTTCTTTCTACACCTCTGTTGCTTCTTTCTGCACCACTCTTGCCTCTTTTTACACCTCTGTTGGTTTTTTCTGCACTGCTCTTGCTTCTTTCTGCACCTCACTTGCCTCTTTCTGTACTTCTATTGCTTCTTTGTACACCTCTGTTGCTTCTTTCAGCAATTCTCTTGCCTCTTCCTGTACTTCTCTACCTTCTTTCTGCACCCCTCCTGCCTCTTTCTGTACCTCTCTTGCCTCCTTGTGCACCTCTCCTACCTCTTTCTGTACCCCTCTTGCCTCTTTTTGCACCTCTGTTGGTTCATTCTGCACTGCTCTTGCTTCTTTCTGCACCTCACTTGCCTCTTTCTGCACTTCTCTTGGTTCTTTCTACACCTCTGTTGCTTCTTTCAGCAATTCTCTTGCCTCTTTCTGCATTTCTCTTGCTTGTTTCTGCACCTCTCTTGCATCTTTCTGCACCTCTGTGGCCTCTTTCTGTACCTCACTTGCTTCTTTCTGCACCCCTCCTGCTTCTTTCTGCACTTCACTTGCTTCTTACTACACCTCTCTTGCCTCTTTCTGCTCCTCTCTTGCCTCTTTGTGCATTTCTCTTGCCTGTTCCTGCACTTCCCTTGCCTCTTTCTGAACCTCTCTTGCCTCTTTCTGCACCTCTCTTGCCTCTTTCTGCACTTCTCTTGCTTCTTTCTGCACCTCTCTTGCTTCTTTCTGCACCCTTATTCTCTTTTTGCATCCCTCTTGCCTCTTTCTGCTGTTCTCTTGCCATTTTCTGCATCTCTCTTGCCTCTTTCCACACCTCAGTTGGTTTTCAGCAATTCTCTTGCCTCTTTCTGCACTTCTTTTGCTTGTTTCTGCACCTTTCTTGCGTCTTTATGCACCTCTGTTGCCTCTTTCTACACCTCACTTGCTTCTTTCTGCACCCCTCTTGCCTCTTTCTGCACCCCTCTTTTCTCTTTCTGTACCTCTCTTGCCTCTTTCTGCATCCCTGTTCCCTTTTTCTGTACCTTTCCTGCCTGTTTCTGCACCTCTCTTGCCTCTTTCTGTACCTCTGTTGCTTTTTTCTGCACTTCTCTTGCTCTTTCTGCACCCTTCGTGCCTCTTTCAGCACCTCTGTTGCTTCTTTCTGCACTTCTCTTCCTTATTCTGCACCACTCCTGCCTCTTTATGTACCTCTCTTGCCTCTTCGTGCATCTCTCCTACCTTTTTCTGCACCCCTCTTGCCTCTTTTTGCACCTCTGTTGGTTCTTTCTGCACTGCTCTTGCTTCTTTCTGCACCTCTCTTGCTTCTTTCTGCACCCTTATTCTATTTTTTGCATCCCTCTTGCCTCTTTCTGCTGTTCTCTTGCCATTTTCTGCATCTCTCTTGCCTCTTTCTGCACCTCACTTGCCTCTCTGCACTTCTCTTGCTTCTTTCCACACCTCTGTTGCTTTTTCAGCAATTCTCTTGCCTCTTTCTGCACTTCTTTTGCTTGTTTCTGCACCTCTCTTGCATCTTTATGCACCTCTGTTGCCTCTTTCTACACCTCACTTGCTTCTTTCTGCACCCCTCTTGCCTCTTTCTGCATCCCTCTTTTCAATTTCTGTACCTCTCTTGCCTCTTTCTGCATCCCTGCTCCCTTTTTCTATACCTTTCCTGCCTGTTTCTGCACCTCTCTTGCCTCTTTCTGTACCTCTGTTAGTTCTTTCTGCACTTCTCATGCTCTTTCTGCACCCTTCATGCCTCTTTCAGCACCTGTGTTGCTTCTCTCTGCACTTCTCTTCCTTCTTTCTGCACCCCTCCTGCCTCTTTCTGTACCTCTCTTGCCTCTTTGTGCACCTCTTCTACCTTTTTCTGTACTGCTCTTGCTTCTTTTTGCACCTCTGTTGGTTCTTTCTGCACTGCTCTTGCTTCTTTATGCACCTCACTTGCCTCTTTCTGCACTTCTCTTGGTTCTTTCTACACCTCTGTTGCTTCTTTCAGCATATCTCTTCCCTCTTTCCGCAATACTCTTGCTTGTTTCTACACCCCTCTTGTGTCTTTCTGCACCTCTGTTGCCTCTTTTTGAACCTCTCTTGCCTCTTTCTGTACCTCTCTTGTCTCTTTCTGCACTTCTCTTGCTTCTTACTGCATCTCTCTTGCTTCTTTCTGCACCCTTCTTCCCTTTTTGACTCCCTCTTGCCTCTTTCTGCTGTTCTTTTGCCATTTTCTGCACCTCTGTTGCCTCTTTCTGCACCTCCCTTGCCTCTTTCTACACTTCTCTTGCTTCTTCCACACCTCTGTTGCTTCTTTCATCAATTCTCTTTCCTCTTTCTGCACTTCTTTTGCTTGTTTCTGAACCTCTCTTGCGTCTTTATGCACCTCTGTTGCCTCTTTCTACATCTCATTTGCTTCTTTCTGCACCCCTCCTGCCTCTTTCTGCACCCCTCTTTTCTCTTTCTGTATCTCTCTTGCCTCTTTCTGCACCCCTGTTCCCTCTTTCTGCACCTTTCCTGCTTGTTTCTGCACCTCTCTTGCCTCTTTCTGTACCTCTGTTGGTTCTATCTGCACTTCTCTTGCTCTTTCTGCACACTTCGCGCCTCTTTCAGCATCTCTGTTACTTCTTTCTGCACTTCTCTTCCTTCTTTCTGCACCCCTCCTGCCTCTTTCTGTACCTCTCTTGCCTCTTTGTGCACCTCTTCTACCTTTTTCTGTACCGCTCTTGCTTCTTTTTGCACCTCTGTTGTTTCTTTCTGCACTGCTCTTGCTTCTTTCTGCACCTCACATGCCTCTTTCTGCACTTCTCTTGCTTCTTTCTACACCTCTGTTGATTCTTTCAGCAATTCTGTTGCCTCTTTCTGCACTTCTCTTCCTTTTTTCTGCACCCCTCCTGACTCTTTCTGTACTTCTCTTGCCTCTTTTGCACCGCTCCTATCTCTTTCTGCACTCCTCTTGCCTCTTTCAGCACCTCTGTTGCTTCTTTCTGCACTTTTCTTCCTTCTTTCTGCACCCCTCCTGCCTCTTTCTGTACCTCTCTTGCCTCTTTGTGCACCTCTTCTACCTTTTTCTGTACCGATCTTGCTACTTTTTGCACCTCTGTTGGTAATTTCTGCACTGCTCTTGCTTCTTTCTGCATCACACTTGCCTCTTTCTGCACCCCTCTTTTCTCTTTCTGCACCTCTCTTGCCTCTTTCTACACCCCTGTTCCCTCTTTCTGCACCTTTCCTGCTTGTTTCTGCACCTCTCTTGCCTCTTTCTGTACCTCTGTTGGTTCTTTCTGCACTTCTTTTGCTCTTTCTGCACCCTTTGCGCCTCTTTCAGCACCTCTGTTACTTCTTTCTGCACTTCTCTTCCTTCTTTCTGCACCCCTCCTGCCTCTTTCTGTACCTCTCTTGCCTCTTTGTGCACCTCTTCTACCTTTTTCTGTACCGCTCTTGCTTCTTTTTGCACCTCTGTTGTTTCTTTCTGTACTGCTCTTGCTTCTTTCTGCACCACTCTTGCCTCTTTCTGCACTTCTCTTGCTTCTTTCTAGACCTCTGTTGATTCTTTCAGCAATTCTGTTGCCTCTTTCTACACTTCTCTTCCTTCTTTCTGCACCCCTCCTGCCTCTTTCTGTACTTCTCTTGCCTCTTTGTGCACCTCTCCTACCTCTTTCTGTACCTCTCTTGCCTCTTTGTGCACCTCTTCTACCTTTTTCTGTACCGCTCTTGCTTCTTTTGCACCTCTGTTGTTTCTTTCTGTACTGCTCTTGCTTCTTTCTGCACCACTCTTGCCTCTTTCTGCACTTCTCTTGCTTCTTTCTAGACCTCTGTTGATTCTTTCAGCAATTCTGTTGCCTCTTTCTACACTTCTCTTCCTTCTTTCTGCACCCCTCCTGCCTCTTTCTGCACTCCTCGTGCCTCTTTCAGCACCTCTGTTGCTTCTTTCTGCACTTCTCTTCCTTCTTTCTGCAACCCTCCTGCCTCTTTCTGTACCTCTCTTGCCTCTTTGTGCACCTCTTCTACCTTTTTCTGTACCGCTCTTGCTACTTTTTGCACTTCTGTTGGTAATTTCTGCACTGCTCTTGCTTCTTTCTGCATCACATTTGCCTCTTTCTGCACTTTTCTTGCTTCTTTCTACACCTCTGTTGCTTCTTTCAGCAATTCCTTTGCCTCTGTCTGCACTTCTCTTCCTTCTTTCTGCACCCCTCCTGCCTCTTTCTGAACTTCTCTTGCCTCTTTGTGCACCTCTCCTACCTCTTTCTGCACTCTTTATGCCTCTTTTTGCACCTCTATTGGATCATTCTGCCCTGCTCTTGCTTTTTTCTGCACCCCTCTTGCCTCTTTCTGTACTCCTCTTTTCTCTTTCTGTACCTCTCTTGCCTTTCTGCACCCCTGCTCCCTCTTTCTGTACCTTTCCTGCCTGTTTCTGTACCTCTCTTGCCTCTTTCTGTACCTCTGTTGGTTCTTTCTGCACTTCTCTTGCTCTTTCTGCACCCTTTGCGCCTCTTTCAGCACCTCTGTTGCTTCTTTCTGCAATTCTCTTCCTTCTTTCTGCACCACTCCTGCCTCTTTCTGTACCTCTCATGCCTCTTTGTGCACCTCTCCTACCTTTTTCTGCACCCTTCTTGTCTCTTTTTGCACCTCTGTTGGTTCTTTCTGCACTGCTATTGCTTCTTTATGCACCTCACTTGCCTCTTTCTACACTTCTCTTGCTTCTTTCTACACCTCTGTTGCTTCTTTCAGCAATTCTCTTGCCTCTTTCTGCACTTCTCTTCCTTCTTTCTGCACCCCTCCTGCCTCTTTCTGTACCTCTCTTGCCTCTTTGTGCACCTCTCCTACCTCTTTCTGCACTTCTCTTGCCTCTTTTTGCACCTCTGTTGGTTCATTCTGCACTGTTCTTGCTTCTTTCTGCACCCCTCTTGCTTCTTTCTGCACCCCTCTTGCTTCTTTCTGCACCCCTCTTTTATCTTTCTGCACCTCTCTTGCCTCTTTCTGCACCCCTGTTCCCTCTTTCTGCACCTTTCCTGCCTGTTTTTGCACCTCTCTTGCCTCTTTCTGTACCTCTGTTTGTTGTTTCTGTACTTCTCTTGCTCTTTCTGCACCCTTCACGCCTCTTTCAGCACCTCTCTTGCTTCTTTCTGCACTTCTTTTCCTTCTTTCTGCACCCCTCCTGCCTTTTTCTGTACCTCTCTTGCCTCTTTGTGCACCTCTCCTACCTTTTTCTGCACCCCTCTTGCCTCTTTTTGCACCTCTGTTGGTAATGTCTGCACTGCTTTTGCTTCTTTCTGCACCTCACTTTGCTCTTTCTGCACTTCTCTTGCTTCTTTCTACACCTCTGTTGCTTCTTTCAGCAATTCTTTTGCCTCTTTCTGCACTTCTCGTTCTTTTTTCTGCACCCCTCCTGCCTCTTTCTGTACCTCTCTTGCCTCTTTGTGCACCTCTCCTACCTTTTACTGCGCCCCTCTTGCCTCTTTTTGCACCTCTGTTGGTAATTTCTGCACTGCTTTTGCTTCTTTCTGCACGTCACTTGCCTCTTTCTGCACTTTTTTTGCTTCTTTCTACACCTCTGTTGCTTCTTTCAGCAATTCTCTTGCCTCTTTCTGCACTTCTCTTCCTTCTTTCTCCACCCCTCCTGCCTCCTTCTGTACCTCTGTTGCCTCTTTGTGCACCTCTCTTGCCTCTTTCTGTACTTCACTTGCTTCTTTCTGCACCTCTCTTGCTTATTTTGGCACCTCTCCTGCTTCTTTCTGCAGTTCTCTTGCTTCTTTCTGCACCTCTGACTTAGAGGTAGTTTTAATACCCCTGCCCTATTATGTACTGAGAGTCTTACGGGGAGGTCATGCCAATCACAGGGTCCCCCAACCGATAGTGTACCCTAGTGTGCGTAGGTTTTTCACTGTATTCTAAGTGACTTTCAGCATAGCACTGGCTCCGGGTCTGGTTAGTCAGTCAGTTACCACCAGTACCAGTCAGCAAAAGTTGGGGGCACAGGATGACTTTGCAACAAGGCCTCTTTCTGTACCTCTGTTGGTTCTTTCTGCACTTCTCTTGCTCTTTCTGCTCCCTTCGTGCCCTTTCATCACCTCTGTTGCTTCTTTCTCCACTTCTCTTCCTTCTTTCTGCACCCCTCCTGCCTCTTTCTGTACCTCTTTTGCCTCTTTGTGCACCTCTTCTACCTTTTTCTGTATCGCTCTTGCTTCTTTTTGCACCTCTGTTGGTTCTTTCTGCACTGCTCTTGCTTCTTTCTGCACCTCACTTGCCTCTTTCTGCACTTCTCTTGCTTCTTTCTACACCTCTGTTGCTTCTTTCAGCAATTCTCTTGCCCCTTTCTGCACTTCTCTTGCTTGTTTCTGCACCTCTGTTCCGTGTTTCTGCACCTCACTTGCTTTTTTCTGCACCCCTCTTGCCTCTTTCTGCACCCCTCTTTCTGCACCTCTCTTGCCTCTTTCTGCACCCCTGTTCCCTCTTTCTGCACCTTTACTGCCGGTTTCTGCACCTCTGTTGCCTCTTCCTGTACCTCTGTTGCTTTTTTCTGCACTTCTCTTGCTCTTTCTGCACCCTTCATGCCTCTTTCAGCACCTCTGTTGCTTCTTTCTGCACTTTTCTTCCTTCTTTCTGCACCTCACTTGCCTCTTTCTGTACTTCTATTGCTTCTTTGTACACCTCTGTTGCTTCTTTCAGCAATTTTCTTGCCTCTTTCTGCACTTCTCTTCCTTCTTTCTGCACCCCTCCTGCCTCTTTCTGTACCTCTCTTACCTCTTTCTGTACCTCTCCTACCTCTTTCTGTACCCCTCTTGCCTCTTTTTGCACCTCTGTTGGTTCTTTCTGCACTGCTCTTGCTTCTTTCTGTACCTCACTTGCCTCTTTCTGCACTTCTCTTGGTTCTTTCTACACCTCTGTTGCTTCTTTCTGCACCACTCTTGCCTCTTTTACACCTCTGTTGGTTTTTCTGCACTGCTCTTACTTCTTTCTGCACCTCACTTGCCTCTTTCTGTACTTCTATTGCTTCTTTGTACACCTCTGTTGCTTCTTTCAGCAATTCTCTTGCCTCTTCCTGTACTTCTCTTCCTTCTTTCTGCACCCCTCCTGCCTCTTTCTGTACCTCTCTTGCCTCCTTGTGCACCTCTCCTACCTCTTTCTGTACCCCTCTTGCCTCTTTTTGCACCTCTGTTGGTTCATTCTGCACTGCTCTTGCTTCTTTCTGCACCTCACTTGCCTCTTTCTGCACTTCTCTTGGTTCTTTCTACACCTCTGTTGCTTCTTTCAGCAATTCTCTTGCCTCTTTCTGCATTTCTCTTGCTTGTTTCTGCACCTCTCTTGCATCTTTCTGCACCTCTGTGGCCTCTTTCTGTACCTCACTTGCTTCTTTCTGCACCCCTCCTGCTTCTTTCTGCACTTCACTTGCTTCTTACTACACCTCTCTTGCCTCTTTCTGCTCCTCTCTTGCCTCTTTGTGCATTTCTCTTGCCTGTTCCTGCACTTCCCTTGCCTCTTTCTGAACCTCTCTTGCCTCTTTCTGCACCTCTCTTGCCTCTTTCTGCACTTCTCTTGCTTCTTTCTGCACCTCTCTTGCTTCTTTCTGCACCCTTATTCTCTTTTTTGCATCCCTCTTGCCTCTTTCTGCTGTTCTCTTGCCATTTTCTGCATCTCTCTTGCCTCTTTCCACACCTCAGTTGGTTTTTCAGCAATTCTCTTGCCTCTTTCTGCACTTCTTTTGCTTGTTTCTGCACCTTTCTTGCGTCTTTATGCACCTCTGTTGTCTCTTTCTACACCTCACTTGCTTCTTTCTGCACCCCTCTTGCCTCTTTCTGCACCCCTCTTGCTTCTTTCTGCACCTCACTTGCCTCTTTCTGCACTTCTCTTGGTTCTTTCTACACCTCTGTTGCTTCTTTCAGCAATTCTCTTGCCTCTTTCTGCATTTCTCTTGCTTGTTTCTGCACCTCTCTTGCATCTTTCTGCACCTCTGTGGACTCTTTCTGTACCTCACTTGCTTCTTTCTGCACCCCTCCTGCTTCTTTCTGCACTTCACTTGCTTCTTACTACACCTCTCTTGCCTCTTTCTGCTCCTCTCTTGCCTCTTTGTGCATTTCTCTTGCCTGTTCCTGCACTTCCCTTGCCTCTTTCTGAACCTCTCTTGCCTCTTTCTGCACCTCTCTTGCCTCTTTCTGCACTTCTCTTGCTTCTTTCTGCACCTCTCTTGCTTCTTTCTGCACCCTTATTCTCTTTTTTGCATCCCTCTTGCCTCTTTCTGCTGTTCTCTTGCCATTTTCTGCATCTCTCTTGCCTCTTTCCACACCTCAGTTGGTTTTTCAGCAATTCTCTTGCCTCTTTCTGCACTTCTTTTGCTTGTTTCTGCACCTTTCTTGCGTCTTTATGCACCTCTGTTGCCTCTTTCTACACCTCACTTGCTTCTTTCTGCACCCCTCTTGCCTCTTTCTGCACCCCTCTTTTCTCTTTCTGTACCTCTCTTGCCTCTTTCTGCATCCCTGTTCCCTTTTTCTGCACCTTTCCTGCCTGTTTCTGCACCTCTCTTGCCTCTTTCTGTACCTCTGTTGCTTTTTTCTGCACTTCTCTTGCTCTTTCTGCACCCTTCGTGCCTCTTTCAGCACCTCTGTTGCTTCTTTCTGCACTTCTCTTCCTTATTCTGCACCACTCCTGCCTCTTTATGTACCTCTCTTGCCTCTTCGTGCATCTCTCCTACCTTTTTCTGCACCCCTCTTGCCTCTTTTTGCACCTCTGTTGGTTCTTTCTGCACTGCTCTTGCTTCTTTCTGCACCTCTCTTGCTTCTTTCTGCACCCTTATTCTATTTTTTGCATCCCTCTTGCCTCTTTCTGCTGTTCTCTTGCCATTTTCTGCATCTCTCTTGCCTCTTTCTGCACCTCACTTGCCTCTCTGCACTTCTCTTGCTTCTTTCCACACCTCTGTTGCTTTTTCAGCAATTCTCTTGCCTCTTTCTGCACTTCTTTTGCTTGTTTCTGCACCTCTCTTGCATCTTTATGCACCTCTGTTGCCTCTTTCTACACCTCACTTGCTTCTTTCTGCACCCCTCTTGCCTCTTTCTGCATCCCTCTTTTCAATTTCTGTACCTCTCTTGCCTCTTTCTGCATCCCTGCTCCCTTTTTCTATACCTTTCCTGCCTGTTTCTGCACCTCTCTTGCCTCTTTCAGCACCTGTGTTGCTTCTCTCTGCACTTCTCTTCCTTCTTTCTGCACCCCTCCTGCCTCTTTCTGTACCTCTCTTGCCTCTTTGTGCACCTCTTCTACCTTTTTCTGTACTGCTCTTGCTTCTTTTTGCACCTCTGTTGGTTCTTTCTGCACTGCTCTTGCTTCTTTCTGCACCTCACTTGCCTCTTTCTGCACTTCTCTTGGTTCTTTCTACACCTCTGTTGCTTCTTTCAGCATATCTCTTCCCTCTTTCCGCACTACTCTTGCTTGTTTCTACACCCCTCTTGTGTCTTTCTGCACCTCTGTTGCCTCTTTTTGAACCTCTCTTGCCTCTTTCTGTACCTCTCTTGTCTCTTTCTGCACTTCTCTTGCTTCTTACTGCATCTCTCTTGCTTCTTTCTGCACCCTTCTTCCCTTTTTTGACTCCCTCTTGCCTCTTTCTGCTGTTCTTTTGCCATTTTCTGCACCTCTGTTGCCTCTTTCTGCACCTCCCTTGCCTCTTTCTACACTTCTCTTGCTTCTTTCCACACCTCTGTTGCTTCTTTCATCAATTCTCTTTCCTCTTTCTGCACTTCTTTTGCTTGTTTCTGCACCTCTCTTGCGTCTTTATGCACCTCTGTTGCCTCTTTCTACACCTCATTTGCTTCTTTCTGCACCCCTCCTGCCTCTTTCTGCACCCCTCTTTTCTCTTTCTGTATCTCTCTTGCCTCTTTCTGCACCCCTGTTCCCTCTTTCTGCACCTTTCCTGCTTGTTTCTGCACCTCTCTTGCCTCTTTCTGTACCTCTGTTGGTTCTATCTGCACTTCTCTTGCTCTTTCTGCACCCTTCGCGCCTCTTTCAGCATCTCTGTTACTTCTTTCTGCACTTCTCTTCCTTCTTTCTGCACCCCTCCTACCTCTTTCTGTACCTCTCTTGCCTCTTTGTGCACCTCTTCTACCTTTTTCTGTACCGCTCTTGCTTCTTTTTGCACCTCTGTTGTTTCTTTCTGCACTGCTCTTGCTTCTTTCTGCACCTCACATGCCTCTTTCTGCACTTCTCTTGCTTCTTTCTACACCTCTGTTGATTCTTTCAGCAATTCTGTTGCCTCTTTCTGCACTTCTCTTCCTTTTTTCTGCACCCCTCCTGACTCTTTCTGTACTTCTCTTGCCTCTTTTTGCACCTCTCCTATCTCTTTCTGCACTCCTCTTGCCTCTTTCAGCACCTCTGTTGCTTCTTTCTGCACTTTTCTTCCTTCTTTCTGCACCCCTCCTGCCTCTTTCTGTACCTCTCTTGCCTCTTTGTGCACCTCTTCTACCTTTTTCTGTACCGTTCTTGCTACTTTTTGCACCTCTGTTGGTAATTTCTGCACTGCTCTTGCTTCTTTCTGCATCACACTTGCCTCTTTCTGCACCCCTCTTTTCTCTTTCTGCACCTCTCTTGCCTCTTTCTACACCCCTGTTCCCTCTTTCTGCACCTTTCCTGCTTGTTTCTGCACCTCTCTTGCCTCTTTCTGTACCTCTGTTGGTTCTTTCTGCACTTCTCTTGCTTCTTTCTGTACCTCACTTGCCTCTTTCTGCACTTCTCTTGGTTCTTTCTACACCTCTGTTGCTTCTTTCTGCACCACTCTTGCCTCTTTTTACACCTCTGTTGGTTTTTTCTGCACTGCTCTTGCTTCTTTCTGCACCTCAATTGCCTCTTTCTGCACCCTTTGCGCCTCTTTCAGCACCTCTGTTCCTTCTTTCTGCACTTCTCTTCCTTCTTTCTGCACCCCTCCTGCCTCTTTCTGTACCTCTCTTGCCTCTTTGTGCACCTCTTCTACCTTTTTCTGTACCGCTCTTGCTTCTTTTTGCACCTCTGTTGTTTCTTTCTGTACTGCTCTTGCTTCTTTCTGCACCACTCTTGCCTCTTTCTGCACTTCTCTTGCTTCTTTCTAGACCTCTGTTGATTCTTTCAGCAATTCTGTTGCCTCTTTCTACACTTCTCTTCCTTCTTTCTGCACCCCTCCTGCCTCTTTCTGTACTTCTCTTGCCTCTTTGTGCACCTCTCCTACCTCTTTCTGTACCTCTCTTGCCTCTTTGTGCACCTCTTCTACCTTTTTCTGTACCGCTCTTGCTTCTTTTGCACCTCTGTTGTTTCTTTCTGTACTGCTCTTGCTTCTTTCTGCACCACTCTTGCCTCTTTCTGCACTTCTCTTGCTTCTTTCTAGACCTCTGTTGATTCTTTCAGCAATTCTGTTGCCTCTTTCTACACTTCTCTTCCTTCTTTCTGCACCCCTCCTGCCTCTTTCTGCACTCCTCTTGCCTCTTTCAGCACCTCTGTTGCTTCTTTCTGCACTTCTCTTCCTTCTTTCTGCAACCCTCCTGCCTCTTTCTGTACCTCTCTTGCCTCTTTGTGCACCTCTTCTACCTTTTTCTGTACCGCTCTTGCTACTTTTTGCACTTCTGTTGGTAATTTCTGCACTGCTCTTGCTTCTTTCTGCATCACATTTGCCTCTTTCTGCACTTTTCTTGCTTCTTTCTACACCTCTGTTGCTTCTTTCAGCAATTCCTTTGCCTCTGTCTGCACTTCTCTTCCTTCTTTCTGCACCCCTCCTGCCTCTTTCTGAACCTCTCTTGCCTCTTTGTGCACCTCTCCTACCTCTTTCTGCACTCTTTATGCCTCTTTTTGCACCTCTATTGGATCATTCTGCCCTGCTCTTGCTTTTTTCTGCACCCCTCTTGCCTCTTTCTGTACTCCTCTTTTCTCTTTCTGTACCTCTCTTGCCTTTCTGCACCCCTGTTCCCTCTTTCTGTACCTTTCCTGCCTGTTTCTGTACCTCTCTTGCCTCTTTCTGTACCTCTGTTGGTTCTTTCTGCACTTCTCTTGCTCTTTCTGCACCCTTTGCGCCTCTTTCAGCACCTCTGTTGCTTCTTACTGCAATTCTCTTCCTTCTTTCTGCACCACTCCTGCCTCTTTCTGTACCTCTCATGCCTCTTTGTGCACCTCTCCTACCTTTTTCTGCACCCTTCTTGTCTCTTTTTGCACCTCTGTTGGTTCTTTCTGCACTGCTATTGCTTCTTTATGCACCTCACTTGCCTCTTTCTACACTTCTCTTGCTTCTTTCTACACCTCTGTTGCTTCTTTCAGCAATTCTCTTGCCTCTTTCTGCACTTCTCTTCCTTCTTTCTGCACCCCTCCTGCCTCTTTCTGTACCTCTCTTGCCTCTTTGTGCACCTCTCCTACCTCTTTCTGCACTTCTCTTGCCTCTTTTTGCACCTCTGTTGGTTCATTCTGCACTGTTCTTGCTTCTTTCTGCACCCCTCTTGCTTCTTTATGCACCTCTCTTGGCTTCTTTCTGCACCCCTCTTTTATCTTTCTGCACCTCTCTTGCCTCTTTCTGCACCCCTGTTGCCTCTTTCTGCACCTTTCCTGCCTGTTTTTGCACCTCTCTTGCCTCTTTCTGTACCTCTGTTTGTTGTTTCTGCACTTCTCTTGCTCTTTCTGCACCCTTCACGCCTCTTTCAGCACCTCTCTTGCTTCTTTCTGCACTTCTTTTCCTTCTTTGTGCACCCCTCCTGCCTTTTTCTGTACCTCTCTTGCCTCTTTGTGCACCTCTCCTACCTTTTTCTGCACCCCTCTTGCCTCTTTCTGCACCTCTGTTGGTAATGTCTGCACTGCTTTTGCTTCTTTCTGCACCTCACTTTGCTCTTTCTGCACTTCTCTTGCTTCTTTCTACACCTCTGTTGCTTCTTTCAGCAATTCTTTTGCCTCTTTCTGCACTTCTCGTTCTTTTTTCTGCACCCCTCCTGCCTCTTTCTGTACCTCTCTTGCCTCTTTGTTCACCTCTCCTACCTCTTTACTGCGCCCCTCTTGCCTCTTTTTGCACCTCTGTTGGTAATTTCTGCACTGCTTTTGCTTCTTTCTGCACGTCACTTGCCTCTTTCTGCACTTCTTTTGCTTCTTTCTACACCTCTGTTGCTTCTTTCAGCAATTCTTTTGCCTCTTTCTGCACTTCTCGTTCTTTATTCTGCACCCCTCCTGCCTCTTTCTGTACCTCTCTTGCCTCTTTGTGCACCTCTCCTACCTTTTACTGCGCCCCTCTTGCCTCTTTTTGCACCTCTGTTGGTAATTTCTGCACTGCTTTTGCTTCTTTCTGCACGTCACTTGCCTCTTTCTGCACTTCTCTTCCTTCTTTCTCCACCCCTCCTGCCTCCTTCTGTACCTCTGTTGCCTCTTTGTGCACCTCTCTTGCCTCTTTCTGTACTTCACTTGCTTCTTTCTGCACCTCTCTTGCTTATTTTGGCACCTCTCCTGCTTCTTTCTGCAGTTCTCTTGCTTCTTTCTGCACCTCTGACTTAGAGGTAGTTTTAATCCCCCTGCCCTATTATGTACTAGAGTCTTACGGGGGAGGTCATGCCAATCACAGGGGTCCCCCAACCGATAGTGTACCCTAGTGTGTGTAGGTTTTTTCACTGTATTCTAAGTGACTTTCAGCATAGCACTGGCTCCGGGTCTGGTTAGTCAGTCAGTTACCACCAGTACCAGTCAGCAAAAAGTTGGGGGCACAGGATGACTTTGCAACAAGGCCTCTTTCTGCACCTCTGTTGGTTCTTTCTGCATATCTCTTGCTTCTTTCTGCACCTTTCTTCATCTTTCTGGGCTTCTGTTGCCTCTTTCTACATTTCTCTTGCTTCTTTCTGCGCTTTTCTTCCTCTTTCTGCAGATGTCCTACCTCTGTAGGCATAGATAGAAATTAGCATTTAAAAAACCTGTGAAATTCACTGAAAAAAACCATAGGTTTCAGGGACGTTATAGTTAGGAATTAGCATTTAAATAACCTTAGAAATTCAATGAAAAAAGCATAGGTTTGAAGATGTCATTTGAGATGTCATCAGTGATGTCATCAGTGATGTCACTGACCATGTCATGAATGATGTAATATGTGACGTCATCAGCAGTGCATTGCGGGGGCGCGAGTTATAGTTAGCTCAACTAACTATAACGGCCGAATTTCTCTGGTTTTGTACGAGTGAAATGTCCAACTAACTATAACGTCCCTGAAACCTGTGTTTTTTTCAGTGAATATATATATATATATGGCGGTCGTGGTGGTTTGAAAATAAAAAATACTGATTGAGCACTAAATCTGGGTTCGCACTCCGTCTTTTCCCAATGGAAGGGAAGTGAAAGGATATGGTCGTAAGAGTGATATATATATATATATATATATATATATATATATATATATATATATATTTCTCGAAACTCCTTCTCCTTCTTGTCTTGCCAAGGAAAAACGGATCGGACACCACTTTATTTTGTGCTGCGTTATTTTATTTTTCGTGCATTGGCCGCCATATATATATATGTACTCTTTATGTATCTCATGTTATTACTGTTGTGCTTACTCTGTAAAGCACTCTGATACCTAAGGTGTGAGCAAGGCAGGGGATCCTGTCGAAACGCGTTACAACAGCACATTAACTAAATAAATAAACTTACTTAAAACTAAACCTGCTGTGTCGGTATCTAGCTGATGGAATTGGAACCGCTGGAGTTGGATGTGGATATATATATATATATATATATATATATATATATATATGTACTCTTTATGTATCTCATGTTATTACTGTTGTGCTTAATCTGTAAAGCGCTCTGATACCTTCGGGTCATGTTCACACTATATGAATCTCACAAACAAATAAATAACAGTAGCTGATCCTGCCTAGCACAAGCAATTGCTTCCCCTGAAAGTCAGCAATGCAATGGGTATTCAGTGGGGCAAAGAGTGTGAGTTTCATCTGCTCTCATCTCATCCCAGGTTTACTGAACCAGGGTATCCGAGTATTTGAGAGCCACATGCCTCTGTACTTCTGCCTTCTCTCTGCTCACTTCTGGGCCTGTAATACGTAGGAGTGTCCTATCAACCACTCTGTCTTCTGCTCAACCGGTTCTCCTGTTGAAAGTAAAGTTAGCTGTCCGCATCACAAAGTCCTGACATAACTTTGGCAAACATTTGATTTAGATTCTCAACACTCTCATTATGTCTTCCTTCAGCAAGCCATGCTGTGATAGGGAAGTATAGAGCACCCCGAAGCCCCTGTGGACCCTGGCTTCTCCACACTGGAGGGGCCACCTCAGCCCCACTGATATGGGTGTGACTGCCACAAGGGCTGACAGACAGCAAGAGCTGTTTTGCTTCAGCCTTTCTTTGGACTTGAGGCAGAGCCCTGATGATATCAGGCAGAAAAAAAGAAACAAAGTTGCAATTTGAAACTTTTGATACTTGTTGGTGTAGAGAGGCTGGAAGGAAAGGCACCTCTGTGTCTTTCTATGCAACTGAACACAGGTGTGCAGTAACAAAGAGTCGAGAGAGCGAATACCAGAGAAGGTCAAAAGGCAGAGCAAAGGAAGAAGAATTACATAGAGGCTGCTGAGAGGGAGACAAAGAGAGAGAGAGAGAGAGAAAGAGAGAGAGAGAGAGAGAGATGGAGAAGGGATATAACCAGTGGCAGCTAGTAGGGAATAGGGGTGGCGGGTGGGAGGGGGTTGACAGGGGTTTGAAAATATTTTTTTTAAATGCACTTACCTTCTCCGCCGGCCGCATCTCTGTTCTGCTTCTCTGCTCTTCCTGAATCCAGTCCAGAAGAAGCTGCTGGAAGCACCCTGGTACACAGGCTCCTCTGAGCCAAACACAATGCTGCAATGCTGTGTTGTGATTGGTCTGAGCACCGTAGATTGGCTCTCAGATCAGGACAGGGAGCCTGTGCATATTCTCTACCAGGCTGTCGATTGCAGCATGGTGAGGAATATGCACAGTGCACATGACTGCTTGGCCGGCCAAAACGGCATTGTCCACTCCTCCTCCCTGAGTCACTAGCCCCCCCCGCCCTAACCTTGCCCCGCAGCAACCAAAAATAAAATGATAATAACGTTCAGTTTTTCTCTCTTTCACTGCTCTAAGAGCAGTGGGGCGACGCCTTAGTGGAGGAGCCGCCATTGGATATAACACAGCCCCAAACTCGGTTTATATGTAGCACTTCATACAGCTGCACATAAAACTTTAATAAAGATGCATCTGGTGGTGGGGGGCAACGAATAGTGTGGGGCCCCTTCAGCATATATTGCAGGGGAGCCCACTATGTTTTGTTATGTCAATGTGCAATGCGGCTATCATTGCTGCCTTTGTCCATAATGAATGCTCTCCAAAGAGTGTAGCTAGTAAGCCTGCCTTCCACAATATGATGCAGAAATGAAGCTTCCTCAGGAAGCTGCTGTCCCTTCATGTAAAGACAGGCGACCGCCGCTTGGTCTTACAACATTGTATACCTCCAGAAGGCATTCCAAGCTGAATTTGGATGTCCCTACGTATTTCAAGCATAAGAATGTGACTTTACCTTCTTGTTCTAACTCTGACCTACTCAGTCTGATAACCAAATGCTCATCACGTAAGTGCATGTCCTGCAGTCCCAGACGTGCCTCCCCATTACCATTCAAAAAGGGGAAACCAGTTTGTTATCCTCATGTCCCCAAAGTAAGTCAGGGTGAAGGTCGCCTTAAATATAGCTATTCCAAATGAGGAGCTGTATTGTGCTGTGGGAGCCGCCAGTTTCCTGACCAGCTTCCAAAAGTCCCACAGGTAGCCTTTTATCCTTGTGGGAAGCCTGTGAGAACTCCAAACTCTCTTGCAGTAATGTTTGTATGTTGGGTCTGAGCCTATCTTCAATTTGGCAAAATGTATAATGGCTGATAAATGCTCATCTGGCCATCACTTGCTATTTTCGCAATTGAATGCCCAATGAATTACATTCTTGACTTTTAACCTCACCTGTATGCCATTCCTGATCACCCCAGACCAGTGGAAATGTAGAAGTGCAGGTACTCGCTAGATAGAGTACCTGTTTGCTCCCAAGAAGTGCTGATACACTTATTAGATGTATTGCCAACAGTCCTGAGAAGTGCAGGTACTCTCCCTTTCACATTAAAGAAGTGCAGGTACTCAGTACCGGACAGTACCTGCCCATTTAAAGCACTGCCCCAGACCCATCATGTGCCAAAATGATTCTAAGTACTTACAGTACTTAGAAGGTGTCGTTGAGTGTATTGTTTATCAGTGTGCTCAGATCTGGTCTACTATTTCCCACAACTTTATCAAAGATTTTGTCTTTCGGTGGTAAGCATGCAGGCTGGCTGCCTGAATTTTTCCAAATTAATGCGAGAAACAGCATTTGCAGTTGGTTGAGGTAACACACCCTAATACATGTCTCACCTTAACTTCAGCATTTGCCCGGAGCTGTTGTTCCATCAACTGGCAGAGTAAACAAGTACAGTCTCCCTTAACCAGCAGTTAGGGATCCTCAGCATACCCAAACAGACCGTAAAAATCTCCCAGTCCCTAGACACGCTCACTGTTCCTTCAGACAACTAATGCTCATTATCAGAAAACCCCCACTGATGCTCAGAGATCCCCATAAGGCCCTGTCTCAGCCTATTGAACACCTCTATTTGGCCGCTAGACACACTCAGCCATTTCGCAATCTGCTTTTAAACATCACCCGAAGGTATTCTATTAACCATGTCTGCCTTCAAAGAACCTCTGCCCCCACAATTCAGCTAGTCCTTAAATAGTTCTAATCTGCACTCACAGATCATCCATGTTCCTGCAGATACCTCCGCATGTCCTCAAGAGACCTCAGCCCAGTGCTTAATTTGAGCCGGTGGACTCTGGTGCCTGGCATCGGCACTTAATTGGCAATGCTGCACTTAAGATAGTCTGCCACATGGAGGCGATGTTTGTCTAATTTACAGATGAGCCTAACAACAGTTGTTTAATAATTTCATATACATTAAAAATGACTACTACCTGCCCACCACTCCCAAGCCATTCTTATAGCTTTGGGGGATTGGAATGGTCTGAACTGGCTCACTAGTGGGAGTGTGACAGTTTGTAGTTATGTTGGCACTGTCATTGCCAGCTATGGCACGGTAGCTTCTGATGCGGGCCCTGGCACTTATATTTTTTTTTTACTAATTAAGCACTGCCTCAGCCTGCCTTCAGTCACAGCCAGTTGCCACTTATACTCGCCCCCGAAGGCCCTTAGAGACCCTCAGCCTGCCTTGGGAGCTCACAGACAAAACACGCTTCAGAGAGACATTTATCTATGCTTCTGACAACCACGACTCTTCCTTAGATAACTTGTAAAGTAGCCCTCGAACGCTGTCGATATCCAGCCCTTAGCTGGCCAAAAACATCTTGGTCTTCAACGGCTGGAGAGTAGTCCCCACCCCCCCCAAGGTACTTCACTGGGATTTGCTATTTCGGCGGATAACCACCCCACATGGGTTTTCATGAGAAGCAGCAACAATGACACATGCGAGCGCGTCCGGGGAAAGTGTCTCCACAAAGCCCACATGACGCATCTTTAATTCTCTCTAATTTTCTTGCCTTTGCCGCTCGGCCCGTGCAATTTTGTATTCAAAGAGCAAAATCAAAAAATAATAGCAGAGTGCATACAGAACAATTTCCCTTTTTGTCCATTAGTTTCAGACTGGAAGGGTCAAGGTTATCTTCAGCTGGGCTTTCAGCAGCGAAGAATATGAAGCGGCCCCCATCCTCGTGAGGACGTTACCACCGCAGTCACAGCGACGCATTAGAAGAGGCACTTGTGTGCTTGTCTGTGAACAAACCCACCGGATAAAAGTGTCTTAATTGCCAGTGTAGCACCTATTACCCCCCCATCCTCTTCCATCAGTGTTCGATTTGAAAACGTGCTTCTGGTAAAAAGCAGGCCAAGGCTCATTAAAAAGTCCCGGGCAGAGCAGCGCCGCTATAAAAGGAAGCCGGCTTCCCTCCTGTTCTTTGGCCTTTTATGGACCTCAGAAATAGGAGTGCAATGCCAAGGTGACAATTGAAAAACCCAGTGTTGTCAAGCAGAGGGTTTCCACCATGTGCCCAAACACGAGCCCGCTGCTGCAAAATAAAGAAATGTAGCCAATGTTTTCTAGGCAGAAACTAAACCCTGAGGGGCAGATTTACAAGGCCCTTGCGCCACTTTTGCGTCATTTTTAACATGGGAAAAGTGACGCAAAAGTGGCGCAAGGGGCTTGTAAATAAGCCCCTGTATGTCTGCAGGCGAGCAAGAGAACGTGAGCCCGCTGCTGCAAAATAAAGAAATTTAGCCGATGTTTTTCTAGGCAGAAACTAAACCCTGTATGTTTGCAGGCGAGCAAGAAGATGCTTGTGGATCTGTTGACGGCAAAAAAAACAAGCATTTGCAATGCAATAGGTCTCGCAGTTGTGAGAGTTTGAGCTATTGGCATTGTAAATGGCAATGCCTTTATTTACGTGTTGGTTTTTAAAACATAAATAAAAGGCATTGTCATTTACAATGCCAATAGCTTAAACTCTTGCAAATGCGAGACCTATTGCATTGCAAATGCTTGTTTAGACTGGATGTGGTTTTCAGTGCAGGCACTGTGAAAAAGGATGCACAGGAGTGGGGCCACGTGTTTTTTTTTGGGCTCTCTAGACAGTTTGTCAAGGAATGTATTGAGGCATCCTATACATAAGGGGGCAGATTTACGAGCCCCCTGCGCCACCAGTACGTCACTTTTCGTGACGTACTGGTGGCGCAGGGGGCTGCTCCATATTTACAAGGAGAGGAAAAGCCACCCTGCGTGACTTTTCCTCTCCTTGTAAATACAGCCCCTTCACACGCAGCACTTTGCGGTGAAGGGGCGTTCCATGGGTGTTGCTGTGGGTGTTCCCACGCAACACTCATGAAACAAGACACATCTCCAGAATTACGAGAAATCGTAACTCTGGAGATGCGTCTGAAGCTACGCCACCCTAGAGGTGGCGTAGCGAGAGCGCACCGAGGAGAAATGTTTTCATTTCTCCTCGTTTTTCTCTTTCAATGCGTGCTGCATTCTGCAGCATGCATTGAAAGAGGAAAATGGTTGTAGTGATTGTTTTTGTGCAGGAAGGTTCCCCTTCCTGCACAAAACAATCTCCCACGACGCAGAGCATCCTTGCACCATGGTGCAAGGGTGCCTGCGCCGCGCATGGCTGCAGTTTGTGCGCCAGCGCAGGGGGAAGCACAAGGATGCGACATATTCTTGTAAATATGTCGCATCCCTGTGCTTCAAAACTAACGCAGCGCGGCACAGCAAAATGACTTGCTGTACCCCGCTGCGTTAGTTCAACGTAAATCTGCCCCGCGATGTTTAACCAGCCCAGGTATGGCATCATCACTGTGAAGATCAACACAATTATCCGGATTTTTCGCAGGAGTGTCAATGAATTGCAATAAGGGGCATACTTGGGCATGTGTATCCCTCGTAATAATAATAATTGTAAAAAAAACACACTTAGCCCACTCAACGGTCGCCTCTGTGTCCCTGCATACAGCATGTCTGTGCATGCATCCCTGCTTGGGAATAAACACATCAACAGGCAAGAGGTCTGCACGGTATAAAATGTGGACGAGACAAAGAGGGTGGGATGTGTCCTGCGACAGAGATCTCCATGGGTGATGTGCCCTGCGAGGAAATCTGCAGGAGCGAGATCTACTAGGGAGATGGATCAGAAGGGGAGATCTACTCTGAGAAAGAGGTAAAGAAGGGGCACGTGGCACCCAGAGGAGATGTGCAGAAGAGCCGAGGTGACGATCTGATGAAGCCTTAGATGTACATGGGGGGGGGTGCTCAAGATCCGCAGAGGTCGGCAGAAGTAAAGTGCAGTGGGACAGAGAGCTGCTGAGGGGGTGGGGGGGAGATGTGCCCAAGAGAGATCACAGGGGGCCGCTGCGGTGAGGGGAGGGCTCGCTGGAGGCTAGCCTCGCTGCAGAGGTGTCACAGAGGGGATGCTCCGGGTTTTTCTGGGGTGGGAGTAGCGTAGAACACAGTCTCATCTCTCTCCGCAGTGACCAAAACTCTCAAGTGCGGTGTCACTGGCGTGAGAGGGCATCAGTTCACTGCAGTGTGGGCAGCAAAGGGTAATTACAGTGCAGTGAAGGCCGCTCGCAGTGTGGCACTGATGCAACGGTAAGCGCGCCCAGTGAGCTGCAGTAAGAGACAGCATCCTGTGCGCTGTGACTGCAGTAATAGCATCACTAAAGTAAAGACCGCTGTCACTGTCTGGAGACTACAGCAGGGGCTCTCAGTGTGATGGACTAGTGTAAGTGCAGCTCTCGGTGTGATGTCCCTGCAGTAAGGGACAACATCCTGTGCGCAGTGACTGTAGCAGGGGCTAGCTCCCAGTGTGATGGGCCTTGAGTGAGCGCAGCTGGCAGTGTGCTCGTGTTGCAGTAAAAGCAAGCTCCCGGTAGAATATTGCCGGGGTAAGACTAGCTCCCAGTGTGGGTTACTAGCACCCGGTGTGACATCACTGCATTAAAGGCTAGCTCCCTTGCGCAGTCACTTCAGTATGGACACAGTCTGGTGCAGGTCACATTGTAAAGAAACAGTGCAGTCAAAGAGGTAGGAGACGCTAACTGCCGTCACTACAGGGGGGTGGGGGGGCGGGTCTGTTTCCAGCCTAATGCCACTGACATGAGACAAGCTTCAAGTGTAATATAAGAAGCATGACCCGATGCAAATCTGATGCGACTAATAATTACAGCTACCAGTGTGGTGTCACTGCAGTAGGGACAGTCGGTTTCCAGTGTGCGTCAATGTAGCAGGGACGGCTCCCAGAGCCCTTAGCTGCCCCAGATAAGCACTTGAGATCTCTTTGTACAGGTTCTTTTCTGTGTGATGTGCAAGTGCTATGTGCAATGGGCACACTGCCTAGTAGTGCACACAGTCTGATGACACATAATACACCTCTGAGCGTGCTTGCACTCGCGTCCGATAGTTCTTCTGTCCCCTGTGCTCATGCATATGCTCTTTGGTGCGCATGCGTATAGTGTCAGAAACGCATGCTTACACAAAACTAACAACTTAAAACTGGAGGCTCGGTACTCACAGAAGGCGAATCGTCCATGGCTGCAGAGGGGGTCGCGCACAGCACAAAGAAACAAAGGAGTTGGCCATATCTGGCAAGGTTTCAGACGACTATGTGTGACATTTTCAAAATTTCAGTGTAATTATGAGTGACATTTTAATGACTATGAGTGACACTTTTTCGCGAGCAAATGAAACATATAGGGAAACATATAAATATCAGAAATTACACTCATTGAGCAACAAGAAACTCTAAGAGGTCACTGAAGACACAACATGATTTCTCTCAAATTATTTCATGCATTCATTCACTCTTTCTGGATGTAACAAGTTAACCTACACGCATGACATTTTTGTGCGTTTCAAATGAGTGAAATATAAACTAAGAAAACTATGTCTCCGACTCATTTTAGTGTAAACTAATTGGAATTACGGCCTACTACTGTTAAAATATATGCCAGCAGCGTTCAGAGTGAACTTCAGTACAGAATCAGAGAGACTAAGGGGCCGATTCCGATCTTGGCCGGTAGGGCTCCGAATCGGATTCGGCTTAACCGGATCCGATTCGGAGCCCTATTTCCCGACCGATTCGTACGCGCGTCCGGACGAGCGAGTACGATGCGAAATCGCTGACCGACTCGTCCGGGCGTCCCGACCGCTCCGACCGACTCGATCCCGGGTCTAACCGCACCGACCGACTCGCACGGACACGACTCGCACCGCACAATGGAGACGTTCCCCGGCCGGGTAAGTACAATGCGCGCCGCGAGCAGTCCGACCGAGCCGCGCACTCCGGCTCGAAAGAGCTGTCGGAGCCGTACTTTGGGGGTCCGTGTCGGACCCCCTGTATGCGTAGCCACGCGAGTCGCACACACGGGGGACCCATGGGTCCCCCCTACCTGTGCGTGTACGGCGCGAATCGCTTCGCCGCGTACACGCTGTAGGGGGCGCCCTTGTCCGCAACGCACCCATTGAGTCAATGGGAGCCCGCGTACGCGTTGTACAACAGGCTCCCATTGACTTCCGACCGACTCGAGTCCGATGGCATACGTGCGCATCGTACTCGTTCGGTCGGGCTGCACGGGTCCAATTCGGTCGGATATCTCTCCGGGTCCGGCTCAGTCGGAGAGATTTCCGGCCCGAATCGGAATCGGCCCCTTAGTGCACGACTCCCCCAGGCTGCCAGCTCACAAGTGCCTGGAGGAGCGTGTCTGCCTGGCAGAGCGCTTCACTGGTGACGTCGCAGTGGTGCTTGTGCTGAGGGCCCATCTCAGGGCTGCTGTAAATCCACCTGCATGAGAGTCTGCTAGCTGCAGACATGAAGTCGTTAGAGTTGTCACTCTGATATCTGGCGCTAGGATGCAGTATAGCAACTGCTCTCTTGACCTGGCCACGGCAGGCTCGAGCACACCAGAAAAGAGTACATTCACTGCTGCTGTCTGCTGCAAAGCTAGTGTGCCTTTGGTGAGGGGCTGGAATGTCTACCTCGTGGCAATTCTAAATAACCGTGCATCGTAGTAACAGGGCAGACACGCCTTGCCAGAACATATCGACAGGCAAGGTGCTGCCTCATGGATCCACATGTGCCTGCCACTGTCTGCAGGCGATTGCAATTATCTTATTACCAATTGAGCAGCCATGAGCGCTGATAAGACACGGCTACCAATAATAATGTATGCTTTCTTTTGCCTGCGCCAGAACCCAGGCCCAAGTGAAATAAACGACATAATGCATGCGCCCCCAACCTAGGAAGGAGGCTGTAGGACATAAATACCGGTTGTGACAGAGCGAGCCCCACGCTAAACGTTAGCTCTAACATGGCTTTAAGTCAGCCCAATTGACCAACTACTATACGCCGGGCTCTGAGTCAGGCACACTTACTAATCCAACTGAACAATGGTGCTGAGTTAAAACGTCCTCAAAAGGATAAAAGGACCAGCCAGCCCTGCTGAAACCTCAACCCAAACCTGATATGCAGTCAATTATGTGAAATTTGTAGCACGCAGATGAATAGTGCCTCGAGGCAGCCTTTGAGTTTACACATTGTGGGAGCTGCAGACGTCAGCGCATGGCCAAGTGCCAAGAGGCCACTCAGTGTGGCGCTGTCCTCGTCTGTCCACACTCACTCTCCTGAAGAGCTGTCGCATGTGCAGTGTCACTGCCTCAGGTATGCAGCGAGTCCCCCCTGCACACCCCACTTCCAAAATACATATCTTCCGGTCAGGAGTGTTTGGAGATAAGCAGAGGCAGAAGGAAAACCGGATATTTCTATTACAATTTTAAAAAAATTGCAGAAAGCGAAGTAACTGAGTGAGTCACTGCATCTTATGAGGCCAGCAAGTCAAAGTTAGCGTACGTGCTTCCTTCGAGGAAGGCAAGCAGCCTAACTACATGGTATTAATAAACTAAAACAGACTCGGATGGCTAGTGCTACAGTCTGAACATACTTCAACTTTACCACCGTGCCAATTAAGGGTTTGCCACCCGCCTCCTGAGTCCTCCACAGACTTGGAGACAAGCACGGCAGCGCAGAGCACAATAGTATTTTAGATTAAAAAATATTGTTCTTTCTAAATTCAATATTTACACAGATCAGTTAGATTTATTTTAAACTGATAAAATCTGCTTGAAAATATTAGCGGCAACAAATTATATCTTTGAAAAAGGAAGCTAAAAGTGACATATCATAGTACTAAGAGATACGCTTTTTCATAAAAATCATATCTACGAAGTAAGGGGATATAATTAGGTTAGCACACATGCTGCCAGTGACTCTGGGAGTGGAAACAGGGAGGGAGCGGACTCACCCAGCTGGTCCTGCTGATCTTTATCTTGAAGTTTCTGTGTGCAGCAGCCTTTTGCGTTGTGCAGTTAGATAACGGCCGGGGAAAGCAGGACCCATTGGTCCTGCAGAGAGCGGCCAGACAGCTGTGAAGAGAGAAGTAGCCACGACTCTGCCAATTGCCTGTATCCCCCACAATCGGTGTTACTTAACTCCGTGATGTGACGTCACTGGCTGCAGCACTCTCACTCGGCCCGGCCAAGCTCCCGGCTCGGAAATAAGTATTCGCCGGCACCCATAAAATTATTCTGCCCCACAGCACGGGCGGGCCGGCCGTGCAGCAGGTGCGATCAGCGGTGTTGCAAGGCAGCCGAGCCCCATGATTCCGGCGCCGCCCGCGGCGCTAACCATTGAGCAGCCGGCCTCCACCTCCAATTTAATTACAAAATTTAACTCCCGGCCCGCAGTGCCCGCCCCAGCCAGGCTGAACATCAGCAATAACAACTGTGCCCTCAGCATGCGAGTTGGGCCTCTTCCCTGTACCAAGAAACCCGAGGAGGCGAGGCTAAGGTGCGGAGAGGAGGAGAAAGCGTGCGGACAACGAAAACAAAACACACATCACTGCATAGACCGGTCAGAGATGGTCCACCAATGAGAGTGCTTATCTTCCAGTCGCTAACCAATGAGAGAGCCGACTGGCGCATGCTCCAGGTGTGAAGGCAGCAAGGCAACGTGGTTGCAGGAAGCCCGGAGCGTGCAGTACACGTGACGCCTCGTAAAGATAAGAAATTCATTTGCGACACACGGAAAGCAGACGAGCCAGTCCGGGTGGGCCGGCCCAAAAAGCGAAAGGGAGGCAACCCAAACAGCTAATTTCCAATGGCAGGCCACCGTTTACCATAAACGGTGACGCCAGTCAATGGAAAAAAGGGGCGGGACTTCAAGCCCTTTTCTCAAAGTCCTTGTTCACAATAAATCTCGCCGAGCAACAGCGCATGCGCTGCAACGCTAGGCGAGACCTAAAAAAAGAACAGTCTAAGCTTCCATGACCGGAAAGATTTTTTGATTTACGCAGCATTTTAGCTCTGGTGGCTATAACGCCTTGAAAGAATGAACCCTCTCATGCATGTCTTCCACTTTTGGAATTTAATAATACAGTTAAGCAGTGGTGGTAGGAGTCTCTTAAAGACAGATTATTTTAAAACACAGGGATCTTAAAAACGAATTACAAGTACAAATCTCCCCTCCCTTTGGTTTTGCTGTGAGGCACACAGGCCTACCCTTCGTCAAGGGAAGTCTCTTGTGATGCCTGCTGTAGGAAAGGCTGTATATGGGCATAGAACGATCCCTGAGGGCTGTGTATGAGGTTCGAAGTGTGAAGGGTTCTTGCTAGCTTTTTTATCGCTGAGTCGCCAGCCTCCTTTGCACTACAAGCTCCTTTTGCTGTCTGAAGGGGCCCTGTCCCAAAGGCATTTATGCTTTCTTATATATTTATGAATATATTTATCATAGCGATTTTAAACACTGTTCTGTACAAAGCAAAATGCCTACAAATAGGAACAAGCATTGAAAAGCCGATAAGTCTGGCATTAGCTGCGGGCCTATTGGCTTTGCCAACACTTCTTTTGTTTTGTGAATGATTTTTGTATGACGGCATGTGATACAAAATGGAGCAGTAACAGTGTTGGTGGAGCTGCTAGGCCTTGCATTTGTAAAAAAAAAAGCATTGCCTAAAAGGCGAAATATTTTTGTTTAATGCAAAAGTTCACATTGTATTGTATTGTATTGTAATTGCATTTATATAGCGCTTACTACCCCTGACGAGGAGTCGAAGCACTTTTTCGGTGAGTAGCACTCTACTCTGGAACCCATAAAGGATTAGTGGTGAATTAGTATAGTGAAAATATGAAAGTTATTTGAGTGGTGGATATGTTAGTCAGTTATTTGGATTGAGAAGGATAGTGGAGGGATAGAAGAGGGGAAAAAGGTTTGCATTTATATAGCGCTTGCTACCCTTTATGGGGGTGTTGAAGCGCTTTTCCAGCGAGTAGCATGCTACTTCGGAACCCAGAAAGGATTAATGGTGAATTAGTATAGTGAAAATAGGAAAGTAATTTGAGTTGTGAATATGTTAGTCAGTTATTTGGATTGAGAAGGATATTGGGGGGATAGAGAAGGGAAAAGGGTTTACATTTATATAGCACTTGCTACCCCTGATGGGGGGTTGAAGTGCTTTTTTCGGCGAATAGCACGCTACTCTGGAACCTATATAGTGTTAGTGATTAATTAGTACAGTGAAATATGAAAGTAATTTGAGTGGTGGATATGTTAGTCAATTATTTGGATTGAGAAGGATAGCGAAAGGGTAGAAGAGGTAAAAAGGTTTGCATTTGTATAGCGCTTGCTACCCCTGATGAGGTGTTGAAGTGCTTTTCTGCGAGTAGCACGCTACTCCGGAACCCATAAGTAAGATTCCTTACCTTTGAATTATCCCCAGGCGCCAGACTGGATTCCGAACCTTCTCTACAGAAGCACCTCTGCGCATCCGCAGAGGGAATCAAGAGACTCCATAACGACATTGTCCACCAGATGTGACGTCACCAGAGTCCACACAAGCCCTCCCCTGATGCACCGGCGTCAGTTTCTCCGCGACTACATTCTGTGCTAAAACGTGGAGCCACGTACAGAAATTGCAATTGAAACAGTGTGCCCAAAAAGAATCCTCTTTTTGTAAGCTGCTAATAATAATTTTTGGCTACTTGGTTTGTCTTCACTTTTTAAAGTTTTTTTTTTAATCAATGAAAGGCCCGATGGTGCATAGAAGGTATAAGGAAGAAACGGAGAATCAGTTCGCAGAGAGGGGAGGATGGGTGGGTTGGTAAGGAATCTGCGGCTAGATCTAGTCTCTACCAGATAAGGCTTTACCGAAGGTAAGTAACATTCATCTGATAAAGACGTCTAGCCGCAGATTCCTTACCTTTGAATGAGACCCTAGCAATACCATCCCGGAGGAGGGTCTGCGAACCGATTCCAGGAAAGATCCCCGACTAGGGTATTTGGTCTGCATAAGAAAAGGAGAGGGAGAGACCGTTCGCCAGGAAGGGAGGATGAGGAAGAAAACATCCCACCAGAAAACTCAAGGAGAACATCGTACATTGCACTAGTATTTTGTGGCACTGAAGGGGACAGCTTGTTGTGTGGATGTGAACATTTAGCAAGAGCAGCTTACCGTCACTCACAGTCAGGTAAACCAAAGGGTGAAGTTGGGCTGACCCTGTGTCCCATGGTGCATCCTATAGTGGGTGGAAACAAAATATAAATGACGCTATAGCAGACCACTAGATGAAGATGGCTGATTGTATGTAAGTGTGTGAAAGTGGATTATTAGTTGGGAAAGACTAAAACACAACACTATAAAAAACATACTCCAAATCATAGAAATAGACAATATTTTAATGAACAAAATGATACCAAAATGACAAAAATACAGTAAGGGGAACCAGGGATATTATATTTTTTAAATGAAAAAAGCACGAAAAAGGATAAAGTGACAACCACGGGCAACTGGTTGTGCTAGACCGGGACAAGGGTAAGGTTTGAGGCTGACCGCGATGGAGTGCAGGTCAGATTCAAGGACCTGGTTGCAGTGGTGGCCAGTAAGTTTTGGAGGGAGGGGGGCGGGCGGGACACACACAAGCACACATACACATAACACTCACAGACAGGCATTCACACATGTGCGCACACACACACACACACATCCATTCACAACACTCTTTACCAAACATTCATACATACACGCACGCATGCACCAAACATTAATTTAAAAGAAAACAAAACACACTTACCTGCAGCCAGCTCTGCCTCGGAGGTTCCAGGAGGCTTGGGACTGCTGCGTTCCCTCGTTGGCTGACCTAAGGTCAGCCAACGAGGGAAGACAGCAGTCCCAACGTCATCACAGAGTGGGATGGGATCAGTGAGACTGCTGTCTCCACCCCACTCTGTGATGAAGTGTCGCCGATTGACACTTGACCCTGGGCGCTTCAGGACTCAAAACTGAAGCGCCCAGGTGTGAGGCAATCAGTGACGCTACCCCTCGTCACTGAGGGGAGGGCCTCAGGGACCTTTGCTAAGCTGAGGAGGTCACGCCCACAGGAGCTGTGACTTCCTTGGCCCAGCAAAAATCAGCTCAAGCAGCCAGGAGCCTGCGCATTTTGCGCATGTGTGGCTCCTGGCTGCTTGAACTGAAAGTGAACAGTGTCTGTCAGGCTGACACTGTTCATGAGGGGCAAAAGGTGGAGGGGTGTGGCCCCTCAGCCCCAATGGACCGACCGCGCCTGCCTGGTTGGTCCATGCCAAAGAGTTACCTTCAAACTTAGACAATTTTGAAGAAGGTAGAGTCCTCACAGGGGCAAGGCTGCAGGCTGGATCCGAAGAGGGACTCTTTTTGATGACAGGTTGACGAAGGACGAGGTCTAGGTGAAGCTGTTGCAAAAGCTCGAGTGGGAAAAGTCTGGAAGTCATGCCCAGGAAATTGTCAACATCGATTGGATGCTGCTGGGTGACCTGTCAGGCGAAGCTTTCTACCTTCGAACCTAGATTCTTTTCTGGAAGTCAGATTTCTTCAATGGGGCAAGACTGCAGGCTAAAGCTGAAGAGCATTTGTTGGATGCTGGTTGGCTTTGGGCCTAAGGAATCCCATTTGCTGCTGTGAAGAACTGGAGCAGTAGTGAAGTCAGGCCCACTGGCAATGTACCCTCAGTAGATCAGCTGGTAGGTTGGTCCTGGCCCTTCAACAGTTCTCCATGTAAAAAATTAGTAATAAGGTTCTAAGTTATGAGTTTTAGGTTTAGGCAGGAGGGGTACACATAGTGATTAATTTGTAAATAAAAGAGTGCCAGTGCCCAAAGCTCTCTTCTGAAACACATGGCCAATGTGCGAGCACAGAATACTGAGGCTGCATAATCCTAGAACCACCTTAGGTCTCTTTAATCCATATAAGCCACTCCCTGCCCCTTTAGATCACTCTTACAGCTTCCTGCTTTCTCCCTTTGTGATGCTTTTCCATCCTTTTCTTCCTCCTCTTTCCTGTTTGGGTGTTTTTCCCGCTTTTGTTTGCAGTAAATGCCTGATGCAGAAAAACCGGCCCCCAAAAATAAACGCCGGTGCCCCCACCGGCAACCACGGCTCAAATTAAGCACAAAGTACACATTGACACTAGCCCAGGGTTCCAATACTTCAAGAACAGCACTTGGAAGTCAGGACCCACTCCAACAGAAACCAGCAGCAGGGTCCAAGGCAGGTCCCATTGAAACCGGTCAGCTTCCAGGAAAACGGGCTTCCTGCAGCTTTTGTGTATGTGTAGCTTAATAGAAGGTCAGCCAACTGACTCTTGGAGTTTTATTCCTTACCTTGGGTACAAATGGGAGCAGGTCCAGCCCTTAGAGTTCTCATCACAGTTCTCAACAACAGGTGCAGTACACATTGACACTAGCCCAGGGTTCCAATACTTCAAGAACAGCACTTGGAAGTCAGGACCCACTCCAACAGAAACCAGCAGCAGGGTCCAAGGCAGGTCCCATTGAAACCGGTCAGCTTCCAGGAAAAACGGGCTTCCTGCAGCTTTTGTGTATGTGTAGCTTAATAGAAGGTCAGCCAACTGACTCTTGGAGTAAACTTCTTTACCTTGGGTACAAATGGGAGCAGGTCCAGCCCTTAGAGTTCTCATCACAGTTCTCAACAACAGGTGCAGTCCTTCTTCAGTCTTTCACAGGTCCAGTAGTGTTCTAACTGGGTGCCCAGGGGTGTAATATTTATGCCTGGGACTAGCCTGTGGATGAGGCGACTCCTGGCCCCTCCCAAACCAACTGGCAAAAAGGTCCCAGGGGTAACCCTAACCAATTTTACAACAGTTCCTGGGTGCCCTCATGCAAACAATCCCTCGGTGCCCCACTCAACCGAAAACCAAGATTGCAGAACCTTTTGTCCCCTGCGCAGAGCTCCAGTGCCTACCCTAGTGATGTGGCCAGGGAAATGAGCAACCCCTCCTCTGTGGTCACTCAAAAATGGTTCTGGGGCAGCTCCTCTCTCACTGAGATTGGTGCCCCATCAGCTAGAGGGAGGCCCAGGCGTTAGCTATCTCTGCCTGTGACTGGGTAGGCCTCTTTGATGTTAATTAAGCTCCTAAGCACTGTAAGATGCTTATACTGTCAGGGGAACAGAACACTTTCCTGCACCCGAGGCCTTTGTCTCAACTCCTGGAGTAAGTTCACACCCCATAAAGGTGCTTTTCAGCTCCTGGATAACAGTTGGAAGCTCATGAAATGTGACATTTTAAAAGTACTTTTTGTAAAATATTTAGTACAAATATGACTTTACCAATGCATTGGGTTTGTGATAAATCTTTTTAAAAAGTCCAAAAACGAAACTTTTATCTAGTCCCTAGGAGGAGATAACATTATTTAATTTTAATATTATATCCTAATGCTTTCCTATGGAACAGCTAACCCTGCTACAGTCATAATAGCTTTTGGGACCATGTCACTATAAGGAGATATTTTATATAAAACTTTACATGTCCTACTTTAATACCATTCACCCTGCCTTAGGTTACTAGTGGTAGGCCTTCCGTCTTGTTTTGCATTCTAGTGGTGGTGAAATGTGTGCTGCAGTCCATACAGTGGCATTTACATACAGGGCCTGGCTCCACTTGCTTCTGGTCCAGGGAGGACCTGGCCTGGCAGTTTTGACTGGACTGTTCTCATGAGGAGCAGGGTCAAGACTGATTTGCATATGGCTGGGCCTAAACGGGGGTGGCATAGTGAGCAAAAGAACAATGGATTCAACCCAGATCTCTTGACTGGGGGTGAGTGGTTGAAAACTTCCAGCATTCCGTCCATCATCTCCTTGTGTTTGCTTTGTTTGCCCTAAGTTGGCAGGGTATGCCCAGACGTGGGTCCCTTGCTCACTTTGCCACTGGATTCAAGCTAGCCTGGCTGATGAGGGCTGTTAGACCAAAACCGGTCCCAGGATAGTTAATTCCGGTTCAGGGAAGACCTGGCTTGGCAGTTCGGGCTGGACTGTTCCCATGAGACACAGGGTCAAGACTGATTTGCATATAGCTGTGTCTGAACTGAGGTGGTGGAGTGAGCTAAAGAATGATGATGGATTCAACCCAGATCTGTGACTGGGGGTGAGTGTCTGAAAAGTTTCAGTGCTCCGTCCATCATTTCCTTGTGTTTGCTTTGTTCGCCCTAAGTTGGCAGGGTATGCCCAGACGTGGGTCCCTTGCTCACTTTGCCACTGGATTAAAGCTAGCTTGGCTGATGATGGGTGTTACCCAGAAACCGGTCCCAGGATGCTTGTTTCCGGTTCAGGGAAGACCTGGCTTGGCAGTTCGGGCTGGACTGTTCCCATGAGGCACAGGGTCAAGACTGATTTGCATATAGCTGTGTCTGAACTGAGGTGGCGAAGTGAGCTAAAGAATGATGATGGATTCAACCCAGATCTGTGACTGGGGTTGAGTGTCTGAAAAGGTTCAGCGCTCCGTCCATCATCTCCTTGTGTTTACTTTTGGGTGTACTGACAGCACAAACCACTTGCACTTTATTCACACTCCTTGTGGTGAAATGTTAAACAAGATTCTGGCGAGCTTTGCCCTTGTACTTACCCTGAACCTGCTCCCAGATAAGGTTCAAAATCAAGTTACCTTTACAGGGAAGGTTAGGGGTAGGATGATAGATTTTATTATTATTTCAAAACCCTTAGTGCATTTAGTTAAAGATTTTACCATCCTGCACAGCACTCTAAGTGATCGTAATCCTGTGACCCTTATATTATCACTGAGAGAAGTGTTATTGAAACATACTCGGACCCTCCCCCCAATGGAGACACATTAAAATGGGTGTGTTTAAAAAGTGCTCCAGTATTAACTCAGAATCCCTGCTACACAAGCAGGGCACTCAAAACAGGGATGATCTCCACAGTTAACATTTTTTCAACCATTTCCGGTAATCACAGGACTTCTGATAGTAAATGTTTCGATGCTGATTTCTTACGTGCCCACTGTGATTTAATTCAGGCTCTCAAGAGCACATCCTGGATGGCAACTGAAGTAAAACTTTGTACAGCTAGGTATAAACAGATTATCAAGTTGAGAAAAGCACAGATCAGGCAGGATGCCTGGGGCAACTAAGTGAGGCGTGCAGAAGGAAAGACGCATCACTGTTCTGGAAAACTCTAACGCTCCGTATTTCAGAGAAGGTCATAATACCATTGTGGACACTCTTATACCCTCACATCAGTGGGTAGAACACTTTTCAAAGCTATTTCAAAAACCTCAGCTTGAAACAAGGAGAAACAGTGGCCCACAGGATACAGAATTAAACCATCCAGATATTCCATTGATCACTCTAAATGAGGTTATGAGTGCAATCATCCAAAGTCTGAGACACAAAGCTCAATGGGGTACTTATTGACTTGCTCAAGGAAAACATTGAGCTCTGGGCTCCTCTCTTAGTCGAATGTATTTAGGAGTGCTGTGGTGACAGACCGGGCCCCCAAAGTCATGGGAGCACTCAACCAATGTCCCAATTTCCAAAAAGGGGGACAGAGCCAATCTCAAATGCTACCACCCTATCTCCCTGTTTACCTCTACTGTTAAGACCCTTGGCAGAGTTCTTCTAGATCGATCTGTGATTTCTTATTGCTTGAGATTTGAAAAAGCTGATAACATTCTCTGGGTGATGTACATTAAAAATCAACTTGCTTTAATTGGGAAATCAGAACGTTTTGTGAACTCGGAGAGTATTAATTCTTCTATTAAAGTCTCTGTCAAATGCAGCAACCTTGCCTTGTTAAAAAGAAATAGGAGGTGACTGAGTGTAATAAGCAGAGAGTGGCAATTTATCTATTACTGTCAATTACAGACCACATAGAATCCTAACTTTATTTTGTTCCCACCCATTGTTATCGTTTTTCTTGGTGAATTTCCATTTTAATATATCTCACTTTTTAATCCCTTATCCGAAAGCTGCGCATAGAGACTCAGATTTAATACCTTGTCCATGTGACTTCTCACTCGATGCTTAATTTTCTGTTCTTTTGCAAAGAATATACAGTGCCAAGGAAATTGTTCCTATTAACATTAATAAGGATCCATAATATTTGGAAATGTGGAACTGCGCTGTTGCACTTACAACTTTTACAAAATGAATTGACTTGTATAATGGTTCATAAGTACATATTGGCTGCGGTCAGGCTAAGGAATATGGTTGAAAAAATGTTTTTGGGTATGTTGGCGGGCCAAAAGCAATTATTTTGCCCCGTCACGATCTAGGATCCTCAAAACACAAAAAAATCTAAAGCTACCTCAGGGAGTATCCACCCACGGGTCCGTGACAGAAGTGTGACAAAGGGGTGACGTTCCCACCCGTACCCTGTTTTTTGAGAAAATAGATGAAACTTAGGTTGTTCCTGAGGAGAGCCGCATTACTGGCAAGTATGGCAACAAGATAACTTGATACACCCAATCATACCTAAGGATAAAAGATTTTTGAATTAGGGGGAGTGCAAACAGTGTACGGACTATTGGGATCCCAGTCTTGATGAAGGCCAATGACCCTATGGGGCAATTTGGGGGCCGCAACATGTTGATAAAGAACACAATAGGTAGGGGGAACGGATACTAATAATCAAAGTACACCCTGAATGGACAGTTTTTAATCCTGCCAGTAGAGATCCCAAATAAAAATTGGGTGGATACTCCCCGAGGTAGTTTTAGATTTTTTGTGTTTTGAGGATCGTAGATCGTGACGGGGCGAAATAATTGCTTTTGGCCCCCCAACATACCAAAAAACATTTTTCTGCTCCACGCTGTATGTTGGTCTCCATGAGAGTGTTGATGTGTGCCCTATGATGAAGCATTGTGTGAGGGCAGTCTTATAACTCTGAATGGTTTTCCATTGGTAAAACCGTGCAGCTCCTACAGAAGTACATAGATAAAATTCCCTTCCTTTCTCTTGTGTGGGACATGTGATGTTATTAGGAAGGACAAAGGGGAGGGAAGTACCTCTCTCACCCCTGTTTTGTACGTGTGTGTAAGGAATATGGTTGGCAAATGATCTTTTTTTTCCACAAGATCAAATTTTAATTATTGATATATCTAATAATGCTCTTTTAAGTAACTTCAGACTTAGGTCTTTTTTAACTACATGTGTTTCACTTTTGCGCATATCATGCACTTTATGTCATTCTTTGTCAAATGTTATATTGTCCTGGTTAAATACTTCTCTAGCTGTTTAAGTGGACATATTTTAACCTACTGTGTTTTAAGGCATTAATTTCAACTATTTATTTTATTTTTCTCATGCACTTTTATTTCTTAAAGGTATAAAGTAAATCTGATGATAATGACTATTTGCTCATTTCAAAGTCTGCCTTTGTTCAAATTATGATGCACCAAAAATAGAACCAAGTGCAATTTCAGATCATCTAATACTGCCTATTTCACCAAATATAGGTACCACACAATTCCTTGAGAACAAAACTCATTTTTATAACAACTGATTCTCACAAAATCTGGAAACCTGCAAAAAATAAAGATTAAATACTTTACAGAAAATGTCACTGATGGGATTAGCATGACTGTTCAAGAAAGTGCTCAAGTGTACAAACAGAAGAATTAACACTGTCATTTGTGCAAAAGTGAGTAACAGCAATTTCATAGGGTTGGGAAAAAATAAAAAACTACATACATTCCATTTACAATCTTGATGCAAATACTTGCACAAGCTCAGATAGACTGAACTTCAATAAAGCAGGAGCCTTTCCAAGAGACCAGGACAATTTCTATTTAAACAAAGGAAAACATTTTTCGAGTAGCAGTAACAAAATGTGGACATCACTGACAAACTATCTAAATGTAAAGAATGCCGTAGCAGAGGTGTTTGGCCAAAATATTGGAAATAAATATTGTGGTACAAAAATATTGTGTCAAGAATATCGGAATGTCAGAAATATCTTCAACAGGAACAGGAGTATCGAAGGCAAAAATATTAATATTACTGAGGAAAATATCGTAAGCAATATCGTTTGTGTTAGTTAGAATGTAATTTATTGTAGTGTGTTTGATTGTATATGTTTATTTTTTATTTGTGTTTTTAGTAAGATAATTTATTAGTTATGAAATTATTGAAATTTGTATTTTTAGTGGTATTGTATTAATGTATATAAATAATGGCTTTATATGTTTTTAGTGGACGGGTGGGTTTTTAGGGGGCAAGGGTGAGGAGATTTAGAAAAAGTGTATATTTTAAAGTACATTTAATTGTAATAATTATAATGATATGTAAATTAATATTTTTCAATTTTTCAATGTATTGTGTTACGTTATTGTTTTAATAAATTTTGATTTAGTATTAATTAAAATATATATTAATGGTATTACATTTAAAACATTTTTTTAAATATTAAAACAGCTAAAGTATTTGAATAGTTGCAAAAAAAAATAAAGAATTTATTATAGCAGAGTGAAATAATTAGAAATTATTTTTATATGAAAGTTTAACATTTTCCACATTTCTGGAAATGATTTTAATCATACAAATATTTAACATTTCTTTGGTTATTTTAATATTTTTAATACATTTTAATTCAATATTAAATAAAATATATATTAATGGTATGACAATTAAAAAATATTTTAAAAAATGTAAATTATTAAAATAATTAAAACATTTAGAAATGTATTTTTATTAAGTAAAAAATTTAGAAACGCTTGATATATAAATGTTAAAAACTGTATTATTGTTCTGAAAAACAATTTTATATAATAATAATATTTTTAATTTATTTTATTTTAAAATTATAATTTTATATTAAAATTATTTTTGTCATATTTTAAATAAAACATGGGGGCCCATTAGGATGGCGGGCGGAAGCACCACCGCCGTGCTGGCGGATGCAAAAAACAAGAGTTACCGTCCGCCCGCCGCAGCCCACACGCCCGCCCAATTAGGATGTGAAAAGACAGCCAAACACCGCCCGTAAGCCAGCGACGCCGTCCGCCATCAAAGTGCGCCCGTTCACGTAGCGGCGGCGCCCAATGGAGACACACCGCCCGACGAAACACGTACCGCCCGGCGTCCAAATTACGATGCCACAACCAAACAGCACCCCCGGCTAAGAGACACTGCACGTGAAAGCAAGGCGGAAACCCGAGCGCACAGTACGGATACCAAAGAGGCGGATCTCCCGAGCATGAATCCAGCACTGCAGGCCCTCCCCATGCTCTACCTGATGCAGAACCTAGGAGTCAACGCACCGCGGAGATGCAGGTAGGCAGACACACAACAAGGGCACGCAAACACCTCACGCAGTGCAAGTGCGGTAAAACTGTACATGGCCCCCCCCAGACACCCCTGCGTGGACGCGACACATCCACCACTGCACCCACAAATGTCACACCGGGCAAATTGTAACAACTCGCAACAACCGGGGACACACCACCTGGGACCAGGAACTAACGTCCCCGTCACGGCCCTGCAGCGCAGCGGCGACGACGCAGCCACACATGCGCACAACGCATAGGCCAACGGCAGCGCCAAGTATGCGCCGCACACAAACAACACAGGGTCACAACCAAACACCACACACACCAGCCCCACCCAGAACGCACATGTCACGTGACAGTCCTGCCACAGCCATGTCGCCAACCGTCAATTCACTGTTGCCAACCTGACGTCACACAACTGACCCAACATGTCAGTGATGTCACGCCAAATTAGGACACACCCCTGTGTGCAAAACATGGCGAAGCACACAGCGGCGGCAACATCAGCCAGCAGAATATGGACCCCGTCGGAAAAAGGTACGCCAGTACCACACAGAAACACCGATACCACCCTGCACCCAATACCAAGACATGCAATACGTAACATCAAAGATCCCGGGGGACCGACAACAGGTGGCTCCAATTACAACACCCACACACAAGGCCCAATGTATAGCGGAAACGAAGCGTGCCGCCCACACACGGGAGAGGAGATAGCACTGAATGGCCTTCCATACCCACACCGAAACCACAGCTCAACTATCCAAGCAGGACAACACATTCATGATACCAAAAAAACCCCAACACAGGCATGCAGAGGGAACCGTCCACTGGGCAGATAGCGCATAACACGAAAGAACATTCCGAAGGGAAAAAAGAAATGATCTCACTCCCCCATGTGGTTCACATGCAAGTTATCGGGAAGGAGTCAGACACCACTGACCTTGACCATTCATAGAAGCATGTGGGATGAGGGCCCGTGTCCTTCGCACAAGCCACTATAACCCAAGCCCTGCCTCCCTACGACCATAACAGAATTCCCAGCAACGTCGGAGGTTGCACACTGCAGACTGCACAGACAGCCGGAGCACGCCATCACATCGCCCTTCAGCAAAATGGCACTTGCACCACACCTACCCAACTACGCCGGACAGATGAAGCTGTACAAACATTACCTGATACAGATATTGGGATGTGAAAATCTGGCCTTGCTGAACGTAAGTTACCGACTAACTTACCGCATCGCATTGTTCAGCTGCGTCATCCCCGTCTTCTACTGTCGGAGGTGTCCTTTCCACTATCCTGTGGATTTATGTCTCTCCAACCCTGTATGTCCAATGGCGGACCTGGTACAACTGTTCAACCCCTGGACGTCCACGACAGGGTCTGTTCAGCCTATGGGGGCATGGCGTATGTGGCTGCAATCGGACCCACACTGCAATGGGACCACTGTGCCTCCACACGACGGATTCTGGATCACAGTTTCATCGAATGTCATCCAACATGTCCCATCATGCTCCTACAAGGGACAACTTACGACCAACACCTTGACAGCCACCATCCGCTACATTGGATGGCATCCATGTTTACCACCAATGCCATGGAAGCCCTCCTGGAAGGTATCGCATACCTGACAACCTGTCAATTCGTCGGGCCCCGACGTAACACCCCCAATTGAACAATGATGTCCCAAACCGTACCCATGCTTGGCATCCGCACGGACTGAGCAGTTACCAGTACAACAACTATACCACACAACCTGCAACTAACACCACACCATCAACTACACTGCCATGACATCGGATATTTTCGGGACATGCACCCTTTACCTCATCACATCCAGTAACTCTGCATGAACAGGGGGAGGCAGAGGCATGGGAAATGTGTATGGCAACCACATGGACATAACTGCACGTACAACTATGCCATAATATGTATCCTGCGCCCATCAACATATGCACCGGTCAGTGGACAGTAATCGTTCGGCTGTAGTATGTGAGAGCTGTCACCTCACCTCCCTCTGAACTTCCGTGCCAGGACCTTTGCATGGACAACAAGTGCATCCCCCAACAACATGACCCCAGTGACTGTGTCATGTCCAGTAGCCACCACATTGCAACAACAAGTGGGACGCCGTTGCATGCACGTAAGCCCATGCCCTGATGTCACCTCCACGCATGTGTGTATGAGTAACCATAGCAGCAAACCTGTAACATGGAACTGAGATGTACTGTGCCCATGATGTCAAGCGGTCTGGTAGGCAAAATGTATACTGTCTGTGTCAAAGTTAGCAGCTCCACAGTAATTAGCAAATGTACATTAGCACAGCAACGGCTAAGCACTTGTAACTCTGAAGCACACATCCCACAGTCAACAACTGATGACATGTACCCCTACACCCTATGCTATGTGTAATCATGCTGAGTATATCCTCCACATGCATTTCGCTGCCAGTAGTGTCCACTATACTGCATCACAGAGGACATAAGTCCTAATACATGGCTTGAAGTAAATATGTGTCTCTGCTTATTCATTCCACGAGTACAAATGAGAGAGGATGAGAGTGTGTGAAGTACACAGCAGTCGTGAGATGACCATGTAGTCCACTGTCATTGGATGTCAACGCAAATGAGTAGCACAACTGTGGAAGACACACATGTGTCATGTGAAGCGGGAGTTACGCTTGGCTCAGGTGGGTGGGTGTGACGGATAGGTGCGCACATGCAATGTTGAACCACGCTGTGTTGGGAGGATTCCGGAACAGTACATTGCTGCTCTCCTGGGAATTTGTAAAGACCAAATGTCTGGGGATGAATGTGAACTCGTGTGTGCACAACAGGCGGGCACACGATCAATGCTGCATCAGGTGTAGACGTCAGCCCACCCTCCGTGGACATGCTGGATACTGCTGTGCGTCCGCCAGGCCCTTGCCAAGGCACTCACATCCCCTGTCGACCAGGTGTATCCCCAACATTGTCCACCTGCACAGGCAATCCAGGGCACGGGATGGCAGTGGAGCATGGTGGGTGAGATGTCATGGCGCGCTCCTCCTGGACACATCACGCAGGCAACACATCCTCAATTGGTAGTATGGCACAAGTCTAATGGAAGTAGTGGGGGGACGCACACATCATGAGCAGGAGTGAGGTCACGGAAGGTGGCTCGCACCATCTCACTCATTGCCTATATCCCCACACACGTTACATGCCATTGCAACAGAGAAGCCAGCACGTGCATAAGCAGCTCCAAGCTCGCCCCAGAGAGGCCAAAGAGTGAATGTGTGGGTCCATGAGCTCCAGTTGGACGCGGCCTGGGCCGCTAGGGCAGCCACAGCCTCTGTGTGTTGCAGGTGGTGTATCCGGACTGCGGAGCCTGTCATGCATTGTCAATGTTGCCCGGGTCTCGAGTCGGGGCACCACGCAGGTGGACGGTGTCCCGCCACTTATTATGCCGCGAGACAGACCACTTGTTCAACTGGACCCACACATACACTCCTTGGCCTCTCTGGGGCGAGCTTGGAGCTGCTTGTGCATGCGCTGGCTTCCCAGGTGCAAACGCATATTTCTGTGAGCGAGGGGAGGCCATGAGGACAGGGTAAAATATGACTGTCTGACTTCCAGTCAGTTCAAGGAATGACCCTGATGTGGACATGAAAAGACGTGTCTCGTGTGTATTGCAACTAGTAGATAAGCCGATGAACTTCCCATGTCTTGCATGTAGCCCCGCACCTAGCCCCGCCCACTCTACATATTAAAATGAGTACCAGCACCACATCCTTCCCATTCGAAGCACTGACTGGGGGTGATAACCATTGGACAGTCTTGTGTAGTCCACCCACGCGTACATGTGGGCCCTCCATGATCCATGTCACCTGCGGCAAAGTGATGTCATGGGCAATGACGGAAGTGAGGAGAGCTGTCTGCCCCACGCACAGATGGCGCATCAGCTCAACAGACCCAGCACTGACGGCAGCAGGGGTCATATGTGCAGGGGCAGCTGTGCCTGGTGTGAAGGCACATGCATATAGACAGCACATCGACCAATGTGTAGTCTGCCCACAACTACTGTCCATTGTCAGGCGGACCTAGCAACAGATCACAAGGCAACACATCTGTGTTGGTGTACCCACTGTGACCAACACTGCGCAACAACCAACGAACTCGGCATGCGCATGGCCCACCCCGCAACGGTGGTCACATTCAGTGGCACTATCTCACACACACATCCCTTTCACGAGGCATGGTGTGACCAATGTACAGGGCTGAGTTTGCGCTCATCCGGAGAGTGCTGAACAGGTGACACATGTAACCCACTAGTCATTCTGTGTTGTCACCTACTGGCATTGTGCAGTCAATGTGCAGGCCAGGCCTGCTGGGACTGAGAAGGGCAGCATGGCCCCAGCCTGACATTCACACGAGCAACAAGTGCACTGAGACCTGCATTGCCAATTGTCTGTGTCACTGGATGTCTGACATGAAGTTGCCATGTACCACCACTCGGGAGGGACAGACATGTCAAAGCGCCCGAGAGCTCACATACCACTGCCACCTGCAGTCAGCATGGTGAGCAGTGCATGTCTGATCACCACAGGCTCTGACTCATAGTGCTGCGGATCGACGACATGTGTGTCCCACACACACTGCAGTTGTCTCTCACACACAACTTACGCAAGGAATAGCCATGTGCAGTGTGCGTGGAGCTCGGAATCCAGGATCTCCAGCTCCTCGCTGGTGAGTGGACCTGGACATATCCTCAGAGTCATCCACGTGTAGGTGGAGAGGTGGCAGCAGCAGGTGTTGTTGAGGGGTGCCAGGCTGCAGTCCCAGGTAGCTGTGGTAATGCCGGTCTCACTCACACACTCACATAGCCCCCTGGGGCAGTTTCAGTGGGTCCAAGCTGCTGCAATTTGTGTACCATGTCTGCCAGCTTCAATTGCAGATGATGGCCTGCTCCCAGCTGGCCCGGGACGCTTACCTCCATAGTGGAACACGCAGGGTGCAACCGCGAGGGTCATTGGAGTCGGCCGTAAGGGCCTGGCCCATGGCGGGTACAGTCCGCTGATGCCATATGCACCACACAGTTTAATGTGCGCAATGCATCTGCAGGTGTGGCCATGATTTGTGTGTGGGTGCAGGTCCACAATGGACGGGGCCAGAACATGCTGTGTGCATAGGCAGGGACGGCCAGTGGGCAGCCTCCACATGTCTGTTGGCATATCATCATGTACACATTGGCATGGGAGCATGGGATATGCATATGCACACACATGCCATCTTTCACTATGTACATCTGCCACGTGGCACGTGCAACGTTACGTGTCACTTGTGATGTGTATGTGCAATCACACAGCCGTGTTGGCATGGAGCTGTCAATGTGTACACCTGTCAATGTTTCTGGAGGTGTGATCCGTACAGTGCTGTACATAGGGTGCAGTAGGGACATCAATGACTGTCTCATATCCCCTCGTGCCACAGGTCCCACTTGTTTTGGCCGCTCAGCCTGTGTCCATAGCGTTGTTGGTGTGTGCCCTACACACCCAGCCCAGGAAGCAGTGTGATGCACAGCAGCTAGTCATGTTGCCGTGGTGTTGCAGCTTACCGAATATGCAGTCTGTTACCATCAGCATGCCTTACAAGTTGTTAAGGCCTAACTCCCCATGTGCATGCTCATAGCAATGGTGTGTGTCACTGCCCATTGCTATTGGTAGGGGACCTGTGTAAGTGTATTGTGGTTGTGCTGTCCCTATTTGTCAGCTGTTCTGTGATTCAATTGCTTGGTCAGTCATTTTTGTTTTGTGTTTGTGAAACTGCCATGTGGCGTGTTGCTTTGACATGTGTCCACTTCCATCTTTCCTAGGCTGAGACCAAACATACATCGCCCCTACCAATTGCTGTCAGACATGGAGGATGTGGAGGTCATCCGTAAATATCGTCTGGACCGACCCACCCTGCATCGCCTATGTGCCTTGTTGGAACCCCACCTCCGTCCTCGCAGGGTGTATCCAACAGCATTCACCCCCACGGCTAAGGTGATGGCTGCACTGCATTTCTTCGCCACTGGGTCATTCCAACACACAGTGGGCAGTGGAGGTGGGATGTCCCAGCCCATGTTCAGCATGGTGCTGAGGGATGTACTGTCAGCTATGATGCTGTACAGGAACAGGTACATCAGATTCCCCAGGGCTCGTGAATTGGCGGCAGTGAAGGGTGATTTCTATGCCCTTGGACGGATCCCCCACGTTGTTGGTGCAATAGACTGCACCCATGTTGGCCTTGTTGCACCACAGGCCACTGAGCACCTCTACCGCAACCGGAAGCACACACACTCCCTGAATGTGCAAGTGGTGTGCCTTGCGGACATGGTAATATCACACGTGTGTGCGAAGTTTCCAGGATTGGCACATGACGCGCACATCATGCGCAACAGCATCCTACCACGACTGATGACCAATCTGCAACATGACCGTGGCTGGATTGTTGGTGAGTATGTGGAGTAGTGTAGCGTGCTGGCTGTGCGATGCTGTCTTGTGTCCAGTTGGAATAGCAACGATTCTCTGTGTCCCTCACACCCAGGTGACTCTGCGTACCCGAACTGGCCCTGGCTGCTCAGCCCATTACGACATCCTCTGAGCCCAGCTGATGTCCGTTACAATGAGGCACATGGGAGGACCAGACGTGTGGTTGAGCGGACCTTTGGCCTCCTGAAGTCCAGGTTCAGATGCCTGGACCGCACCGGGGCGCACTGGCGTACTACCCACAGAAGGTGTGCCAGATAGTAGTGGCTTGCTGCATGCTGCACAATCTGGCTATTCGCAAGCAGATCCCCCTAATTGTGGATGACGGAGATCAACCAGGGCCCCAGCCTGCAGACCAGGACGGGTCAAGTGAAGAGGACAGTGGAGAGGAGGAAGCTGTGAATGTGCGTCAGCAGCTCATCGCCCGCTACTTCACTTGACGGTGAGTGTCCATGTACGACGGCTGATGTAGCTGTAGTTGTGCAGGTGTATGTGTGCTCTGTCACGGGGCCTTTTGTTCACTGAGTGCTGTGTGTCAATGGTCCATGTCCAGGTTGGTATGCCACTGACAGTGGCTGTAGCATTGTGCCCTGTTGCTCTGTGAGATGTGTGTACATTGCTTGTAGTTGGTGACAAGTACTCTGTGATGAGTGTGTGACACACTCATTGAATGTACTCTTGTTCTGTTTTTCACCCCTAGGTCCCTACAGCCTCTCCTGTCCCATCGACATCCCACACAGCAGATGCATTTCTGCTCATGGTGGCGATTGCACATCGTTGAATAAACCCAGGACACATTAAGCAGATTGTGATCAAGGTGTATTTATTTACAGCGGTGACATGTGATTGTGTGCAAGGTGATGTCAAATGTGGTGCATGCTGTGACAATGAGTAGACGGTCATGGCTGCGTGATGGTCAAGGGGTACCCATGAAGTTCTATGTCCACAGTCCAACAGACACATGCCATTCACATGGCAGTGTGGGGTAGGATCGTATTCCAAGTCAATGCAGTAGGTGGTCAAGGTGGCTGGCTGACTCACTGGCGTTTGTCGCATGCGAAGTCCTCTCTGGACACCTGTTTCCTCTTCGGACGGCCCCTTCCACGTTTGGGAGGGGGGGGTTGTGTTGGTGGGCTGCTGGTGGTGGCTGAGGAGTGCTCACTCGCTGTGGACGCAGGGGAACGCGATGCTGCACGACCCAGCGCCACAGCAGGTGGTGGCGGAGCTGGTGTTGCTGGCCTTGCTTGTGCCCTCACCATCACCACCAGCTGGCCCATGAGGTCCACGAGTTGGTCCATACGGGTCACAAATTGGCCCATATGGGCGTCCATGGACCTCAACACCCCAAGGACCTCCCGCGTGTCGGTAGCCGACCTGGCCCATTCTCCTTGGGCCTCTTCATATGCCCCAAGGACTCTGTCGATTTGCGGCAGGGCTTGGCTCCCAGGCACAGATGGCGTTGGCCTGACCCTGCTCCTCCTACCAGTACTGCTGCCACCGACCTGCCCACTAGCCACATTGCTCACCACGGTCCTCGCTCTGGCTCCCAGGGTGGACCAAGACGGCCGGGCCACCCCTTGCGCTGGTTGAGTGGTCAGGGATGGCGTGGTGGTGGTGGCCGCAACGACCGTGGCCGCAACGACCGTGGCAGTGGCCGCAACGACGGTGGCAGTGGCCGCAACGGCCGTGGCAGTGGCCGCAACGACCGTGGCAGCAGGGGTCTGTGACTGGTCAGCATCCCTGGATGATGGGTTGGTGGGTAGGAGGGGCCCTGGGGAGCGGGTGTGCCCTGCCACTCCAGATGGGCCTGCTGGGTGGTCCGTGTCCGGAGAGGTGTCCAGCTCCTCTACATCCATGAGTCCGGGTCGGGGGCTTGCGGACTGGCTGTGCTGGCTGCTGTCTCCCTCTCCGGCATCCAGCAGTTCGCCACCTGTGGGGAGAATGAGATGGGTCATTGTGTTGCACCTAGCAAAGTATGTATTGGTTGTCTGACATTCACAGTTCGTGCACTGTCGTGCACAGGTTTCCCAGAGGCGTGTGTGGATGTACGATGTGTGTATGCGTGGGCTAGGCAATGGAACTGTGTGATGTGGACATGTGGCATGGGACGGATTAGCAATGCCGATGGGTGTGTGTTGCTATGCTCCTACATTTTGTGGCTCTGGTGTATGCGGGCTCCAGAACCATCGACTGATGTTGGGTTGAACTATGGTTTTGGGGTACAGATGGAACGCTTAGAAACGCAGATGGCACAAGGGGGTACAGCCCCTGGACGCTTTTGGCTTGGAATATGCTTTTGGGGTACGTACTGTGGGTGATGGGTGCAGAACGTGACATGTGTTCTGGCAACATGACAGTGCATAGACTAAGGTGTGTGTCTGTCTAACATGCCCGGCATATCTGCTGCCTGTTATCATTCATGGACATTACATTGGTAGCATTGTTGTGAGTTCGTGCTTGTTGTGTGCCACTCGACGTATTGCAGATGGGCCAATTCCTTGGTGTGCGTGCTGCACTCGTACATGTGCATCAATGCAGTGCTCTTGGGGTGTTGACTATATTATGTGTGTTGTTACTCGCAGTGTGACGTGCGCTTCAGTCACTGCAGGCACATGATTTGTCATGGGCAGGTATCTTTGCATGACTACTGTATGAGGGACAGCTGTTCGGATGACATACCTCTCATGACACTCTGGCTGACGGATGCGATGGATGATATGTTGAATGTGCATTGTGTACCTGTGTGTTTCATGGGTCCAGTTGTTTTTGTGTGCAATATTGTGGTTCCACGCTGTTACTTCTAGTAAGGTTTGTCTTACATGGGCGTTGTTGTACGATGTGTGAGTGACAGGCAGTAAGGACTACATGGACAAGACTTAGATGGTGTTGCTGATGTGTGTGATGGGTGGCACAGTGCCTGCCGTGTGGGTCTGTACTCCAGTGGGACTTGTGCATGCAGACGTGGCTCCTTAGGTGTTGCTGTATCTGTGATGGGTAATGTGGGGTATGACTCTGTAATACATGTCCGTGTGCACATTGGTCACATGATTGTGACAGGGAGCAGTGCTGCGTGTTCCTCTGCTACGTGACATGTCCCATGTGTCAGTCGTAGTACAGTCCTCATGCCTACAGACACCCCGCCCTATCAGGTTTCCCACCTACAGGTTGTTTTTGAGTGCGCAATGCAATGGATGCCACATGGTTATGGGCGGGAGGGGTGCTCCATGTTGCTGGTCTGTGGGAGTGGGGGCGGTGTTGTGAGTTGTGGTGATGGCTTGACACCCACAGACACCCCTGCATGTGGGGTGAGATGTCTACCTGTCGGCTGCAGGTGTGCACTGCAGTGGCTGTCACATGGGTGTGGGGGTGCTCCACCTTGCTGCGCTGTGGGACTGGGGGCCTGGTAGGTGTTGTACTTCAGCTGTCCCCCCACCGACCCACTGCCTTTGTGTTGCGGCTACTTACCTGTTACTTGTCGGTTAGTGCAGCTATGGCTGACACATGGGTGTGGGGAGTGCTCCACCTTGCTGCGCTGTGGGACTGGGGGCCTGGTAGGTGTTGCACTTCAGCTGTCCCCCACCGACCCACTGCCTTTGTGTTGCGGCTACTTACCTGTTACTTGTCGGTTAGTGCAGCTATGGCTGACACATGGGTGTGGGGAGTGCTCCACCTTGCTGCGCTGTGGGACTGGGGGCCTGGTAGGTGTTGTACTTCAGCTGTCCCCCACCGACCCACTGCCTTTGTGTTGCGGCTACTTACCTGTTACTTGTCGGTTAGTGCAGCTATGGCTGACACATGGGTGTGGGGAGTGCTCCTTCTGGCGCTTGTGGAGTACAAGGGGACCTGGTGGGAGTTGCGGTGCTGGCTAACTGTACACATGCCCCATGGTTTTGTTAGTTGGTAGGTTTGGGCTGAGTGTGTGGTTGTGTCTGTTGCATGTGTGAGTGTTGTCTTGTGTATTGTGTACTGGACATGGGGGTGTTTGTCCCTAGGAGCTATGGCATTGTGGTAGTGCATGTGAGTACATAGCGGTGTGCTGGTATACGTTTGTTTGTACTTACCAGCCTCCACTCCCCCTGGTAATCCGGTGAGGATCTCCGGATGTATGATGACTCGCACCTTCTCCTCCCACGCCTTGAAGGTCTTGAATAGCGCGAGATTACCTCCGCCAGTCCTGCCAGCCAGCTCACGATTCTTGGTCTCCTTCTTCTTGACCACGCTTTTCAGGTCGTTCCACCTTTTGTTGATTTCGCCTCTGTTGCGTGGCACGTTCCCGACTGCATTGACCTGGTCTACGATCCTGTTCCACATTCTGTTTCTGGTGGCTGGTGGTGTCTGTTGGACCTGGTTGCCATAGATTTGTGGGTGCACCTTGACGATCTCGTCGACCATGACCGTCAGCTCGGTGGAAGTGAACTTGGGCATTCTGTGTGGTGCCATGGTGTGTGTTTTGGTGTTTGTGGTGCTGGTGCGGTGTGTGGTGTGTGATGTGCAGGGGGTTTGTGTGGCCGGTGTTTGGTGGTGGTGATGGGTGTGATAGGTGCGTGTCTGTGGTGTGCTGCTGTCCTTTCTGTCTCGCTGTGTTGTGTGCTCTCGTCCTCAGTTTGTAATGTTGCAAGGGGTTGTGGTCTGTGAAGGGGCTGGTTTTGTACTTACCTATGTGGGTGTGTCATGGTGGTCTGTTGTTTTCAGGTGTGTTGTGGCTGGTGTTCTGGGATTTGTAGTTGATTTGTTTGTCCAGGGGGGGGTGTTTCCGAGATGTGTACTGTGTTTGGGTATTTGTGCGTGGGTTGCTGTGTGGACTTGTTGGCCATGTTGTGTGTGTTTGCTTTTGTCCGCGGATGATTTCTGTGCAGGGCCGTGGCCGCCAGAGCTTCCGCCGTGTACATTTTCATCACTGTTGTTTACGCTGGCGGGCGGTGTTTTTGTGTATTTTCCGCGCTCATGTCTGTGCGATCCTAATTTCACGGCCGGTGTCTCGGTCGTCAGTGCGGGCGGTTTTGGGTTGTCGTGCGTCTTTCCGTCCGTGGAGGGCGGATGGACTTAGACTCGGACATGGGCAGGCGCTATTTTTTGTTTATTTTCCGCCGCCTGCTATTTTCGGCTCGCAGCATCGTGATTGCTCGGTCGGTATTCAGACGGTGTAGGCAGGCGGAATTTTACAGCTATGGCAGATGGGGGATTTTTTACCATCCGACATCGTAATGGACACCATGGTTTTAATTATATTTAATGTTATGATTGTTAATTGTGGGTTATGATTTTTATGGTACAAAGTTTGGGAATGGTGGTAAATATTTTTATAATGTGATTAATTATTAATTATAATAATATTTGTATATTGTTTAAATATGTATATAGGTTATATGTTTTGGATAGTGTGTTTCTAGAGTAAGATTTATTGTATTTTATAGTTGAAAAAAATTATTTGTGAGTATGATTGTGTATATAAAATGTCCAATTTGTATTACCTTCTTTAAAAATCTTTAGATTGAAGTGCATTTAGTCAATTTCACCTCTATAGCGTCTAACACCTTCTTCAAATAGCCTTAGATTCAAGTGGTAATAGTAAAAGTTACCCCTTTAGTATCCAACACCTTCCCCCAATTTGTCTAGATCAGAGTGGATATAGTGAAAGTCACCCTTTTAGTGTTCAACACCTTCTCCCAGTGTAGTTAAAGTGGAGTGGAAATACTAAGGGGCCAATTCCGAACTTGCTCGGAAGGGCTCAGAACGCGATCCGGGCGGAAAAAGTACGAGCCGTACGAGTGTTTTCCGACCGACGCGTACAGCTGTACGAGCGAGCAAGTACAATGCGAGAAACGCGAAATCACCGACCGAGTCATTTCCGGGTCCGAACCGCTCCATACGTCTCGTCCGTAAGCAAACCGTGCCGTGCAATGGAGGCGATTTCCGACCGAGCCAGTACGATGCACGATTCGGACAGCCGGATCGAGTCGGAGCCTCCGACACGTCAACGCTCCGGGGAGCGGACTTCGGGGGTCCGCGCCGGACCCCCCTTCACCCATAGCCTTACGATTCGATCACAGGGGGACCCAAGGGTCCCCCTACACATGCATGTACGGTGCGGGTGGCACAGACGCGTCCCCACTACAGGGGCGCACTTGTGCGCAACGTACCTTTTTCATCAATGGGAGCCTATGTACGCGTCGTACAACAGGCTCCCATTGACTTCAATGGGGCTCCGAGCGACCCGTGTAGGTCAGCGCTTGTTCGCATCGTACTCGGGCGGTCGGAGCCCCGGAGCACGAGTCGGTCGGGAAGCTCTATGGGCGCCAGTCGGCTGTAGGGCTTTCCCAGCGAGATCGGAATCAGCCCCTAAATGTAATCCCTCTAGTGTCTAATCCCTTCCCCAAATTGGTTTATATTTAAGTGGGAATACTAAATGTCACCCCTTTAGTGTTCAACACTTTTCCCCATTATGGTTAGATTGTAGTAGGAATAGTAAATGTCATGCCTTTAGTGTCCAACACCATCCCCCAATGTGGTTTGATTGGAGTGGGGATAATAAATGTCACCTCTTTAGTGTCCAACAACTTTCCCCAGTATAGTTAGACTGGGGTGGAAAGAGTAAATGTCACCCATTTATAGTCCAACACCTTCCCTAAATATGTTTAGATTTGAGTGGGAATAGTAAATCTCAACCCTTTAGTGTTCAACACTTTCTCCCAATGTGCTTAGATTGGAGAGGGAATAGTAAATGTTACCCCTTTAGAGTTCTACACCTTCACTCTATATGAATAAATTGGAGTGAGGATAGTAACTGACGCCATTTTAGTATCAAATGTCTTCCCCAAATTGGTTTAGATTGGAGTGGAAATGGTAAATGTCATCTCTTTAGTGACCAACGCCTTCCCCAGTATGGTTTTATTGGAGTGGGAATAGTAAATGTCACTCCTTTATAGTGTCCAACACATTCAGGAAATTGGTTTATATTGGAGTGAGAACAGTAAATTACATATTTTTATGTCTAACAATTTTTTTAAATGATTTATGTTGGAGCGTGATCATTGCATTTTATATTGTTAGTCTGAAATCCTTTATTTTAATTACATTTGCCTGCGGTAGACATAGTTTGCGATACTTTATTAGTATTGTTGGTGTTTAGAAATATAATAAATAAATGGTTAGTTGTATGTTTGAATGTAATAATATCATTATTTAAATTGTTTATAGAATAAAGACATGTAGCACTTTTTCTTGTTTTATATATGCTTTTAAAGTTTATTTATTGTATAATTTTACATTTGTAGACATACACTTCAACTTAAAAAGAAACATTTATATAAAACTAAGTAAACACATTTTTTCATGATTTTTATTATAAAAAAGTACATTATATGTTGCATATTTTCCACTTTTATTTTCTATTTGAATGGTTTTTTAACACTTCTTACATCCTTCTATATACATATTGTCAACATCATTTTAACATGTTTTTTCAGTATATATTAAATCATTGTATATATTTTATACTATTATTCAATCTATGCGTTACAATTTTTGTACTTTTTGTAACAACTTTTTCTGTCATGTTTTACATGTTTAATAATTTTATAAATTTTTCATACATTTATTCAACGTTTCAAAATTATTTCACTTTCATTTCTATGGGGAGAAAGTATTTTTTTAGTTTCATTTAGCACCAATTTGTTTTAACTGCTACCTTATTTTTTGTAATCTATTTGTGTTATTTTTAGTCTATTTACTTGAAACCATGTTGCGATAAGGTACTGCTGTTCATTTCGTAACAGGTAAGCCCTCTTTTAAGGAATTTTTAAGGGTTTTGAGGGAATGGGCATTTAGAGCGGAGGTCTACAAGTTAGTTATAGTGTTGTTTGTGGCTTTTTAGTATATGTGTTATCTTATTTATATTTTGATGGTTAAGTGTGATGTATATGCATTTTTAGGAATGTAATATATTTGCAGGTGGGTTTTATAAGTTTTTTTTTTACAGGTTTTTGTCTATGAATATGTCCTATTGGCATTGGGAGTTTCTGTATTTTTAAAGAAAAACAATTTTGGTTTATCAAAAACCAATGCTTTTTACTTTGATTTCCTTTTTTTTGGTTTCCCGGAGCGTTTCTTTTTTTAAGACACTTTTTCGAGTTTTTTATTTTTCCTACACACTTTGGATTGCTCTGAGGGATCTCTATTGGATTTGTTTTATTTTTGCATTTTTTGGGGACTTTTTGGACAATATATTTCTCATTTTTGGTGGATTACTATTTTTGACTACGTGGATACAGAAGGAGATCTGCAGCTGCAGATGATTATGTTTCATTTCTTTTATTTATTTTGGGTGGGAAATGTGATATTTTATTTTAAATATTATGAGAGTGTTATTTGGAATTGTGTGGTTTATGTGTTGTAATTAATTTACATGATGGATTGATGAATTTTAGCTTCTGGTTGGTGATTGTTACTTTTTATATATTAAAATAATCTATATATAATTTTATTGGGCCTTTCCCGTAGTGCTGACCCCTTTTTATTTGCTATTTTGGGTAGTTCACTCTTAGGCTTCTATTACGTTTTGTCCACGTAAGGTATCCATGCCAAATTTGCATCCTTTTTTCCAACGTCCTGGAGATTCAAAAGGTACCCAGGGTTTGTGGATTCCCCTGGAGGGGACTGAGAAAATAACTCAATTTTGGAGTTTTTGGGGAAAAAAATGCTGCAAAAGAAAGCGTCTTTTTTTTTTCTTGCAAATACAACGAAGGGTCTGCGATGATAAAATCACCATCTTCCCAGAACAGGCAGACTTCAATAAGAAAACCACATTTTTCAACACAGTTTTGTCATTTTATTGATTGCTACAGATTTGATAATTTTGTCTTTTAAACTCATTAACCTTTAACAAACATTTATGGTTTGAGAACCTTACCACTCTCTGTCATTCTTGTGGAGCCTAATGTGCTTCATGTTATTTAAATGTGTTGATTTGATGCCTAGTCTCAATTGTGAACTGGGAATCATCAGATAATGATTTTTGGACTCCAAATTTGCATGAAGGAAAGCACTAACATCTACAAGGAAGGTTTTGACATTGAGTTGACCAGTCTCTGCTGAGTAGCATCTTTACTTCTCTTTGAGACATGAGGCTGTTAATACACCACCTGGAATGTACTCTTTTTTGGTCATTTTGTATTTTGGAGTAGTTGGTGTGTTACTGGTTTTGCAGAAGGAATATGTTTTGTTCAACTCCTATATTCTAGGCTTTTTTGGACTTGGGATTTTTGAAGTTGGGCCCTGAAGCATGAGTGTTGGTTCCTGCAGTAGTTATTGCTATTGATTGGAAATAAGGTCCATATATATCAAACATTCACGTAGGGCACTGCATCAAGCCACCTTGCTGCACTGCATGAAAGAGAAAGAGCAGGAATGGGGAGCCATCCTGTCCTTTCCCAGCACTGGCGCACTTTTGGCTTCCTAGCACCAACACAGGCACCCTTGCATCATGTTGCGAGTGTGCCTGCGTTGTAGGCAGCATTGTTTTGTGAAGGAAGGGGACAAAGCAATCCTTAGAGGCAATTTACTCTTTGCAGAATGCAGCACACATAGAAAGAGGAAACAATGAGGAGAAATAAAGATATTTCTCCTCATAAAGATATTTCTCCTCACTATGCCTCACCTGGGAAGGGGTAGCATTTTGACGCATTCCCAGGTCTACCACTAATGGTAAATCTGTGCCAAAATCCATGAGTGGATGCATGGGGACACCCACGCTCCATCCATGGAACGCCTCCCTGGGGCAGAATAACACAAGGCACTGATTTGTACTGCGTTGTGTTACTCTAGATTTATCAAGCCATGCAGGGCCATGTAAGGTGGCCTTGTGTGGCTTGATAAATCTCATCTAGGTTTTGCGTTGCTCTTGCGCCCCCCTGTGTGGTGCAAGGGCAATGCAAAACTTTGACAAATCTGGCCCTAAGTGTAGATTTGTGGAACTGAGAGCTCAAAGCTTCCTCTTGGCATTTCAAATCCTGGAATAATGTGCAGGAGTTTCAATGAGCTTGTCTACAAATACCAGGATCGTTATAGTCCCTGTATCGAAGACACCAACCATAAAATCTCTTACATCAAGAAGATTCACTCCCCCATCTCTGGACAGCAGCTGTATGGAAACAATGGTTGTTTATACTGGTGGATTAGGAGTAGATCACGGTAAGTATTTCCTGGTTCCCTAGCAGGAAGGCCTCTTTGCTCTTTTTGAAGTGACAGTGCAAAACCAGTTGAAACCTATTCGTTTGAGAAGTGGGTTACTGTTCTTTTTAGCATATAATTAGGGGGGCTGGAGGTGATTTACCGGAATCTGTACTCGTGTGCAATTTGCTTGTCACTCTGCAAGGTATTCGAGCTGTGATTTAATGGTTGCTGCTCTATTTATCTACTGATGATTGATGGTAAGCATGGCATGGAGGTCATTTGTGATATGGTGATATTGGTGATATGGTTAGAAAACTCTAGAAATTATTTAATTTGTGAAGTTTGATGAGTTTGGGTTTAGCATATTGTGCGTTCAATGCGTGATTTATCGAAGCTAATCACTTTAAGTGTTGGGAACACTAGACTATAACGTTTAAGACATGGTCTCTCGGTTCTAATATGCAGCCGTCTATAGGAGCTCTCTACTCATTCTGCTGATACAAACGTACCAGCAGCAACAACAGCAGCAGCTGAAGCCGTATGCTTTGGCTGAATAATCTAAGATACACCACTGTATTAAGGCCACATGTAAATGGCAAGGACAATATGAACCATGTTGTTGTGCCATTGCCTTGTTATAGTTCAGGGTGGTATAAACATTGCAGACCTCATTTAAATGTCAGATATTGTGCCAGCGTTCATCCAGCAAAGACCAGAGATGCCTCTGCCTGCATCTATTTTTAGCAGCTAGTCTTTTGTTTTGATCTTCCTCCTCACTTATAGCTTAATGATTTAGAGCAGGGATAATAATGCTATGCTAAAAGCAAATCAAAGGACTGTTCCTGTGACATGATGAACGTGCCATATTCTGACAGGCTGGAGGCCTGGGTTTCAGTATCCCTTGTGAACTCCTTTAATGAGATTGATTCTTAAAGGAGCAGTGGCCATGACAATAGGTGTGACTTATTAATGAAAGTGCCTTGTCAGTCATTGATGGGTTTAGACACTCAATAAATCATCGCCCATGGACTCTGTCACACATCCTTACACTCATGCATGCATTCATCCACCCACTGACTCATTCTTGCATTTCCCCCAATTGCACAAGCACAATAAAACACACACACAAAGTCAACAACATATGTATGACCCACCAGTCCGGGCGCTGAAAGGTACTCATTTTCAGGTAGATGTGCATGTGCGCTCAAGCTTATACTGTCAGTCACGAGGCAAGAGAACCAATGGCCGAAGTTGGCTGACCCATTGCCACATGATATATGTTGACATGACACATGACACTTATACCAACCAATATTAGAAGACAGCTGACACAAATTCCCTTTATATGTGTATGTATGTATATATATATATATATATATATATATATATATATATATATATATATATATATTCACTGAAAAGACCATAGGTTTCAGGGACGTTATAGTTAGAAATTAGCATTTAAAAAACCTTAGAAATTCACTGAAAAAACCACAGGTTTCAGGGACATTATAGTTAGTTGGACATTTCACTCGTACAAAACCAGAGAAATTCGGCAGTTATAGTTAGTTGAGCTAACTATAACTCGCGCCCCTGCAATGCACTGCTGATGACGTCACATATTACATCATTCATGAAATGGTCATTGACATCACTGATGACATCTCAAATGACATCACTGATGACATCATCCAGTGACTGTGTGTTTCTGTAAAGTTTAAATATGTTTTATATATATATATGCCAAGGTGTATTAAAGAATGAGTGGGTGTCTGAATGGATGATTTGGAAGGTGCGTGACTGACTGTATAAGTGAGTGATTAAACGTGTCTTACTGAATGCATGGGTTAGTGACTAATCTGTGTGAATGTCTGTATCAGTCTGTCAGTTGGTGTGTAAGCGGCTGCATGGGTTGGTGAGTAGCTACATGAGTGTCTATATGATTTATTGATTGGTTGTCTGAGTATCTGATTGGGTGCCTGAGTGTCTGTGTAGGTGGGTGGGGGGTGTGTGACTCTGTGCATAGATGTGTGAGTGGGTGATTCACTGGGTGTATGGGTTCAAGAGTGCATCTGTGAAGGGCTGTATGGGTGGGTGAGTGTGTGTATGGGTGTGTTGGTAAATGAATGGATTTCTCAGTGGTACATGTGTGAGTAACTACATATGTAAAAGGCAGTATATGTGAGTTTTGGAGTATATAAATGACTATAAGTGAGAGTGAGTGATTGTGAGAATGGCTGTATGGATGAGTATGTGCTTGTATCAGTGATTGTATAAGAGAGTAAGTATGTGTTAGTATCTGTATGAATAAGTGAGGTGGTGTGTGTATAACTGTATAGGTGAGTAAATAGGAGTGTGATTGATTCTTTGCATGACTGACTAGGTGTGTGAGTAACTCTATGGATGAGTGGCGGTGTGTGAGTGTCTGTATAGGTGTATGAGTGCATATGATAGTGCTGTATTGATGAGTGACTGCATGTATGAGTGACTGTATGGGTGAATGAGTAGATGTGTGTGTACACCTAGGAATCAGTGAGTGGGTATGTAGTAACTGGTATTGGTGTGTCTATGATTTTGAAAATGGTAGTCTGTATTTTAGAGTGGGTGTATCAAAGGTTATACTAGGGTATGAGGAGGTGCATAAGATTATCAAGTGGATGATGTCATCAGTGATGTCATCAGTGATGTTATTTGAGATGTCATCAGTGATGTCATCAGTGATGTCAATGACCATGTCATAAATGATGTAATATGTGACGTCATCAGCAGTGCATTGCGGGGGAGCGAGTTATAGTTAGCTCAACTAACTATAAAAGCTGAATTTCTATGGTTTTGTACGAGTGAAATGTCCAACTAACTATAACGTCCCTGAAACCTGTGGTTTTTTTCAGTGAATTTCTAAGGTTTTTTAAATGCTAACTTCTAACTATAACGTCTCTGAAACCTATGGTTTTTTCAGCGAATTTCAAAGGTTTTTTAAATGCTAATTTCTAACTATAACGTCCCTGAAACCTATGGTTTTTTCAGTGAATTTCAAAAGTTTTTTAAATGCTAATTTCTAACTATAACGTCCCTGAAACCTATGGTTTTTTAAATGAATTGCTAAGGTTTATTAAATGCTAATTCCTAACTATAACGTCCCTGAAACCTATGGTTTTTTCAGTGAATTTCAAAGGTTTTTTAAATGATAATTTCTAACTATAACGTCCCTGAAACCTATGGTTTTTTCAGTGAATTTCAAAGGTGTTTTAAATGATAATTTCTAACTATAACGTCCCTGAAACCTACGTTTTTTTCAGTGAATTTCTAAGGTTTTTTAAATGCTAATTTCTAACTAGGCCTACAGAGGTAGGACATGTGAAGAAAGAGGAAGAAAGGCGCAGAAAGAAGCAAGAGAAATGCAGAAAGAAGCAACAGAAGTCCAGAAAGACGAAGAAAAGTGCAGAAAGAAGTAAGAGATATGCAGAAAGAACCAACAGAGGTACAGAAAGAGGCCTTGTTTCAAAGTCATCCTGTGCCCCCAACTTTTACTGACTGGTACTGGTGGTAACTGACTCTGACTAACCAGACCCGGAGCCAGTGCTATGCTGAAAGACACTTAGAATACAGTGAAAACACCTACATACACTAGGGTACACTATGGGTTGGGGTATCCCTGTGATTGGCATGACCTCCCCTGTAAGCCCCTAGTACATAATAGGGAAGTGGGATTAAAAGTACCTCTAACTCAGAGGTGCAGAAAGAGGCAAGAGAGGTGCAGGAAGAAGTAAGGGCAGTGCAGAAAGAACCAAAAGAGGTGCAAAAAGAGGCAAGAGTGGTGCAGAAAAAGGTAGGAGGGATGCACAAAGAGGCAAGAGTGTTACAGAAAGAGGCAGGAGGGGTGCTGAAAGAAAGAAGAGAAGTGCAGAAAGAGGCAAGTGAGGTGCAGCAAAAAGCAAGAGCAGTGCAGAAAGAACCAACAGAGGTGCTGAAACAGGCGTGAAGAGTGCAGAAAGAGCAAGAGTAGTGCAGAAAGAGGCAACAGAGGTACAGAAAGAGGCAATAGAAGTACAGAAACAGGCAAGCAAGGTGCAGAAACAGGGAACAGGGGTGCATAAAGAGGCAAGAGAGGTGCAGAAAGAGAAAAGAGGGGTGCAGAAAGAGATCTGCAGAAAAAAGCAACAGAGGTGCTGAAAGAGGCAGATGACGTGCATAAAGAGGCAAGAGACCTGCAGAAAAAAGCAAAGAGGTGCTGAAAGAGGCAAGTGAGGTGCAGAAACAAGCAAGAGAGGTGCAGAAAGAGGTAATAGAGGTGCTGAAAGAAGCAATACAGGTGCAGAAAGTGGCAAGAGGGGTGCAGAAAGAAGGAAGAGAAGTGCAGAAATAAGCAACAGAGGTGCTGAATGAGGCACGAAGGGTGCAGAAAGAGGCAAGAGAAGTGCAGAAAGAACCAAGAGAAGTGCAGAAAGAAGCAACAGAGGTGCAGAATGAGGCACAAGGGGTGCAGAAAGAAGGAACAGAAGTGCAGAAAAAGCAACAGAGGTACAGAAAGAGGCAAGAGTGGTGCAGAAAGAGGGAAGAGAGGTATAGAAAGAGGCAAGAGAGTTGGTCAAATAGGGAAGAGGGGTGCCGAAAGAGGGAACAGGGGTGCAGACAGAAGCAACAGAGGTGCCAAAAGAGGCAAGAGAGGTGCAGAAAGAGGCAAGAGAGGTGCAGAAAGAGGCAAGAGATCTGCAGAAAAAAACAACAGAGGATCTGAAAGAGGCAAATGAGGTGCAGAAAGAAGCAAGAGAGGTGGAGAAAGAGGCAACAGAGGTGTAGAAAAAAGCAAGAGAAGTGCAGAAAGAACCAACAGAGGTGCTGAAAGAGGCAACAGAGGTGCAGAAGGAGGCACAAGAGGTGCAGAAAGAAGGAAGAGGAGTGCAGAAAGAAGCAACAGAGGTGCTGAAAGAGGCACGAAAGGTACAGAAAGAGGCAAGAGAAGTGCAGAAAGAAGCAACAGGAACAGAAAGAGGCAAGAGTGGTGCAGAAAGATGGAAGAGAGGTGTAGAAAGAGGCAAGAGAGTTAGACAAATAGGGAAGAGGGGTGCAGAAAGAGGCAGGAGGGGTGCAGACAGAAGCAACAGAGGTGCCAAAAGAGGCAAGTGAGGTGCATAAAGAAGCAAGTGAAGTGCAGAAAGAGGCAAAAGAGGTGCAGAAAGACGCAAGAGAGGTGCAGAAAGAAGGAAGAGAAGTGCAGAAAGAAGCAACAGAGGTGCTGAAAGAGGCACGAAGGGTGCAGAAAGAGGCAAGAGAAGTGCAGAAAGAAGCAACAGAGGTACAGAAAGAGGCAAGAGAGGTGTAGAAAGAGGCAAGAGAGTTGCTCAAATCGGTAAGAGGGGTGCAGAAAGAGGCAGGAGGAGTGCAGAAAGAAGCAACTGAGGTGCCAAAAAAGGCGAGAGAGGTGCAGAAAGAGGCAACAGAGGTGCAGAAATATGCAAGAGAGGTGCAGAAACAAGCAAGAAAAGTGCAGAAAGAGCTAAGAGAATTGCTGAAAGATGCAACAGAGGTTTAGAAAGAAGCAACAGAAGTGCAGAAAGAGGCAAGTGATGTGCAGAAAGAAGCAAGAGTAGTGCAGAAAGAACCAACAGAGGTGCAAAAAGAGGCAAGAGGGGTACAGAAAAAGATAGGAGGGGTGCACAAAGAGGCAAGAGAGGTACAGAAAGAGGCCGGAGGGGTGCAGAAAGCAGGAAGAGAAGTACAGGAAGAGGCAACAGAGGTGCTGAAAGAGGCACGAAGGGTGCAGAAAGAGGCAAGAGAAGTGCAGAAAGAAGCAACAGAGGTACAGAAAGAGGCAAGAGTGGTGCAGAAAGAGGGAAGAGAAGTGTAGAAAGATGCCAGAGAGTTGGACAAATAGGGAAGAGGGGTGCAGAAAGAGGCAGGAGGGGTGCAGATAGAAGTAACAGAGGTGCTGAAAGAGGCAAGAGAGGTGCAGAAAGAGACAAGTAATCTGCAGAAAAAAGCAACAGAGGTGCTGAAAGAGGCAAGTGGGGTGCAGAAAGAAGCAAGAGAGGTGCAGAAAGAGGCAACAGAGGTGCAGAAAGATGCAAGAGAGGTGCAGAAAGAAGGAAGAGAAGTGCAGAAAGAAGCAACAGAGATGCTGAAAGAGGCACGAAGGGTGCAGAAAGAGGCAAGAGAAGTGCAGAAAGAAGCAACAGAGGTACAGAATGAGGCAAGAGTGGTGCAGAAAGAGGGAAGATAGGTGTAGAAAGAGGCAAGAGAGTTGCACAAATAGGGAAGAGGGGTGCAGAAAGAGGCAGGAGGGGTGCAGAAAGAATTAACAGAGGTGCCAAAAGAGGCAAGAGAGGTGCAGAAAGAAGCAAGTGAAGTGCAGAAAGAGGCAACAGAGGTGCAGAAATATGCAAGAGAAGTACAGAAAGAGGCAAGTGAGGTGCAGAAAGAAGCAAGAGCAGTGCAGAAAGAACCAACAGAGGTGCAAAAAGAGGCAAGAGGGGTGAAGTAAGAGGTGGAGAGGTGGACAAAGAGGAAAGAGAGGTACAGAAAGAGGCAGGAGGGGTGCAAAAAGAAGGAAGAGAAGTGCAGAAAGAGGCAAGAGAATTGCAGAAAGAAGCAACAGAGGTGTAGAAATAAGCAAGAGAAGTGCAGAAAGAGACAAGTGAGGTGCAGGACAAAACAAGAGTACTGCAGAAAAAACTGTAAGAGGTGCAGAAAGAGGCAAGAGGGGAACAGAAAGAGGCAAGAGAAGTGCAGAAAGAAGCAAAAGAGGTGCAGAAAGAGGCAAGAGAACTGCAGAAAAAGGCAAGAAAGGTGCAGAAAGAGAAAAGAGGGGTGCAGAAAGAGGCAAGAGGGGTGCAGAAAGAGGCAAGAGGGGTGCAGAAAGAAGCAAGCTAGGTGCAGAAAGAGGCAACAGAGGTGCAGAAAGACACAAGAGAGGTGCAGAAAGATGCAAGAGAGGTGCAGAAAGACGCAAGAGAGGTGCAGAAACAAGCAAGAGATTTGCAGAAAGAGGCAAGAGAATTGCTGAAAGAAGCAACAGAGGTGCACAACGAGGCAAGAGAGGTGCAGAACGAGGCAAGAGAGGTGCAGAAAGAGGCAGGAAAAGTGCAGAAAGAGGGAACAGGGGTGCAGAAAGAGGCAAGAGGGATACAGAAATTTGCAAATGAGGTGCAGAAAGAAGCAAGAGCAGTGCAGAAAGAACTTTCAGAGGTGCAGAAAGAGTCAAGAGGGGTACACAAAGAGGTAGGAGAGGTGCACAAAAAGGCAAGAGGGGTACAGAAAGAGGCAATAGGGATGCAGAAAGAAGGAAGAGAAGTGCAGAAAGAAGCAACAGAGGTGCTGAAAGAGACAAGAAGGGTGCAGAAAGAGGGAAGAAGGGTGCAGAAAGAAGCAACAGAGGTACAGAAATAGGCAAGAGTGGTGCAGAAAGAGGGAAGAGAGGTGTAGAAAGAGGCAAGAGAGTTGCACAAATAGGTAAGAGGGGTGCAGAAAAAGAAAGAAATGTGCAGAAAGAAGCAACAGAAATGCAGAAAGAGGCAAGAGAGGCGCAGAAGGAAGCAAGAGTGGCTTGCACACCATTAGTACCAATTTAACACCCACATTTAGCAATAAGTTCTCCAGTGGCCCTGCTTATACCTCTGACTAGGTCCACAAGTGCTCCTCAGTGATTCCTTCTTTTTTTGTCTTACTGAGTTCATAGTTGAGCTTTTATGGAAACGAGGAAGACTAAACCTGAGGTTACCACTCCACAACAAAGACTAGCATACCACATAATAGTATGCTAGTGGATAATAGTAAAAGGTGGTTGTGCTGTCTCCACTGACTCTGGAGTCCAGCCCCACCCCTATTGCTGACCGCAGCCTGGGGAGCGCAGTGCTCGACACACCGCAGCACCATGTTGCTGGTTTGTCAGTGTCCTTAGCCCCAGTGACACTGAGCTTCAGTCTTGCATGCTGGAAGTCAGTGAGGGAATCCAGAGTCAAAAAACATGTCGAGGAAAAGACAGGAGGTTTGCCATCGGGAGAATGAAGAGACGAGACAGAAGTGTCCATATACCCAGCAAGAGAAGGAGAAACACCGAAAGACTGCAAGCCCTGGACGATCCCAGTCAAGTAGGAGGACGGCAGGAGGCCAATGACCAAGCGAAGGCTCCTGCCATGCTTCCGGAGGAGCATGGCTTTCGCAGGTAAGTGCCTGCAAATGGGCGCTAGCCGTGGGGGGGTGGGAGAGAGCGGGAGACGAGCCCACATTGCGCCTGTATTATTGAATAATAGCACCCATCAAAACGCGTTCCCAGAGATTTCTTTCATGGGAACCGTGTCAATAAACAAGCACTGGGTGAAGGTTGAGTTGAACGTGGTGATTGGCCCGCACACCCTGTCCCCAAACCGTGTTAAGTGTGAAGCAAACACTTACCTATGCCACTTTTTATGTCCTAAGGGAGAATCAACGTTGGTGCTCCAAGTTGCCAATAGTCTCTGCAAAACCTTCAAGAAGAAAGGAGTAAATCAAACATTTTGACATCATGATACTATGTGTAAAAAAAAATAAAAGCAGCAAGACCATCAGCATCATGGAAGTCGAGCCGTGCCGAGACTCCCGCATTGCACCGCTGGGGTCCTTCATTCCCTATCAGCCCCTGCATCTGTTGTCTGCCTGATGCGCTCTTAAATGAGTTCCCGTGCCCATCATAGCCCGGAAGAGGCTGGGCTGGGCCACCCCACTAACGTCCATTGTCTGACAAATGCCACAAACAAGACAGATAGGAAAGAAAAGGGACAAGCGACCCGGTATCGAAGGGGAAATCATAAATACCCTCGATTCCTTCCTGGTGAGGGCAGCTAATGTCCTGGACAAAGGGATTGAGATCATGGAACATAGACTATATCTTGAGGAGGTAAGAACTGGCCAACCCTTGATTGTTGTCCACTCGGCACCTGGTTGTCTTAGCCGAGAAGGGCGGGAGGAGGACGGGGGATCGCCCCAAAGTTCATCTGCCAATCATATGGTTCATGTTGCATTGCCTGAATGCATCCCTAGTAACTTTAGGGAGCATGCCATAAAGAGGAAAAGGGAGGGTTCCAAGCAAATTATTGCACTTAAAGCCAAAAGGATGGAAAGGTGGTCGGAACTGAGCCCTACATGCAGAATGCAGATGCTATATGCCACAGACTGGAAACTTTTTTTGTGTCATAATTACAGCATTTCTGCATAGACTGGATCTTATAGATCAACGTCTCGCCCAAATATGTAATAGCTGGACCTCTAAGAGCACTTCTGACAGCAATCGACCCACCACACTAGGGGGCATATTTACAAGGAAGTGGCGGAGCGCTGCATTAGCCACCTTGGCTTAACGCCGCACTCCGCCACTTCCAAAATGCAGGGCTGCACTGTATTTACTAGGATACGGTGCAGCCCTGTGTTTTCCATGCGCTGGCACTAATTTTATTTGCCTAGCGCTAACACAGACACCCTTCCACCAGAGTGCAAGGGAGCATGCGTTGTAGGGGAAGATTGTTTATGTGCAGGAAGGTGTCCCTTCCTGCACTTAAACAATCTGAACTGTCATTTTGAAACTTCTATGTCTGCTGCTTAATGCAGCACACGTAGAAGTGGCAAAACATCATCTTTTTATTGATTGTTTATGTGCAGGAAGGGTTACCTTCCTGCACATAAACAATCAATGGCCTTTTGCTGTTTCTATGTGTGCTACATAAACAAATGATGGATGGAGAGCTGAATAAATCATACATTCACCCCCAGTCAAGAGATCTGGGTTAAATCCATCGTTCTTTTGCTCACTACGCCACCCTAGTTCGGACCCAGCCATATGCAAATACGTCTTGATACTGTTCCTCATGGGAACAGTCCAGCCTGAACTGCCAAGCCAGGTCCTGCCTGGACCATAAACAAGCATCCTGGGACCGGTTTCGGGGTATTACCCCTCATCAGCCAGGTTAGCTTGAATCCACGCCACCAGGAACATAATGGGAGATTGCATTGTAGCAAACCTAGATAGTCCTGATTTAGTGGGGTATATGTTAAACCAACTTCCATTTGTACCATCGTTAAGATTCCAGATCTTTCGCCTACCTTTATCCCATTTTTATAAACCCCATCTTATCACAAGGACAGGCGAGGGCATAGTCAGATTGCCGAGTCCTTCCTACCCTCAAAGCACTACACAGATGAAAGGTGGTAAGATTCCCCTTAGTAAACACGTTGCTGGAGAGCTTGGAGGATTGTGATTGACTGACCTCAAAGGCTACTTCTGGGGTAGATAATGATGAGCCTTAACCCGGGTCTATGAGAGATAGAGAGAGTAGAGGAAGGAGGGCTGATACCTTAAGGCTAGCTACTTGGGATACCATGATCTCCATGGGAATTGATACAGCAATTATCAATTTTATTAGGCAACTTTATGCAAGGTCCACAGCTAGTGTCAGGTTTGGCAGAGCTGGGGAATACACTAAGCCATTTTGCATCAAGCGTAGAGTGAGACAAGTATGCATGCTCGCTCCATTCTTGTTTTCCCTGTACACCAATAGGGTGGAGAATGCCCTAGGAAATGCACTAAGGACGTACCGTATATTGAAGGGGGTAAGCTCCCGATTCACTTCTATGCAGATGATGAGGTGCTCATGGCACATACTCCTAGAGCACTGCAAAGTCTCATAGAGGAATTTGCTAGGTTCATGCTTTCCCTGGACCTGCGTGTCAACCGGTCCAAATTATTTGTATTAATAGCAGGTTCACCATCAAAGAAGTGGCCAGTATTTTATCTTGCCCAGTGCAGAGTGGAGGTGGTTGACTCCTTTCCATACCTTGGAGTCTTATTTGATTGGAATTCTTCATGGAAGCATATGGTGAGCAATAGAGCCCTGCATCTGGAGAGAGATGTTGCAGCCATCTTTAAATTTTCAAAGAAGGTGGGGAGCAAACGTATCCCTGAAGACTACAGATTTATTCCTCTAAAGCTAAGGCGGCAGTCACTTATGGGGCGGCAGTGTGGGGTATGGCAAACAGAGTCTTTACAATGCATAGAAGACGCCTTTGCTAAAAGGCTACTTTCCTTGCCTCAAAGCTGTTCCAATTTTACATGCCATAATGAATTGGGATTCTCTTATATTAGTGATGCTGTTAAATTGGCCCCTCTGTTATTGTGGCTGTTAGAAATGGGGGTCTCTAGTTGGCAGAGGTAGGTACCTTTGACCAAGTAGGGGCCCTTGCTTCTAGTCAGGGTAAGGGGGCTATACTCCTAAAATAACCCTTGCTCACCCCCTTGGTAGCTTGGCACGAGCAGGCAGGCTTATCTCAGAGGGAGTGTGTAAAGCATTTGTGAACACATACAGTAATACAGTGAAAACACTACAAATGGACACCACACCAGTTTAGAAAAATAAGTAATCTTTATCTAGACTTAACACAAGACCAAACGACAAAAATCCACAATACAGTACTCAAAAATATGACTTTCAAATGGTAGAAATAGCTTAGTTCAATGTAGATGGTAAATGCGACACTTTACTCTCAAAGTACCTTGGATGCGTAACGCAATATAAACAAAAGGGTCGCAGGGAAGGCGATGCGTCAGTTCCTTGTTTCGGGGGAGGTGGCGCGCCTGTTCCTTACTGTGGAGCGCAGGGGAGGCGATGCGTCTGTTCCTTACCGGAGAAGAGGCAAAGCGTCTGTTTCTTACTGCATTCCGGTTGTGATGCGACAAGATGGCGCCTCGATGCGATGCGACGATCCGGTGCGATGCGACAAAATGGCGTCTTTGATGCAATGTGACAACTTGGATACGATGCGTGCACGCCCAACGGCTGTACGGCGAAATCGATGGTTTCTTGAGCCGCGACAGGCCCTGCGACGAGCTTCTCCGGTGATGCTACGGCAACCTCTGTGGCGGCGGCACGCTTCTCCGGCGATGCAACACGCTTCTTCGGCAATGCGATGGCAAACAGCTGTGGCGGCGGCACGCTTCTTCGGCGATGCGACGGCAACAGCTGCGGCGGCCACACGCTTCTTCCTCGTTGCATCGCGCTTCCAGCTCCCAGCAACACGCAGTCTCTAGAGGTCCTAAAACAACAGCAGGCACCTCTCTGCAGGTAAAATTCCCAGCAAGGAAATTCAGGGGAAGCTGGTGGTAAAGTCTTTGTGTCCCTGAGACTTCAGAACAGGAGGCAAGCTCAGCTTCAAGCCCTTGGAGATCTTCCTCAAGATGATTAAAGTACACACAATGTTCCTTTTCTCCTTTCCTTGGCAATAAGTAACCACTGCAGGCCAACCCCCAACAGTCACCAGCGTAAGTGGGTGCTATACTGGACCATACCCCTGCTACCTACAGGGCACAGAACAGAGAGTGGTCAGACGCCACACTCCACACAACACCAAGAAGGTCCAGACCACACCCGAGTAGTTAAATGATTATCCAAACAAGGTAAGCATTTAGATATTTTATTCTAGTCTCAAAAACGAAAGAAACATGTTTCTAAAAGTATTCAGTGCTCATAAATTGTCCAGCCGTCAATACAGAAGAAAAAGTATGCAGATAGGACCAGGAAGGATGTGCAGTGACCATAATTTGTTGAAGGCTTCATAAAGCACAGTTAACAATTCATTAATCAGATGCTTATGTTAGTAGAAGACTTCTTTAGGAGAAAGATACAGCCAACACGTGTTTCGTCCAAGCGACTTTTTCAAGGCTTTCAAACAATGTTCGTTGTGTAACAAAGAACAATTTGTATGGAGTAAAATGCTTGTGATTAGATGAGAGCATCAAGAAGAAAAGAGGTAATAGACGATATGTATCATTCCAACTGGTCACAAGAAGCAAGAAACACATTTTTCCTTTTAGACTAAAATGAAAGATCTAAATACATACCTTGTTTGATCAAATAACTACTAAGGAGTGCTCTGGACGTTCTTGGCATTCTACATTAACCTCACTGCCCTGGCATCCTCTCAAGTCATGTTTACATCCTGGGATGCTTGATCTTTTCAAGCAATCCTGATATGTGAAAGTTGAAAAGGCAGCATTTGATTTCGAAAACCACAAGTGGCTCTTGTTCGTTCGTTCATTAGTCTTTATTCAGTCATAACAATGACCATAAAAACACAGATTTAAAAATACATTGTACATCATATAATTTCCATGATCAGAGTTTATTAAAAAGGCATCACATAGAATAAAATGTATGTATACATTTAACAAATAATATAAAATTGCTTTATGAGCACCCATGGAGGCTAATATTCATTTTGATACGATTAACAATCTCATCCGGACTAAGAAAAGGAAATATTCTTATGAAGCATACCTCCTCATCAACTTTATTGCAGAGAAGATATAATTAAGGACAGAGAAACAAATTGTGGAAGTATTTAAGCATTTTAAAAAGGTCAGCCCCTCTTGGTGCGTTGTAAAGTACTTGTGCTTTAAAAGTGGTAGTAAGAACCGTCTTCTCAAGCTGCTAAATAAAGTGCAAAAAAGCATAAAGTGCACTGTTGTTTGGAGTGAGGAGTTATTGCATGGGCTGTTTGGAAGAGATTCAAATAAAGAGCCAGTACTAGGAAAGAAACCAAGTAATGAATTGAGTGAAACCTGGGCCTCCCTCATAAGGTAAAACCTGTGTTCTGGATTTTCCAACCAGATTAGATACTGCTCTGTACCAGGCGTTGTAGAAATTGGCAAATAGTTAAGAACTGAAATTAAGTGATTTGATCTTGCAATTCTAATCTCTTCATTCATCATGAGAAATGTTTCCTTGGCTTTAGTTTGGGGACCAATACTATGTGGAAATTCAAAAAGATTGGTCAAACTCATATAATGAAAGCTTTTCCTGACATATGCCAGTCAAGGGAGGGAGTATATATTTGGCCGACTTCAGGCAATTACTCAGAACGTCTCTTGAAAAACCTGCTTGTGAGGTACACCAAATTCTAACACATAGTAAAAGGGGGGCCATCTTAACTTTGTCTTACAAATACCCCATACCCAATTCACTGTGGAAAATTAAGCTTGGGGTTGATTTAGGAATGGTCAGTATACGGCAGAGAAACTTGTTTTCGAAGGCCTGCATTCTAGCTGGCACTTCGTGACCCTACACACCAGCTCCATATGTTCCCACTCCCAGACATTTAGAATTATATAGCTGGACCATCTCTTTAATTGGCTTGTGCCCCAGTTTCATTGAGAATCTAAAAACAGATTTACACACTGCCCCCATTTTCTGAATTCTCTGGTTCGCCATGCCGCCCCACGACAAATTTGTTTCAAACAGGATGTCTCGAAAAATAAATTTAAAACATTGTGATGGGGTCTCACCAATAAGAAAGGATTTTGTTTTGGTGTTTTTTGGGCAGCAAGTTCAAATAAATGATTTCTGGTGAATCACTTTAAACTTAGGCTTATCGGGGGGGCGTGGCTTGCGCCCGAGGAAGATGGCGGCACTCCCGTGACTCTCTTGAGGTGACGGGGCTTTCTGAGGGATTTTCTCGCTTCACCCGAGTCTTGAAGGTCGGCAAAACTGTATAAATTAAGGTCGGAATGTAAGCGCCTCTAAATGGAAGTATTTTCGTCTTCTTTCTGGCAAGCTTCGACCGTTTATTAACCTTTCTGCTCACAGCTGAGGTATCTGCGACAGCTGCTTAACTGCCGCCCACGCGCTGAGGGAGCCGTTTTTCCTTTCACTTTGCATTTTCACTGGCAGCATAGATTTATGGATGTTAACAAATCGAACTAACAACTAACGAGAGAAGAACTCTAAATTTAAACTCTGCAGTGATTTATTGCCTAACTTTGCCTCGCAATGCCCCCTCTGTGAAGCATATCGCTTCCTGACTAACTGAATGAGAACTGTGGCTTCAAAGCAGTCTGCACACTGAGGAGATTATTTTCATTGCGCGCTGAATTTCTTCAAAAGGAGCAATGTTTTATTCATTTACTGACCCCGGTTCACTGACTATGGATGTTTCACACTAGAAGTCATGTTGAAAAGTGAATTTGGACATTACTCCCATGCGCTTGTATTAATAGGCTTTAGATAGGCATTTCAGCAACCTTGTTTCTGTGTTGCTAATGTGTATGTGCAAATATCTGCATTTCTTAGCTGTGTTTCTCTCAGAACCTACAATGTTATATGAGTGTACCACGAGATTCTTTATTTAAAGTGGCTCTCTTGGATATGGTATTAAGCTAAGCATGTGGTATGGTTTGCTTGGGCATAGACACTCTTGTAATGTATTGTGGTGACTTACATTTCATACATATATTCTCTTCCACTTAAGCATACAGATATCACTTTTATATTTCACTTCATGCTTATTGGTAATTGTATGTTTTGATATTCTGTCATGCGCCAAATGTACGCAAATTCTGTTGCAGTGTGCCCTGCCCACTATTATTAGGTGGAATTGCGCACTTACGTTATACCTTGCAGTTTTACATAACCTTTTCTGTATAGGTTTTAACTCTTCCCATTGCATGGGTAGGTTAAAAAATGTATCTTCATTGCAAATATCTTCAAATCGTAGATTTATTGTCCATTCCAAGTCACGTGTGAACTTCATTAAAATGGAACACTCCCAAACATCGACGCCCAAAACAGCTGCTTCTTCGACTACGACCAATGGCTCCTCTTCTCTTACTAAAACAACAACTAAACGCCTTAAACAAAATCCACCCTCTCCACCGAAGCCTTCTTCGCCTGTCTCCATGGATCTCCTTCTGGAAGAAATTCGAGCTCTGCGGCCATTTGTTGAGGAGACAAATTCTAAAATACAAATCTTAACCGATGGATGGGAAAAATTGGAAGAAAGAGTCACCAAGGTTGAACATAATGTTGAAACTCTCAGTGCATGTTACAACAAAGTAGACATCTTTCATTCCCAAATTACATCCCTGCAAAAACAGGTTGAAAACCTTGAAAATAGAAACAGACGCAACAACCTTCGCATTTATGGATTATCGGAAGGCGCGGAGGGATCAGATCCCATCTCCTTCTTTCAAAAATTTCTACCGACAGTACTAAATCTACCGGAGGACACTACTCTCAATATACAACGCGCTCATAGACTGGGCCCACTGCATCCAACACCCTCAAGCACGAAAAGACCAAGAGGAGTTATATTGTATTTCCTTGAGTATACGGACCTCCTCAAAGTGCTTTCCGCAGTTAGGCTCCTGAAGCGTATTTCATTTTCAGGTCATCAACTGTTCTTCTCGCAAGACTATGCCAAATCCACAGCAGATAGACGCAAAGAATTCCTCGATATGCGTCCAGCGTTGCGTTCAATTGGAGCTCGTTTCGGATTGCTTCATCCTTGCTTGTTTAAAGTCACTCTCAACAATAACACCACGACTTATGAGGACCCAACAAAGCTGAAGAGTTTCCTCAATGCACAATGCCCAGAAAAGATGGACATTTCCAGCACTCGCTTTAAATAGCTTTTCTTCTGGAATGTATTTGAATAGGGATTAAATCCTCAGTGTGTTGTTTTAACTATAGAAGTTTAGTATAGCTTTTGCCATGGTATAATGGTTTGTTTGATCTCATTAATCTCTAAATAGCTCTTCTTCTGTTATATATTGGAATAGGGTTTAGCTTTTCAGTATGTTGTTTTACTTACAAAATTCTAGATTGGATTGTGTCATGATATAATGGTTTGTTTGTTCTCATTATCTTCTTCCATTTCAGGTTATAACCTTATAACGTCTGATGTCATAATGTGTCATGACATATTCCATCCTGTTTGTATTAACCATTTTTTGTTTCTTTTTACACAGGACCTAACCTTGTGTGCTTGACCTTTTAGTTTTGAATGTTGTTTACATCCCGAAGTCTTCCCCGCCTTACCTCATGGAGTCCGGGTACGTCATCGTTCCATGTGGTCTCTCCCCCCATCCTTCCATTGTTTTGACCTCTATGTGGATATGATCCTTTTTCTTATATTCTTCTTTACAGCTCTCACCCCTTCTCTTTTATTCCCTCTTCTTTCTTCTTATCATACATGTTTCTATCATTTGCCTCTTTTTCCAATCTTGCTTCTTCCTTTTCTTCATCTTTCCCACCTTTTCAGCTTCTCTCAATTGGTTTTAACTTTTAATATCTTCGTGCCTAATATAAGGTTTACTTCAATGTTTTTTATAGCTCTTATTGTTGAATTTTTCACATGTACTATTGTTCACAATTTACGAGATTTTATTGGTTCACTTATGTTTTTATTACTTTCATCTCACACATGTTTTTGAAAATTGTCACATGGAACGTCAGAGGCTTGAACTCCCCATTAAGCGACAGAGAGTCTTATCTCACCTCTCCAAATTAGATGTTAATATTGCGTTACTACAAGAATCACATCTCACCGAAGGCGAATCACTAAAACTCAAAAGAAATTGGGTTGGTGAAATCTTTTTCTCACCAGGAGATGGCAAAAGGAATGGGGTTATAACTCTTTGTCACAAAGCACTGAATGCCAAGCTTATATCTCAAGAATCCGACACAGAGGGTAGGTGGATTCTCACTAACCTCCTGCTGGGGAAGACCCCACTGTCTTTGCTTAACATTTATGCCCCTACTAGCGGTGATGCCACGTTTTGGTCTCGTATATCTCAGTTATTGCTCAAGTACCCATCAGAAAACTTTATTCTTGCAGGAGACTGCAACCAAGTGATGGACCCGTTTATTGATAGAAATTCTAAATCCCCCTATATCCCAAACACGCCACACAAAGTTTTCACACGAACTATTCAACAAAGAAACTTATTAGACTCATGGCGCCTCTGCAACCCATCCACAAGAGAATACTCCTTTTTTTCCTCTCCACATCAAACACAATCTCGAATAGACCATATTTTTATTTCACGCAACATTTCCCAAATCCTTACGTTCTGCTGACATAGGCCCTATACTCATTTCGGATCATGCACCTGTTTCAATCCAATTAGACATTTTAAATCAATCCACATTACCAAAAAAATGGCGTTTCAATAATTCCTTACTTCTTGACCCTAATTTCAATTCATCTTTTACCTCTTTCGCTCAAGAGTTTTTTCAGATTAATTTAACGAATGGTGTCTCCTTTCATACAGTCTGGGACGCCTTTAAGGCCACCGCTCGGGATTTCATCATTAGATTTGTGTCAAATAAACGTAAAGTTTCCCGCATATCACATAACACACTTCTTGCTAAGATCAAAAAACTTGAGCACTCCTTCCACACCTCCAAGTCGAAGGACTCCCTTAAAGATCTCATCAATGCAAAAATCGCTTTTAACGAATCCACTACCGAACAGGCCTCCCTATACTTACTGAAATCCTCAGCGAAGTATTATGGTGGCCAAAACAAATCAGGCAAACTTCTAGCCAATTATCTAAAGATTAAACAACAGAAACTTCATATTGATTCCATTATAGATGATAGCCAAGCACCGAAATTCAAAGACACTGAAATACTCCAAGAATTTGTACATTTCTATCAATCCCTTTACACACCAGAAAACACACCCTCAGATACAGACATATCCCAATATTTCTCCACAATTCAAAAACATATTAATCCCCAATTAGATTTAGCTTCTTTGGAAGCTGAACTTACACAAACAGAATTGTTAAATGCTTTAAAAACTCTTAAAAAAGACAAGGCCCCAGGCCCAGACGGCTTCACAGTGGAATTTTATCTACATTTCGTTCATCTATTACTCCCACACTTACACACTCTTCTTTCTTCCTTTATTGCTTCCCGTAATTCCACTGGCTCTTTTTCCGAAGCCTTGATCTGTCTAATACCAAAGGCTGATAAGGATTTACGTTACTGTAAGAATTATAGACCTATATCCTTAGTTAACGTAGATTATAAAATGTTCTCGAAAGCTCTAGCCCTAAGATTAGAACTACATCTTCCCATGCTGCTTGGAAAAGAACAATCAGGTTTTGTCAAAGGCCGCAACATCACTGACAATACACGCTTATTCTTTGACATTTTATCTAAATCATCACATTATCCGGACTCCTTGGCGGCAATTGCGTTAGATGCAGAAAAGGCCTTTGATAGGGTTTACTGGCCTTTTATCTTCCACGCTCTCAAGTGGTTTGGGTTTGGACCGAAAATCATTTCTTTAATAGCCCTACTTTACTCTGAGCCCAAGGCCGCCATATCTACAAATGGCCTCATCTCCCCCTACTTTAATCTTAAACGAGGAGTACGCCAAGGATGCCCCTTGTCCCCTTTTCTTTTCAATTTGGCCTTAGAACCCTTTCTCTCAAGAATACGCCAGAATAACTCAATCACAGGTTTTGTCTCGGATCCTCAACAAATTAAGCTGGCAGCATATGCTGACGATATTCTAGTTTTCTCTCCCAACCACAATCTTCACTTACAGCTTTCATGGGAGAGGTGGAGGCCTATGGATTGGTATCTGGCTATAAACTGAATAGAGGAAAGTGTGAGATACTACCCTTAACCAAATACACCTTTAAGGATGATTTTAAGATCTCCAACTTTACTTGGAACCCTAAACATATAAAATATCTTGGCATTTGGTTCTCTCCCTCTATAAAGACATCTATCTCTTTAAACATAGACAAATGTTCTGCCAAACTTAAAACATTGGTCGCAAGATGGCATCCCCTTCATCTTTCTTGGTGGGGTCGTCTGGACACAATCAAAATGATGATGACTCCGATAGTTTTGTATATCCTTTCTAACATTCCACTTTCCATTCCATCTAAATTCTTTCAAAAGATTAATTCTATTTTGATTTCTTTTTTATGGAACGCTAAAAAACCAAGAATGGCGTTACAGAAATTAACAAGACCAAAATCTGAAGGCGGTGTCAGCTTCCCCCATTTCTCCAACTATCACAAAGCCTTTCAGTTACGACAACTATCGAATTGGATCACTAATCAATCTGAGGATAAACCTCTCTGGGTGGATCTTGAGACCTCATTTTTAGCTCCCTTCTCATTTCAGGAATATCTCTCCTTTACTCGCAAACCACAAAAGCTCTCTACTCCCATAATTAAGCAATCCTGTAAACTACTATCCACTGCACCCCACTTAGTAGTACATAATTTAGACACTTTTCTCAATTCCACAATTTGGCACAATAAACAAATCCTTCTTAATAGGAAACCTATATATTGGAAGGCTTGGAGAAATAAAGGTTTACTCTGGGTTCATCAATTTTTAGATCAGGGCGCACCCATTCAATTTACGCAATTACAAACTCTTTATCATTTGCCTTCTTCCTTTAAACCTAAATTTTTGACCTTGCAGAACGCAATACTTGACACTTATGCTAAACTCAAATCTTCACCTTCCTCACCCTCCCACCCCCTTTTCCCATGGCATAACCTTTTGCACATAAACCCCAAAGCGTCCACCATTTATTCCCGTTTAATGGTACCTCCTGAGATCCGAGACAAAACCAAAGTGGAACTCTCATGGGAATCCGATCTGGGAACGAATTGGCCTATCTCTTTTTGGAACAGAATTTGGACGAAACTTAGGAAATCTTCCAGAGCGGCCAGCACAATACAAACACTCTTCTTTATTTACAACAGATTGTTTCTTACCCCCACATACCTACATAAAATACACAACACAAATCTCAACATTTGCTGGACATGTTCCCAGGTTGACGCTGATCTCCATCATATGCTTTTCACCTGTCCACATGTTTTTATATTCTGGAAACAGGTCTGGCACCAAATCAACACTATATTTCACACCACAATTCCTCTCTCCCCCACAAACATTTTCCTAGGTAGTTTAACACCGGACTGGAAAACGAGTCAATCCCAGTTACCACTTATTGATTTGTTAATAGCTGTAGCTTTTCAGCAAATATAAAAAAACTGGAAAGATTCCTCTAAATTGTCCTATTTAGCTTGGTGGTATGCTGTATGCCACAATCATCGCCTCGATACAGCACTCGTCCATCCTATCTCTCTTGCTACTAAACGTTCTCACCTTTGGGGCCCACTCACACAATTTCTAGACGATACCGTGAAGAAAACTTCTTTACCTGCTCCCTCACAACAAGAAGTTACCAAGCCTCCTTGACCTCCTATTGTTTATTTATAATTATGTTTAATTTATCATTTTCTATAATATTTTTTAAAATTGTGTATTTTTGACATGCACTGTTATTTACGATTTCTGTGAACCTTTGATTGTATTCATATCATCTTCTATATTATCCTTTTACTATTTTAATGGATACTATATATCATTATTATTCTTTATTACACCTTCATGTATTTATGTATTAACAAATAACTGCATATACGAAGTATTGTTTTTATGATCATATTAATCTTTTCAATAAACCTTTTCTTGAACTTAAAATTAGGCTTATCATGAAACTATGTGCCCCAACGGCTAGAGTGGTCGACCTCAACGCTGGGGAACTGGGTTGGAATCTCGGTAGGGACGCTCAACATCCTGTGACTATGTGCGTATCACTTAATCTCCCCATGCCTAATAAAAAAAAAATTCAATGTGTCCCTTTGTAACGCAACTGGTGCTCATATAAAGAGCTCTGATACCTTCGGGTCAAGTTTGCGCTATATAAAACTAAAAAAAGAAATTTCAGTGTTTCTGGAGGCCAACTGTTTGTGAAATTAAAACTGCGTCATCCGCATATAAAAGAACTGGGACTGATCGAGCTTCCATTTTACGGGTATCATGACTACATAGGCTCAGGGCTTTGTCTAAAGGATTAATATAGATTAAAAACAGAAAAGGTGCCATTATACAACCCAAACTGACCCCTCTGACTTCCTTTACAGGTTGTGTACAATTGCCCTGTTGCATATAACGGAATCCTGGTGGTAGTATTGCAGTGTAAAGGCCTAAAAAAGTTTCAACAATGGTGGCTGCCTCCATCAAAGGCCACAACTTTCCCCTGTCCACCAAATCAAAAGCACAGGAGAGGCCCATCATGTGTAATGAACCTCTCCTGCCCTTGAAGTATTTTCACATATTAAGGGATGTTAAGCTCCTGCTCGATGGTCCCCAAGCCTGAGCGGAAACCACATTGAGCCTTTGAGAAGAAGGAATTCATTTCTGCCCATACATCCAGCTTTTTTAAGATAATCCATCCTAAAGTTTCTATTGTGGCATCTAACAAAGAAATCGGGCGATAGCAAGTGGGACAATCCCTGCTCCCTTTCTTGAATATAGGCACTAAAGTGGATTCCCTCCAGGTGTTAATTGGATCTCCCTTCACGACTGCTTTTAAGATGTTAGGCGCTAATGGGCTCCAAAATTTCATTTTATATTTTAGCATGTCAATGGAGACTCCAGTGTAGCCTGGGGCCTTGCAGGCGCAGCGCTCTGGTTATCTTTGGTAACTGCTGTTAGATCAATAAATTTGCTTAACCTGGCGTCATCAAAAAAGAGTGAATCGAATTTCTGATTCCATGTGGGGTTCATCGAGTTGGTCATTAGGGTTTATAATTTTAGAGAAGTGATGTACCCAATCCTGTTCTAAAACGTGACATTCAGTTCCATTTGAGGGGACCTCTATAAAAAAAGGTCAGTTTATAACCTCCCAAAAAAGCCTGCTGTCTTTAAGATGGGCCCCTTTATCTAGGTCTTCCCATGCTTTATCCCTGATTTCCCTTTTCCTAATTTCTAATGCTTTTTTATAGCATTTCCTGGCTGATCGTACTGCCTCGCTGTTGTGCTGGTTTATGTTAATGGCTTTTTTGAAGGCTTTTAAAAGCTGAAGTCCAATCCGAATTCAACCAAGAGTGCTGTTTATGATCTTTAGGTGGCCTGTTATTTGTAAGCAATCGGGTAGCTTTCTTACAAATTGCGGTATACCTATCTCGGATCTTACTATGGTCACCATTAGCGGAGAGACATTGAAAGATCTCCTGGCTAGCTTCTGTTATTAAATCTTCAAAGAAGTGATGTGGGTCAATGTGATTCCATTTTATCCGTACTCCATGGTTAGCGGAGAAGTTAACCAGGAGGTCCAATAAATCATTAGACCCCAAAAGTAACTAGACATATAAAATTAGAATGATCGGGTTATGGTTGCTGTACGGAAGGGGATGCACCTCGTGATTTAATCATTTCTGAGTAATATCTTTAGAAATTAGCGCAAAATCAATAGTGCTGCCCTTGCCGCTACCTACAAATTTGGGCGCATGGGTAATATTTTGACTATTAAAGTCAGATGAAAAAGACATATTTATAAGAATAATTTTGTTTAGTGCATCCCCATATGCTGTGTCTGTGAAATGACTTACATCTTCCCTTTCACCAACTAGGAATCCGCATATACAATTGTTACTGAAGATACATTGCTCGATATTAAAATCACCAACCCACATGATTGGTATATAACATCCCTGGTGCTGTGAATGGTTTCCCAATAATTCCCCTAGTTTCTCTATGATGCCCACAGGTTGCACTGAGAAGAAACGAAAATAAAAATTTACCAAAATGACATTAACTAAATTGGGCAAAAAAAATATGTAAAATCAAATAGCATGGCTTAACCTTTAATACTTTGATGGTAGGATTCTCAAATTTTACGGATATGAGAACGACCAGGCCCCCTTCCATCTCCCTGCTGGTGGTGGAATTGCCGGAGATCAATAAGATTTGAAACCATCAATGTGCACTTGGTCGGTAGCCCTGGTCTCCTGGCAACATACTATATCAAATGTATGTATAAGGGATACCCAATCCTCATTGGTCAACTTCTGTTTAATCCCAGCGATATTCCAGGATATCACTTGCAACTTCTTTCCCGCCGTCTTTTAGCTGTGTTAGTTATTTGGTTTGATGTTTGCTGTAAAAAGGCTCACAGGTTATATCTTGGGCCAGGCAGTTATGTTCTCCCTCCACTGCGGCTGTATCAGGCCGGGAGGCTGGAGAGAACTTCAAAGCGATTACACAAAGCTATAGATGGGCCAAGGGCGTGACATGGATCAGCCTTAAATTTGGATAGGGCACACTGTTATCACACAATGATGTTGGGGGGTGCAGTAAAAATATCCTAGTGGACAGGCCCTGACATGTTGGGTCAGAGGTGTAAAAGAGTTCATGCGTGCCAACAGGTAATGCACCAAATACAGGTATCTAAAATTTAGGACTGCACAAACTCCTCAGTGTGGTCTTTCAACCCAGTTCACTGTGAGGGCCATATTAATTTTGTCCACCAAATCAAAATGGCAGCCAGCATTAATCCTAAACCAATGTGCGGCTTTATTTGTAAGGCTTTGACAATCCTCAAAAGATCCTTCAGCTAGAGGTGTAACCCCTTCTAAAATGATTGTGTATGGCGTACTTTCTGGTGAAAGATGTAGGTTCATTAATTGGCTATCAGAAACTGTGTATACCACCTTCTGGGAGGCTGTACGAGCAGGCATAGGCAATTGGGTACCCCCTGCCATATTGATTTGCGTAGGTGACTCGAGTTCTGGGCCTGCAGAATGGGTGCTCTGAGCATTATTCTGGGGGATGTGTCTGTCTCTATCTCTACTGCTCTGGTTAGTGGCTTGGGATTCAGAACAGGCCGTTGGCGATACACGGTCTCCTCCAGACAGGACTGGAACTCCTTGTAATGCCGCTGTTAGGTTCTGAATTTTATCTACCAGGCACTTCACCTGTGCCATTACTTCCTCACGGAAAGTTGATAACATCTTTTCCACTGCAGCGATAGCGGACTGACAAAATATTTTACTATTTAAATTACTTTTACACATGGGTGGCTGGCTGTTAGTTGAGGATTTGTCCAAAGGCTGGCCGGTCACTTTCCCTTCACCCCTCTTCCTTTTCAAGGGAGGCAGGTTTTTCGGGGGACAGAGTTTAATGAATCTGCGGCGATCTCATTCACATCACTATGAGAAACACAAGGGTTGTTCAATTTCTGCTTGGTTTTAGAAAACTTGCTAGAAGATGTGCCCAGTTGGTCTATGGACTCAGCGATAGTAATGATAGTAATGTCTTTTTGCATATTTGAAGGAACTGGGGGAATATTAGTTGAAGGTGCAGTCGGCGGTGCTGGATCAACAATTTACCTTTGCACAGCTTCAATTTGATTCTCAACCAGGTTGATTTCGGTAGATAAGACCCTCATAGCTGACATGAGATACGTAGTGATGGAGGGTGTTAAACTTGGAGATTTTCCCCTTCCCTTGAACATCATGAATAGGAGTATCCCTCAGGGGCCGATCGAACAATCAAACAATCAGTCAGTAGGCCTCATCCAAGTCAGCAAAAAGAAAAGAAAGAAAGGCTACAATGCAACAACAGCAACACAACAGCACAACAGCAGTGACCACAACTAGCCACTTGTCTACTCCCCCTGGTCTTGATGTAGCCGCCGCCTCCACCCACATGAGACGAAGGACTGTTATAGGTAGACAATGGTGACAGTGGTGGCATCGAGGTGGATAAACTCAAGCTAGCTGACCCCAAATTCAACCAGAGTTAGCCTGCTTATGAATAACTTGCACTTGACTTAGGCTCTGTCAGGGCTTTAAGTGGGATGAAAAAACTGGAGGGTCTCTCAAAGGGGCGTGGCCAATGTAATTAAGGGTGTGGCTTAAAAACACATAAGCTAAAAATCTATGCTTAGCATAGTGTGCCGCCTGACTTGTATTTTGCTGTTTCTGTCATTGCATCCAGATATATGATGCAACAATTAAGATCATACCTACAAGTCAGGACTATTGGCTTTGTCAATGGTTGTTAGTTGCATAAGATAAATAATCAGCAACTATGGCATGTATATAATATTGAAAAAGCTTTCACTTAAAGCCCTGGTGACACCACGACAATGTTGCTGCTCCTGAGTTTCAAAAAGAGAAGGGAAATCCAGAGAGAAAATGACTCTCTTTAATGGATTTCCCTTCCCCTACAACGCTCACCTGGCATGACGTCATGCCGTAACTTCTCCACTAGTGAGAAGTGAGCAGTGTGAGCACGCGTACATCGATGTGCCTGCTGTCACTGCAGTTGAAAAAAACGGACCACCTGTGCCAGGTCACAAAACAGAGCTTGATAGAGACCCGTTTCGAGGCACCTTTTAAAAAACTGCCGGTGCTCAGAACCGGTGAGACCCAGCCCACTTAAAGCCCTGGGCTCTGTAGTCCTGCAAATTATGAATGAGATTACTCAGCTAGAAGGGCTCAGAGTCAGACGGGCTGAGATGGACTAATTCAGAGGAAGGGCCAAAGGGTATTTAAATCCCTGTCAACAGGAGCCAGGAATTATGCCATCCATTGAGTGACAGTTGTGGGACCACAGCCTGCCAGCCCCATACAGCAAGCAGCTCTGCACGGCTGCCACCAGTTTGGCTGCCCTGCCGTACACCTAGGCCCTGCCCACCTCTGCGAGCGGGCCAACCGCAGTGACGGTGCCGGAGCAGCAGACGCAGTCTCGCCACAGCAGTGGTTTTGCTGGCGCTACAGCAGTGTTCGAGGACCGGACTGGCTGTGAGACCTATATGACCCAATCGGAAAGTTTTCAGGTGGTTTCAGGTTTTGTTTTTAGGGGCTGTGGCAATTGCAATCTTGATCTCCACTCCGAGGCTCTCCACCATCACACATAGCGTTGTGACGTGTGGGCAGACATGAGCACAGCGTTAGGGGTAGGAGGATAATACACACCTAAATCAAAAAGTCACATCACCAAAAGATTTGTAGTGCCAAGGACCAGGGCCGACTTTTGGGCAGCGCAACTGGTGCGGCCACACTGGGTGCTGACCTGTGGAGGGGGCGCTGACCTTAGGGGGTGCGCTGTATTTAGCAAGAACTTATGATTGGAGAGATGAGGGGCACTTTTGCTCAGTGGTAGGGAGAGAATCTGAGTAGGAGGTCATGGGGTGGGGGCACCAAAAGGGATTGTCGCACCGGGCGCCACCAGCGCTAAAGCTGGCCCTGCCAAGGACACACGCGCACATCAGCAGATGGGTGTACATCTTAAAGGTGGCTGCAAGAAGTAGCCCAGTGCAAGCCACAAAGAATGGACAAGTCAGATATGTAACTTTCTTTAAACTCCTCAGTTCTCCTTCTTCTGTCGGGCTATCAGCAGTGATCCTGGCTTCACAATTCTCCTACCAAAAGTTCTTTTTTTTTGCAGAATTTTTGTCCCACACATTACTTTTTGTGCACCCTCTCCGTGTGCAGCAGCACGAGAGCCGATTTTACCAGCCAAAAGATAGGGTAGGTAAAATTGACTCAGGCCACTATTATCCTACAGGAATGTATGACAGAATATCGACGGACAGAAAATCGACCTGCAAAAATATCGACACAGAAATATAGAAGTCAAAAATATCGAAGTCCAATCTACATAAAGGTAAGTACAAAAATATCGAAAAAAATATATAGTTGTCAAAAATATCGAAGTTAAAAATATCTTTTTTAATGTTTTAATAATAAGGTAAAATTAAGTAAATAATACATATAATTAAAAGAAATATAGTTAAAAATATTAAAAGATATTTAAAAATAATAACTAATACATTAAATGTTAAAATAAATTAAACATATACATATAAATTAATATATATATACTTACTCCACATAGTGCAACAGTAGAGAAAGCGTTGGATAGCGTAGGGGTAAAAATTACTATTCCCACTCCAGAAAGTGCAACAGTAGGGAAAGCGCTGGATAGCGTAGGGGTAAAAATTACTATTCCCACTCCAGTGAGTGCAACAGTAGGGAAAGGGTTGGATAGCGTAGGGGTAAAAGTTACTATTCCCACTCCAGAGAGTGTAACAGTAGGGAAAGCGCTGGATAGCGTAGGGGTAAAAATTACTATTCCCACTACAGAGAGTGCAACAGTAGGGAAAGCGCTGGATAGCGTAGGGGTAAAATTACTATTCCCACTCCAGTGAGTGCAACAGTAGGGAAAGGGTTGGATAGCGTAGGGGTAAAATTACTATTCCCACTCCAGAGAGTGCAACAGTAGGGAAAGCGCTGGATAGCATAGGGGTAAAATTACTATTCCCACTCCAGTGAGTGCAACAGTAGGGAAAGCGCTGGATAGCGTAGGGGTAAAATCATTATTCCCACTCCAGAGAGTGCAATAGTAGGGAAAGCGCTGGATAGCGTAGGGGTAAAAATTACTATTCCCACTTCAGTAAGTGCAACAGTAGGGAAAGCGCTGGATAGCGTAGGGTTAAAAATTACTATTCCCACTCCAGAGAGTGCAACAGTAGGGAAAGCATTGGATAGCGTAGGGGTAAAAATTACTATTCCCACTCCAGAGAGTGCAACAGTAGGTAAAGTGCTGGATAGCGTTGGGGTAAAAATTACTATTCCCACTCCAGTGAGTGCAACAGTAGGGAAAGCGTTGGACAACGTAGATGTTAAAAATAACATACATATAAATGAAATAAATATTGTAATTAAATAATGATGTATTAATAAATTTAGAAAAAAAAACTACAAATATATCAAAAATAATAATTACTTTAATTATATTAAATACTTCCCACCCTATTCCCCAATAAACACACAACACACTCCACATAAAATTTCACACAATTAAATTAATTTTCAATTAATCAATTAATACAAATTAATTTGCAATTAATAATTAAATTTAAAAAATGTCAATAAGAATAAATAATATGTAATAAAAATTAATAACCAATTAATAATTAATTCGCAAAAATTAATTATTAATGCCAATAAATAATATTTAATAAAAATTAAGAACCAATTAATAATTAATTAGCAAAAAAATTATTTTCAATATCAATAAATATTTAATAAAAATTAATACCCAATTAATAATTAATTAACAAACAAATATCAATACCAATAAATAATATTTAATGGAAAATATTAACCAATTAAAAATTAATTAACAAAAAAATTAATTATCAATACTCAATTTTTCTTAATTAATTACTTAATTACAAATACATTACTTACCACCCTATTCCCCTAAAAACACACAACCCACTCCAATAATAAATTAATGCAAATAAAATAATTATCAATTAATAATAATTACCAATTAATAACTAATTAACAATTAATTAATTATTAATAACAATAATTAAAAATTAATAATTACTTAATTAAAATTAAATTACTTCCCACCCTATTCCCCTATAAACCCACAACCCGCTACAGAAATAAAACACAAAATTTAATTAAAATCAATTAATAATTCCTAAAAATTATTATTTAATTTACTATAATTAAATTACTTCCCACCCTATTCCCCTATAATCCCACAACCCGCTACGGTACTAAAACGCAAAATTTACTTTTAAAAAATTACTAATTTCTAAAAAATGTATACATATATTTAAAAACAGTACAATACTTAACAAAAAATATAGAACACATACATATTAAATACATACTAAAATACATAACACTCATATAAATATCGATATTATTAACATCGATAATTTAACTATCGATATTACTAACATCGATATTTGCAACATCGATATTTCTTACCTTAACTTCGATATTCTGGTTGTAGATATTCTTGACTTCGATATTTTGTCCCTACGATATTTAAAACTCGATATAACTGTGCTTCGATATTTAAAAATCGATATTTTGACTGTCCACCATCCTACAGCACCTATGAGCATACAAAGCTCTACCAGCCAGGTCACATCCTTCCATGCTCACCGCCAACCTCCCTGACTGCATCTCTGTCCCCCTTTTCCAACCCCCCTTTTCCATTTACCACCTGGGATAACCTGATTGGCATTGTTTAGACCAGAACAGTGACAAGCCACATAACCAGGGGGTAAAGGGGGTCAGGAACAAACAAGAAACTACAATATATAAGGAAAAATTACAAGACACTGTCTCTTGGAGAGAAACACTTTATTTTTGTATCGATTTGTTACTTGATGTCATAATTCTGCCCTTGGGCTCTCCGACGTACAGGCATTGTCTGACAGAAAATCCAGGGACCTGACTGCCATGCCGGTTACAACTAGCTTGTTAAGTTGCCTCAATCATAATGAGTCTCAGTTGAACCTATAAGAGAAAAGGAAGCATAGGCAAAAGCAAACAAGTTAATATGATTCTGGTACACACCATACCTATTAATAACCAACATAGCCTAGGAAAACTGGCATCTCTGCTGCAGAGTGCAAGCTCACTAATAAATACCTTAACGAGATTTAAGTTTTTTTTACACCGGGCCACAGCCACTCTCCCTAGTAAGTGCAGTGCGGGTTTTAGGGCGGTGCGACTGGTGCAGCCGCACCTGGCGCTGAGTTTGGAGAGGAGGACGCTGAGTTTGGGAGGGGAGGACGCTGAGTTCAGGAGGGGAGGACGCTGTGTTCGGGAGGGGGGGACACTGAGTTCGGGGGTGCTTTCTTAGGAAATAACTTATCTGTTTAAAAGCACCTGCTGCAGAGTTCCTTGTGGTCCAGCAATTTTCATGCAACAATAAAAATGTCAAGATAACGCTGGTGATTACTGTTCCTGTTAGAGAAAGTTCAGAGTTGTGTGTAGTGGCGGTTTAGACTCATCATAAAGTAGCACGGAGGTTAATATGCCTGCTGCAAAGAACGTAAACAACGCAGATCACAGAAATGTATATATGTGGATAGCTCAGTGGGTTATTGTTTTTGTTGTAGAAATCGTTTTGTTATTTGCAGTTCATAAGTAACAATCCTAATATAAGACAGTGGAATATGAACTGTCATCAAATAGATGCATGCAAACTGCATGGTATTGGTTAGGAAGTTATGTCCCTGAAGGTTTGCCCCTGGATAACAGGTTAACATAGGACATTGGTGTCAAGAGTACTGGTGCAAATAGATGCCAAGAGTACAGGTTCATTCAAGATATTGCTTGTGACCCCTGCATAACCTCTGGCAAAATAAAAATGCCATGATCCACACTCGGCTTATCTCAGAGTTAGGAGGATCGGGGAGCGTGCTCCAGCACCCCAGGAAATGTCAGCTGCTGTAAGGAGTGAAACGGAGACATGCACCAATCCAGAATCCCGGTGCAAAGATATGGATGCCAAAAGGGGCATGATCTCTGTATGGGGGCTGAAAGGGGGGTTGCCAAGAGATCCTAAGTGTGGGAACAACAAAAAGTGCAAGACTTGGGGGCATATTTACAAGGGGATAATGCCACCAGAACGTCACTTTTAATTACGTTATGGTGGCTATATCCCCGTCTCCTTATTTACAAAGCGGCGTTAAGCCACTTAGTGTTTTAACCCCTTCGATGCTCATGACGGAACCCAGCCGTCATGAGCCACGGGTGGCCTGTGCGCATGATGGCTGGGTTCCGTCACGACCATGCCCGCGATTGGAATGTCCAGCACCGGGCGGGAATTCCTGCCGCAGGCAAGGTGTTAATGCTGCCTTGTAAATAAGACCCCTTTTCATGCTTCACTTAGGGGTCGATTCCAATTCGGGCCGGAAAAAGCACCGACCGACTCGGATCCGGAAAAAATACCGACCGACACGCACCCGTGGCGCCCGACACGCCAAGTACGATGCAAGGCGCGAAAAATCCGACCGACACGTAACGAAACCAAGCCGACCGACCGAGCCGCACGGAAAACAGCAATCCGGCCGGAAAAACACGCGAATCCAACCGACCGACACGCACCCGGAACAAATCCGACCGAAACGTACACGCTAACTCCAAACCGCTAAGTACGATGCAAGGCGCGAAAACCACGAGCGAGTCGGACATAGGACAAGCCGTACGACCGACACGCATACAAAACCGAGCCGAAGCAACACAATACACCGCGACCGACGCGTACGCAGCATAGAAAACTGCACAAACACAGCGTGAACGAAACGGAAAACACCGTACGAGACCAATGCAGGGTCCGACTCCGGTCACAAGAACGTTTCCAACATACACAAACACCACAAAGGAAAAATCACCCAAAAAAAGGCCAAACAAGCAATTACCAAGCCAATAAATACTGGGGGGGTGGGGACAGAGAACAAAGACACACCCACAACTCCACCTATATAAAGGACACAAATCACTACCATGAGCCTTTGCAAATGCCATTCCACTGCCAGCACCCAAGAGGAAGCAACCACACACCCACAGCTCATCCCTCACACAAGCCACACACCATCAGCACACCTACAAATACCTACCTCACATACACCCAGCAAAACACACACTCACCCACCCTCACCTGCACACCAACACACACATCACTCACCATCACCACCCATCACCATGCCCCCAAGAAGAATCACAAGTTCCTAGATTGTGAATTGGAAGTCCTGGTAGACGAGATCCTCAGGGTAGAGCCACAGCTGTTTGGCACATTGGTCCAACAGACCCCCATGTCGCAGAAAACCAAGATGTGGGAGAGGATCATCAACAGGGTGAACGCACAATCACCATTTCGGCGCACAAGGACCGACATCCAGAACAGGTGGTATGACGTGCGCAGGAGGGCACGGAAACTGCTGAAGCAAGACTACATCAACAGCCAACACACCGGCAGTGGCCCTCCTGCCAAGCCAATATACCTCAGGCCCTGGGAGGAGAAGGTGCGGGCCATCCTACCGCCAGTGAGCATATATGGACTAGAGGACATCCCAGAGCCTGGTGAGTACACAACAAATGTACACAATATACTGCCACAAAACACACACACATCACTGTCAAGGGGAGAGTCAAACCATGCACTCATAGCAATCACACAGCAACCAGAACAGAATCATCCCAAAATGTGTATGTCAGTCAGAGAAACACAACACATGCCATCAAAAAAGTCACATCCAACCGTGCCAACACATGTACAAACACAACCACAACTACAGCTAGGCAGTGGCACAAATAGAACTAACAAACACATCCACACATGTAGCCACCACAACAACACCAACACACAGTGAAGACCACTCAAAGGAAGGAATTCTGTGTATGCTGGCCAAGTCAGTGTAGCCAATAGCATCATGGGAGTCGCAGTCACACATATTGCCCGCCCCAAAACTGTCCCATCAACACCACCATGAACCATGCGCACATCACAAGGAGTGGAGAAGGACTCACAAGATGGCTGACACTGGCTACTGCTGTGAGGAGCACAAGGCCCTGCTGGCAACTGTGCACCAACAAACAGCAGGACACCACTGACTGACATCCTGAGAGACAACTTACACTCCCTGCAATGCAAGCACGTTCCATGGTGGGATATCTGGCTTGCTGGGTGGGAAGGGGGACTTGCAGCACTGACTATAGTCACCAGCACCTCCCCTCACACCCCCCCAACACAAACTCCACAGTACCCACCTGGTAGAATGCAATGCCCTCCATCCTAACACAAGATCCCACAAAGCACCACCACCCTGAGTTATGTTGTGTGAAGCACAGGGACACTCTTGGGACTCTTAGCCAAACAACTGCCAGGACAACACTCCCAGCCATCCTGTCAGCACAGCCAGCCCACCCCACAGGGAAGCAGAGTCAAAAGGAAGGAAGCATGGGCATGCTGGGAAGGGGGTGGAGGCAATAGCATGATGGGAGTCGTAGTCACAGACATTGCTCAGCCTCACAACTGGCCCATCAACACCACCCTGAACCATGCTCACATCACAGGGAGTGGAGAAGGACTCACAAGATGGCTGACACTGGCTACTGCTGTGGGGAGCACAAGGCCCTGCTGGCAACTGTGCACCAACAAACAGCAGGACACCACTGACTGACATCCTGAGAGACAACTTACACTCCCTGCAATGCAAGCACGTTCCATGGTGGGATATCTGGCTGGCTGGGTGGGAAGGGGGACTTGCAGCACTGACTATAGTCACCAGCACCTCCCCTCACACCCCCCAACACAAACTCCACAGTACCCACCTGGTAGAATGCAATGCCCTCCATCCTAACACAAGATCCCACAAAGCACCACCACCCTGGGTTATGTTGTGTGAAGCACAGGGACACTCTTGGGACTCTTAGCCAAACAACTGCCAGGACAACACTCCCAGCCATCCTGTCAGCACAGCCAGCCCACCCCACAGGGAAGCAGAGTCAAAGGAAGGAAGCATGGGCATGCTGGGAAAGGGGGTGGAGGCAATAGCATGATGAGAGTCGTAGTCACAGACATTGCTCAGCCTCACAACTGGCCCATCAACACCACCCTGAACCATGCTCACATCACAGGGAGTGGAGAAGGACTCACAAGATGGCTGACACTGGCTACTGCTGTGGGGAGCACAAGGCCCTGCTGGCAACTGTGCACCAACAAACAGCAGGACACCACTGACTGACATCCTGAGAGACAACTTACACTCCCTGCAATGCAAGCACGTTCCATGGTGGGATATCTGGCTGGCTGGGTGGGAAGGGGGACTTGCAGCACTGACTATAGTCACCAGCACCTCCCCTCACACCCCCCCAACACAAACTCCACAGTACCCACCTGGTAGAATGCAATGCCCTCCATCCTAACACAAGATCCCACAAAGCACCACCACCCTGGGTTATGTTGTGTGAAGCACAGGGACACTCTTGGGACTCTTAGCCAAACAACTGCCAGGACAACACTCCCAGCCATCCTGTCAGCACAGCCAGCCCACCCCACAGGGAAGCAGAGTCAAAGGAAGGAAGCATGGGCATGCTGGGAAGGGGGTGGAGGCAATAGCATGATGGGAGTCGTAGTCACAGACATTGCTCAGCCTCACAACTGGCCCATCAACACCACCCTGAACCATGCTCACATCACAGGGAGTGGAGAAGGACTCACAAGATGGCTGACACTGGCTACTGCTGTGGGGAGCACAAGGCCCTGCTGGCAACTGTGCACCAACAAACAGCAGGACACCACTGACTGACATCCTGAGAGACAACTTACACTCCCTGCAATGCAAGCACATTCCATGGTGGGATATCTGGCTGGCTGGGTGGGAAGGGGGACTTGCAGCACTGACTATAGTCACCAGCACCTCCCCTCACACCCCCCCAACACAAACTCCACAGTACCCACCTGGTAGAATGCAATGCCCTCCATCCTAACACAAGATCCCACAAAGCACCACCACCCTGGGTTATGTTGTGTGAAGCACAGGGACACTCTTGGGACTCTTAGCCAAACAACTGCCAGGACAACACTCCCAGCCATCCTGTCAGCACAGCCAGCCCACCCCACAGGGAAGCAGAGTCAAAGGAAGGAAGCATGGGCATGCTGGGAAGGGGGTGGAGGCAATAGCATGATGGGAGTCGTAGTCACAGACATTGCTCAGCCTCACAACTGGCCCATCAACACCACCCTGAACCATGCTCACATCACAGGGAGTGGAGAAGGACTCACAAGATGGCTGACACTGGCTACTGCTGTGGGGAGCACAAGGCCCTGCTGGCAACTGTGCACCAACAAACAGCAGGACACCACTGACTGACATCCTGAGAGACAACTTACACTCCCTGCAATGCAAGCACGTTCCATGGTGGGATATCTGGCTGGCTGGGTGGGAAGGGGGACTTGCAGCACTGACTATAGTCACCAGCACCTCCCCTCACACCCCCCAACACAAACTCCACAGTACCCACCTGGTAGAATGCAATGCCCTCCATCCTAACACAAGATCCCACAAAGCACCACCACCCTGGGTTATGTTGTGTGAAGCACAGGGACACTCTTGGGACTCTTAGCCAAACAACTGCCAGGACAACACTCCCAGCCATCCTGTCAGCACAGCCAGCCCACCCCACAGGGAAGCAGAGTCAAAAGGAAGGAAGCATGGGCATGCTGGGAAGGGGGTGGAGGCAATAGCATGATGGGAGTCGTAGTCACAGACATTGCTCAGCCTCACAACTGGCCCATCAACACCACCCTGAACCATGCTCACATCACAGGGAGTGGAGAAGGACTCACAAGATGGCTGACACTGGCTACTGCTGTGGGGAGCACAAGGCCCTGCTGGCAACTGTGCACCAACAAACAGCAGGACACCACTGACTGACATCCTGAGAGACAACTTACACTCCCTGCAATGCAAGCACGTTCCATGGTGGGATATCTGGCTGGCTGGGTGGGAAGGGGGACTTGCAGCACTGACTATAGTCACCAGCACCTCCCCTCACACCCCCCAACACAAACTCCACAGTACCCACCTGGTAGAATGCAATGCCCTCCATCCTAACACAAGATCCCACAAAGCACCACCACCCTGGGTTATGTTGTGTGAAGCACAGGGACACTCTTGGGACTCTTAGCCAAACAACTGCCAGGACAACACTCCCAGCCATCCTGTCAGCACAGCCAGCCCACCCCACAGGGAAGCAGAGTCAAAAGGAAGGAAGCATGGGCATGCTGGGAAGGGTGGTGGAGGCAATAGCATGATGGGAGTTGTAGTCACAGCCCTACATCCCCCACCACATGGCCCAGCAAGCTCACACTCACGCATGCACATCCCACAGAGAGTGGAAAGGCCCATCAAAGATGTCTGACACTGTTGCTGTGTCGTGGGGAGCACAAGGGCATGCTGGGTACTGCACACCAACCAACAGCAGGACACCACTGTCAGCCATCTTGCCATTGCCCTCACACCCACACCCACTGAACTCCACACAAAAGCAAGTAAGTATGGGAATGCTGGCAAGTGGGGTGGAGGCAATGGCATGATGGGAGTCGTAGTCACAGACATAGCTCACCCCCACAACTGTCCCATCAACACCACCCTGAACCATGCTCACATCACAGGGAGTGGAGAAGGACTCACAAGATGGCTGACACTGGCTACTGCTGTGGGGAGCACAAGGCCCTGCTGGCAACTGTGCACCAACAAACAGCAGGACACCACTGACTGACATCCTGAGAGACAACTTACACTCCCTGCAATGCAAGCACGTTCCATGGTGGGATAACTGGCTGGCTGGCTGGGTGGGAAGGGGGACTTGCAGCACTGACTATAGTCACCAGCACCTCCCCTCACACCCCCCCAACACAAACTCCACAGTACCCACCTGGTAGAATGCAATGCCCTCCATCCTAACACAAGATCCCACAAAGCACCACCACCCTGGGTTATGTTGTGTGAAGCACAGGGACACTCTTGGGACTCTTAGCCAAACAACTGCCAGGACAACACTCCCAGCCATCCTGTCAGCACAGCCAGCCCACCCCACAGGGAAGCAGAGTCAAAAGGAAGGAAGCATGGGCATGCTGGGAAGGGGGTGGAGGCAATAGCATGATGGGAGTCGTAGTCACAGACATTGCTCAGCCTCACAACTGGCCCATCAACACCACCCTGAACCATGCTCACATCACAGGGAGTGGAGAAGGACTCACAAGATGGCTGACACTGGCTACTGCTGTGGGGAGCACAAGGCCCTGCTGCCAACTGTGCACCAACAAACAGCAGGACACCACTGACTGACATCCTGAGAGACAACTTACACTCCCTGCAACGCAAGCACGTTCCATGGTGGGATAACTGACTGGCTGGCTGGGTGGGAAGGAGGTCTGGCTGTCAACCAAACACAAGCAATGCAGACCATGTTCACACCCCAGAAAATACATAGAAATGCCCAAATAATGCAGGACAATGTGCCACACCAATATCAACCCCTGACTGTGACGACTTAGGACAATGCAATGTACAGGCCCGCACCCAGAGGCACAGTCACAACTGTCATGTGTGTCAACCACTGATGCCTGCAGAAACATGACATACATTGTTTGTGTCTCCCAAAAACAGGTGATGATGGGGACACAGCAGCAGACGCTGAGGAGTCCCAGTCCCAGGCTCAAGAGGATGCCGAGCTCACTGGCGTCGTACAGCCTCTGTCCTCCTCGGACGATGAAGAACAACCTGGCACATCCGGTGCAAGTCAACATGCAGCACCAGCAGGACCACCAGCTGCAGCACCAGCAGGACCACCAGCTGCACCCCCTGCACCCACCCCTACAACGACTGTCACCACGAATACCATCCCTGCCGACATGGACAGAATAAGGAGCAACACCAGCACAGTGACCCTGGACCAACCTGGGGCCATGGACACCACCACCACCACCAACCCCCAAGGTGGACCAGGGTTATCTGTGCGTGCCACTGCACACACTGCACATGTCAGCAGGGGTGGTGGGAGGGGTGGGAGACAGAGGTCGCTGCTTGCAGACGTTGCTGGTGTGCATGACGACCCACAACTGGTACGCATAGCTGATGCGTACCAGTCCAGCACCGGAGAGCTCAGCCAGGTAGTGGGGCTCCTCAGAGACATTAAACAGCAGCAGGCTGCCCATCATGCCCGCTTGGACTCCCACATGTCCCACGTGGAGTCACACATGTCCCGTGTGGACTCACACATGTCCCGCGTGGAGTCCAAGTGGGATGCACTGCATGAGATGACGGCGGTGCACAGGGACATTTTACAATGCCTCCGCCAGATGAACAGCAACCAGTCCACACCTCCCTGTGTGCCAACAACATCTGGTGCCGAACAAACTGCAACTGCCACAGGGAGGGAGGAGGACTCTGGCGGAGAGTCCCCTGCACCGCAGCAGCCTGCACTTGAGGGCCCCCCCCAAGAAGAGGGGTCGTCCGAGGAGGGAAAAGTGAGAGGCCGATGGCCAAGCGCAACTCCCAGGAAGCCTGAACCTGTTCTGGATGTTCGCCTTTGTGCACAGACTGTTCACCCTGTTGACGGCAACACTACTCCCACACATTGCATGGGGAGTACAAGTTGGACCAATGTGTCAGACAACTGTGGCCCCGATACTGGGGATCCTGTCTACCCGGACTTTCAATTCACCTAGGAACTTGGGATTGCAAGATTCATGTACAGCACAACCCATCCTATGCACTATTAACACAAATGTATCACAATAAACACACTAATACACCATACTTGCCTCTGTCGTGATTCCAACGTGGGTGCTGTTATGGGGATGATGAACTGCAAAATTACACTGTGTATGCGAACTGCAACAGCAAGGACAACACAGGTATGTGAGTACAGGCAACGTGACACACATGAGGGAGACACACCACCAGGGCTACACGACACATACACACCTAGGCCATCTGACTCATTGCCTACACTGATGTTGCCAGGGAAGACGGTGCAATGCACAGACACCACACCCATTCCCAGTTGTAGTCAAGTAGCCCACAGGTGCAGTAAGCAAATGGCAGTCAAATGTGTGACCACAGACAACGCACATCACTAAGTGAAGCACAGGTTTATTACACAGTAGCAACATGCCGTAACCACTACAGATGCAAGGTAACCCCACCTGGTAGCGGGCACACAGTCAACAACTGTAGATGGAAGGAAGTCCATGGGTGTGGCGCACATCACCTGTAGGGACACAACAGCTACCAGCCTGGATGTGCAATCACGTCGTCGGTGGACACAGTTGACCAAACGAATCTGAAAGTACCCTGTGAAGGACAGAAATGACACACAGTCAAAAGCAATGGAGTACAGGACAGAACAGCAAAACTCATGCACAATACATGTTACAAGATACCCACCCAGAACCAAGTTAGCATGTCAACACTGTTGGGGAGTACAGCCCACCTGTAAGCACACATCGCAACACACATCCAGTCAAGTAGCCCATGGACACACTCCAACAGCACCAGAGCACCACCCACACATCATGCCAACTCACATCATTGACATGACACCTCAGGATACTCACATTCAGCTAAAGAAGTTGGTGATGAGCTGTGTGCGGACATCACCATCACCATCATCATCATCATCGTCACTGGCATCGTGGTCCAGGCCAGGATCCTCCACAGGTGGCGGATGTTGGTCATCGTCATCCTGGATGAGAGGCAACTCCTTCCGCACTGCCATGTTGTGGAGCATGCAGCAGACGATGATAATCTTGCACACTTTCGCAGGGGCATATGGGAGGGACCCTCCGGTCTTGTCCAGGCAGCGGAAGCGGCTCTTCAGGAGACCAAAGGTCCGCTCAATCACTCTCCTGGTCCGACCATGTGCCTCATTGTAGCGCATCTGGGCAGGTGTCACAGGGTTCCTGAGGGGTGTCAGCAACCACGGCATGTTGGGGTATCCCGAGTCACCTACGGACAGACAAGTGCACATTAGCTGACTTGGAAAAGTGGGCGGAATACTACAGATCAGATCACACACAATGGCACAAAGTCAGTACACACCGACAAGCCAGGCACGCTGGTTCTGCATCTGTGCCATCATCCTGGGGATGCGACTACTCCTCATCACAAAGGCATCGTGTGCTGAACCAGGGAAACGGGCACACACGTGTGTGATGGTCATGTCTGCAAGACACACCACCAGTGCATTGACCGAGTGGTAGTGCTTGCGGTTCCTGTAGGCCTGCTCCTGGGCCTGTGGTGGTACCAAAGCCACATGTGTCCCATCAATGGAGCCAATGACATGCGGCATCCTCCCCAGGGCATAAAAGTCACTCTTCACATCAGTGAGTCGTCGCAGTCTAGGGAAATAGATGTACCGGTTCAGGAAGAGCAACATTGCTGCCAAAACATCGCGGAGCACACGGCTGAACATGGTCTGTGACATCCCACCAGCAGACGCCACAGTATGTTGGAAGGTACCGGTGGCAAAGAAGTGTAGGGCTGCCATCACCTTCACCTTGGGGGTCAGCGCTGTAGGATACGGCCGGCCAGGCTGCAAATGTGGGGACAACTGCACTGCCAAATCCTCAATCAGCTGCCTGGTGAAGCGGTACCGTCGGATGCTGTCCCGTTCCACCATCGTTGCCAGGTCTGGGAATGGCCGATGGACAGCAGGAGCCCTGCAGTGCAGAGGAGAAGTAAGCAAGATCGTAAGTCACCCCACATATGCAGCATTGAACACACTCAAGATCCCAACATACATCATCATGAGGCACAACTACATGAAGTGTGCAGTACCGGAAGGACATGTATGGTACATACATGGCCAACATCTGTCAACACGGTCCTACAGGTGGCATCAATTTGTCCCAGGTTGGCCCATTGGATATCATGATGCCGTGTCACAGTCACCCCCCACAGTGACATGTGAGGACAGATGTGCCCCAGGCACCACAGCTCAACGACAGGTACATTCCCAGGGACCCTGTAATGCCACATGGACACTGGCATCACCTGGAGTATCATGTGTACACCACAGCAAAACAAACATGACCCCCACAGGTAGTGGCCACACTTGCCATGGCAGGACAGACATGGACGTCTGTGACACACACGCACAACATCAGAGTCCATGCACACACAACGTGGATGTGGAGACTGTCTCCCATTGTGCACATGAAATCAGAGACATTGTAAACACTACATGCACAAAGACTGTGGAGGTCCATCACTATTGTGCCACTGGGACACCCTGGCTCAAACATACCGTCCCACATGGGACTCACGGGGTATGTGACATGACATACACAAACACCACTGTGAAATGTGACCATGACACATGCACAGATATGAACAGTTGCACATCACAGTGGTCACGTACACGTAACACCCAGGATCCTGTCCCCATGAACACGTGCACAGCCTGGGGGTGGCTGCCCACAGGTGACACCCACAGGACAACATGTACACCAACATACACACAATAGGAAATGCAGCCTTACATGCCTTATGATAAGGTTTGGACAGGCTGTCGTGATGTAGGTGTGCCCCTCACTCCCTGGGAGCTATCTGTGTCTGGCATATGTCCATCTGAGACAGGCATGCTGACCTATGCCAGTCACATGTACAGTGATGCGTTGTACTGCAATGGACCGATCGGTGCCTCCGGCCGGCCCATTGCCTTCAATGTGTGCGGGTACGCGTTGTACCCCTGTGCGCGTTGTACCGCAATGGACCGATCGGTGCCTCCGGCCGGCCCATTGCCTTCAATGTGTGCGGGTACGCGTTGTACCCCTGTGCGCGTTGTACCGCAATGGACCGATCGGTGCCTCCGGCCGGCCCATTGCCTTCAATGTGTGCGGGTACGCGTTGTACCCCTGTGCGCGTTGTACCGCAATGGACCGATCGGTGCCTCCGGCCGGCCCATTGCCTTCAATGTGTGCGGGTACGCGTTGTACCCCTGTGCGCGTTGTACCGCAATGGACCGATCGGTGCCTCCGGCCGGCCCATTGCCTTCAATGTGTGCGGGTACGCGTTGTACCCCTGTGCGCGTTGTACCGCAATGGACCGATCGGTGCCTCCGGCCGGCCCATTGCCTTCAATGTGTGCGGGTACGCGTTGTACCCCTGTGCGCGTTGTACCGCAATGGACCGATCGGTGCCTCCGGCCGGCCCATTGCCTTCAATGTGTGCGGGTACGCGTTGTACCCCTGTGCGCGTTGTACCGCAATGGACCGATCGGTGCCTCCGGCCGGCCCATTGCCTTCAATGTGTGCGGGTACGCGTTGTACCCCTGTGCGCGTTGTACCGCAATGGACCGATCGGTGCCTCCGGCCGGCCCATTGCCTTCAATGTGTGCGGGTACGCGTTGTACCCCTGTGCGCGTTGTACCGCAATGGACCGATCGGTGCCTCCGGCCGGCCCATTGCCTTCAATGTGTGCGGGTACGCGTTGTACCCCTGTGCGCGTTGAACTGCAATGGACCGATCGGTGCGCACCCATTGACAATGGGCTTGCCTGGCAACGGACGCGTTTTCGAATTTCGAACGAGTCGGTTGCTGGAAATTCAGTTGGTCACCCACAACAATGTTGCAAAATCATGTATGTCATGAAGTTGAAGATTTGAAGGATGCTGTGGGCGTGTTTAGGTGCTGCTATTCCATGGATTGGCCAGATTCAGAAGATGCAAACGACTTGGACCTATCACTTTGGACACAAGGGACAGTATCTGCCTCTCCAGCACATATATATTGCTGGCTGTTCCCCTGAGAGCCCACTTGCCTGCACTACATGCTCCAAGACGACATCTGCCACTGCACTGCTGCTGTCTCTGCCCCTCTGGACCCTGCAATGGCACGTACTGTGGAGAGAGCCCCAGCCTTCAGCCTTGAAGAGAACCAGGCCCTGCTGGACAGCCTACTTCCACAGTACAGCAAGCTGTATGGGACACCAGGGGAGCAGGTGAGTGTCCTGTGCACTGCCTTTCTGAATGTGCATTTTGTCAGACTAGCAAGGCTGAGAGTCTGCACGCCACTGGCTAGCAGGCTCACTGAGTAGTTGTCACCCCCCATAGTGTGTAGTGACTTGCACTGGACAGGTATGGTGCAGTGACAGTGCTTCTGAACAGGGTTTTACTCCCCATGCAATGATACCATGTAGTGACTTCTGGAAAACTGTCCATGGGCAGCCGTGCACTGCCTGTGTACACCATGTGCCCCTGTGATTGCGACATGTATATGCAACTGTGTCATGCACGGATATGTTGCATGTGTAGTAATGGCCTTATCACTTTGTCATCCTGACAGGCTTCTGCCCATCGGAAGCAGGAGATATGGAAGGACATCGTCCGGGCTGTCCGGTCCGTGGGGGTCTACAAGCGCCGGATCCGCAACTGCCAAAAGAGGTGGCAGGACCTTCGGGGCTGGACCCGGAGGATTGCACGGGTCCAGCTGAAGCTGTCGCCTCCTCGCAGGAGGGGCGGAACACGGACCCTGACCCCCCACATGCTCAGGATCCTGGCGGTGGTCTTTCCAGACCTGGATGGGCAGCTGAAGGCCAGAGAGCAGCAAGGAGGGGTGAGTCAAAGACTGCACTGTGAACTCTGTCTAACATGCTATGTGCCCTCCTCGGGCCTGGTTAAACTGCCACAGTACAGCAGTCATGTTGTCCAGGAGCCATGTCCCTCTATTGTGCACTGCCCACTCCTCATCTGATACCCAGGTGTGGCCCTTACATGCAGGGGATTCTGTCACTTAGGACTGTGTCCTTGCAGTTTGCTTGACTCAAGGTGGGAGACAGCATCTGTTTCCCTGACTCTGTGGTGGGCATCATGGGTGGGTCCATTGCTTACACAATGCCTGTATTCTGACATGTATTCAGCGTGTTACTTTGATCTGTGGTCCAATTGCTGAGCTGATCCACCACATGTGGCTGGGGTATCTGGCACACACCCATGCTGCGGGTGGGAACAATGTTTGGGCCCCAGGAGTATGTATATGACGTGTGTCACACATACTTAGCCAGCTGCCTACAGTCCAGGGCTCAACCCTCATTCATGTGGGGCTGGACAGTCATGCCTACTCCAGGCCATACAATACACTCTGTACTCCCACTCCCGTGTATCAGCTGACACATTGTGCGCAGTGATTTGACCCCTCAGGTGTCTGCCTCTGTGTCAGTGTGCTGTGGATTAGTCGCCAGGACTGCTGTGGAGTTTCTTGGTAGGGGCTCAGCATGCCACTGGAGATGTGACCATAGGAGACGATACTTGTGTGACACATAGGTGTCTGATCAGCTGCCCATGCAGACTGGGGCATGTGAATGTGAAGTTCAGGCAGCTGTTCCCCATGCACAGCAGAGTGTGAGGGGCTCAGGTTCAGAGGGTAGTGTCACAGGTCTACCATATGTCCAATAGGTATGACCTGGACAGATGAGGGTTAAGAGGATGTGTTGTGGGGGGATGTACATGTGCACTTGTGCAGCTCCAGGACTTGCATTCCCCATGACCTACTATTGTGACACAGTGCAGAGTGTTGTTGCCTGGCTGCAAAGTCATACATCACTGAGACAGTGATGTATGACTTTGCAGTCATGCCTCCGCCATGGCATGTGTCTACTGATTGTTGAGCCTGCAGGGGAGTGACATGTGCTACATGCACACCATAGTGGCGCTGGCTATCAGGACATGGGTGCATCATGGTGTCTGTCGCTGGTATGCATCACATGCATTTCCTATTTGACTCTGGGCATCCCTTTCATCCGGAAACCTGTACTGACTCAGTGGCAAGAGCTGTGATGTGTCCACACCGTGTCCTCTGCACTGTCCAACTACTGTGTACTTGGTGCATGTGTCCACACTGGGGTGTTGCAATCCAACAGACACCAGACAGATGGGTGCAAGGCCATGTGGGATGTGAGTGCCATGCTTGGCATCAGACTGACAATTGGCTTCTCCTGTTCAGTTAGGGCACTTTTAGCAATGTACAACTAATGATGCCAGGGCTTGCTCTGTGATGTGCTGTGCTCACAGTGGTGTGTGCGTTATGTGCAGGTGACTGATGTCTGTCTGTTTCCCCATTGTTTGCAGATACATCCACGGCCACGGAAGGGGACAGCTCCACGGACCAGGAGGAGCCAGAGAGCCAGACTGGGTCAGCAGCCGAGGAGTGGTCGGAGGGACCCAGTGGCACGGAGGGCGAGGGGAGCCACACCGAGGAGTCCTCAGCAGCATCCACCTCAGCTGAGGACCAGAGCAACTCGGAGGATGACTCCCTTGTGGAGGCGGGTGTCAGCAGCCACCACACCCCAGCTAGTGTTGCTGTCCCCGCCACCACCAGCACCACCACCGCCCTCCCATCGGCTCCCATTCCCCAGGTCCGTGGAGGCTCCCATGTCCGGGAGCGTGTCTCCTTTGGGCCAGGCACCGCAGCCCCTGCCCCTGTGTCCCCTGCTGCCCTGAGTGAGGAGTCTGTGTACCTCCTTCGCCAGCTCCATGTAGGGCAGACAGCCATGCTGAGTGTCCTCCATGCGCACACCGCGCTGTTGACTCAGCTGGTGTCGTTCATGGAGGGCATCTCATCGGGCATGTCTGACCTACAGAGGGGCAATAGGTCCATGGACTCCTCCCTGACGGCAGCAGTGTCCCTCCTCAAACGGTCCCTCACCCCTCCTGCCTCTGCTCCATCCACACTCCCCAGCACCTTACCCATCCCAAGCACACACACACCGGCACAGGCACACACCAGCACACACACATCCAGCACACTGACACGCACGCCAATGACAAAACGCACACGCACGCACATTCAGGGGACTGAAGCCAGACTCACAGGGGATGGGGCCCTGGAACACACACACGCATCCACATGCACTGCGCAGTCCTCAGTTCCCTCTCCCTCCAAAGCACCCTCCCTTGCCTCACCTGCAACCCCAAAGTCACAGCAGCTCTTCCTCTGTGACCTCGGCCTCTTCCCCACCGATGAAGCTGCTCCAGCATCCCGGGGGAAGAGGAAGCCCACCCACACGGAGCAGAGTGCCCCTCGCCCCCGGACACCCTCCCCCAGGCGCAGACGGACTGAGGCCCCCACCCGCAAGTCCCCACGGAGTCCTAAGAGCAAGACCCCGCCACCGCCCTGCAGCTCAAGCACCAGGTCTCCTTCCTCCATCCCTCAGGCCCCCACTCCACAGGTGCCCCCACCACACCCTGCCCCAGGTTCCCCCACCCACAGATATACCATCCCCAAGATGCTCCGGCCTTCTCCCCTGCCACTTGCTCTCCCAGCACCACACCCCCGCTGCGCTTGTCTGTGCCACTGATGTGGTGAGGGTGTCCTCCCCCTCTGTCCAACCCACCTTGCCTGTTCCCCATTCTCCTCCCCTGGAGGTAGGCACTGCAGTGGAGTCCACTACCGCCCTGTCTGACTTGGGCACTGCAGTGGCGGACCTGTCCACTGCATCTGCAGGGTCCACTGCAGTTGTGCCGGCACCCACGACATCTGAGTCATGCCCCCCAGTTGTGCCGGCACACACCATGTCAGACACCTCCACTGCAGTTGTCAGTGGCTCTCCAGCACCCACCACCCCTTCCCTGACTCCCCTGGTGAGCCCTGATCCTGTCCCTGCGGTGCCTGGCCTGCCCCCCGGTTGCCCCTCCTAGTGGATTGTCCCTGGTTTTGTGCAGGCATGCGTAGGGTGACATCTGCCAGTGTCACCCTGTTTGAACTTTGACAATGGACTGGCCATTGGCCTTTGCTCTTTTTTTCTGGACGTCGTTTTCAATCAACACATATGCTGAATAAAGCAACTTTCTTTTCTCTAGTGCTCATGCTTCAGATGTACATGTTGTTGGTGCTGCTAACCATGCCCTTGCTGCAGTGATGGTGATATCTGGTCTCATGATTATGAGGTGTTACTGTGCAGGAACCCATGTGGTCCAGGGGGAATGTGTCCTATCATGTGGTGTATCCATGTCATCCATAGCAGCATCTGAGGGTGTCATGTGTTCAGTATTTGGCAATGGGATTTCCTACTTACATTAGCAATTTCATATCTGTGGCTTCCACCCCTGCACATCTGTTGTGCCTTCCATTGTTGGATTTGTCTACTTCCCTGACCGTGTTGCCATCTCCACTGGACATGCAGGTTTGGGCATCAATGGGGAAGGACTCATCCGTGTAGTCAGTGCAACATTGCTATACAAGTGTGTTGGATCTGTGCTGATGATTCCGTTGGCACATCCATGACCAGGCTGATGTGATGGGAGCCCTCATTTGGTGCTAATTGTTGATTGTGTGACCAAGTGCTCAGCTGACATGATGGGGCCCTACTGAGGCAACATATGGCACAGCTTTCCTCACACAGGAGTGGAGTCCCCTCATGGCAGTGTGTACACGTGTGACATTGCCTGCGCCCAAGGTGTGTGTTGTGTGTGCATGTCTGTGTGTTCACTTCCATTTATCTGCGCATGCTGTGATCCCTAGTGTTGTACCTGTTTGTGATGCTTGCTGACTTGAGCTATGTTCCCCCAAAGTCTTCTCCCTGTGTTCTCTGTGATGTGGGTGCATGGCACATTACTGGTCATCAGGGTGTCACCCATAGGTGTGTTTGCTGTCAGGGCTGAGTTTGTGTGCAGACGCAGATGGGTCACAGTCAGGTTTCCCCTTGGCACTTGTTGTTTGCCCCTGTCATGTGATTTTCAGTTCGTGTTATCTTTCAGTGATTGTGACACGTTGTGTGTGTGACTGCTGGCACTCCTCAGGGTCCGGGCTGCAATGTTGGTTGTTGTCTATGTGTGTTCTTTGTGGGTGACCTTGGCTTCTTCATTGGTGTGTGACTGTGGCTGGGATCCCATTGGTTGGTGTGGTATCGCCGTCATGTCCATGTACAGCGTAGTGTGCAGTGTGTCAGACATTCAGGAGTCTTGTTGAGTGGCCATGTGTGATGTGTTTCTGCACCTTGGTTCCCACCCACCACCCTGGAATGGTCATGGGTGCATGTGCAATGTCACCAGTGCATGTGTACTTCACTGCTGCACATTGTTGGAGGTCGAGGGGTGTGGTCTTGAGTGTGTGCAGATGGGAGTCGTTGCCCAGCTAGTCCCCTGCCTCCATGTTGGCCTTGGCTTACTGGCCATGCTGATTGATTTGTGCTTGTGTAGGTGTGATGGTAGTTTGTTGCTCAGGACACCTGACTGTGGTTCACAGTGTGAACGACATTTAGCTTTGTCATCACAGTGGGATTTTTATTCAGCCCAGGGTCACCACATTGTGGGGGCCCTGGGGGTGGTGCTGTGGTGTGTCTGTGTCTTGCTGTGTCAGTTGTTGTTCCTACGTGCCTGTGTGACATGTGTGTTTTGTGCTCCCTCTCATCTGACAATGCCTGCTTGCCCACATAGGGGATTTGGATCCATGAGTTACCTTAGTGTGGCAGTGTATGCACATCTGTATGATTGGTATTCAGCTCTCCTCATGTGTTGTGTGGTTGCCTGGGGACACTGGCACCCCCACCCCTCACCTGCTGTGTATGATGACAGTGTTGGTCTGCCTGTTTGTGTTTGTGCATCTGCACCACTGCATTGGCATATCTTGGGTGTGCCATTGGCTGTATGTTGTTTGGTGTGTTTCCCCTGCTGTCCCTGGGACTCCTAGGTCATCGGTCAGCACAGTGATCATGGTTTGTGTGTCCCATTGCTGCCATGGTATGGTATCTGTTCACCTCACATCTGCTGTCTCCACAGGATATCTGCATTTGTGTGCCCATTGGTGCAAATATGTGGTTCTGCATTCTGATGGTCACTTCTGTCATTGTGTCATTGATGAATGTTGACGGTGTCAGCCCCCATGGGTGTTGTTTGTCTGCACATGGCCAAAGGAATGTCTCATTTGCACTGCAGTATTTGGCTCACCCAATTTATGTTGCAATGGGACACATACACTACTTTGCCACAGATGAGTTTTTGGTTCTGTGACCAGGAATGATCCATGCAGTTTGGCAGTTGCAGCTCTTTCTTTGTCAACACTTACCTTTTGGTCACTGTGATGATGGGGGTGTAGACCCCATTGCCACAATGGTCAAAATGTGCTTCAGCTATGGACCCCACACTTGCCTTTTGGTCACTGTGATGATGGGGGTTTAGACCCCATTGCCACAATGGTCAAAATGTGCTTCGGCTATGGACCCCACACTTACCTTTTGGTCACTGTGATGATGGGGGTTTAGGCCCCATTGCCACAATGGTCATGGGCTGCTTGCATTGTGGGTGCCACACACATATATGTGTGGCACATGTGCTAGGGGGTCACATTGTATGTTCAAAGTCATGTTCGGTGTTGTAGGCATTTGACACAGCCTACACACGCTTGTCATGGTGGTGGGGGGATGTCTTTATCTTGCATTCCCTAGGTTGTGGTGTGCTTGTTGTGTCATGCATTGTCCATCCTATGAGTGGGGGTGGTAGTAGTGGTAGGCATCAAGCCCCCCTGGCTAAGGGTGGTAGTAGTGGTAGGCATCCTGCCCCCCTGGCTAAGGGTGGTAGTAGTGGTAGGCATCCAGCCCCCCTGGCTAAGGGTGGTAGTAGTGGTGGGCATCAAGCCCCCTGGCTAAGGGTGGTAGTAGTGGTAGGCATCCTGCCCCCCTGGCTAAGGGTGGTAGTAGTGGTAGGCATCCTGCCCCCCTGGCTAAGGGTGGTAGTAGTGGTAGGCATCCTGCCCCCCTGGCTAAGGGTGGTAGTAGTGGTAGGCATCCAGCCCCCCTGGCTAAGGGTGGTAGTAGTGGTAGGCATCCAGCCCCCTGGCTAAGGGTGGTAGTAGTGGTAGGCATCAAGCCCCCTGGCTAAGGGTGGTAGTAGTGGTAGGCATCCAGCCCCCCTGGCTAAGGGTGGTTGTAGTGGTAGGCATCAAGCCCCCCTGGCTAAGGGTGGTAGTAGTGGTAGGCATCCAGCCCCCCTGGCTAAGGGTGGTAGTAGTGGTGGGCATCAAGCCCCCTGGCTAAGGGTGGTAGTAGTGGTAGGCATCAAGCCCCCCCTGGCTAAGGGTGGTAGTAGTGGTAGGCATCCAGCCCCCCCTGGCTAAGGGTGGTAGTAGTGGTAGTCATCCTGCCCCCCTGGCTAAGGGTGGTAGTAGTGGTAGGCATCCTGCCCCCCTGGCTAAGGGTGGTAGTAGTGGTAGGCATCAAGCCCCCCTGGCTAAGGGTGGTAGTAGTGGTAGGCATCCAGCCCCCTGGCTAAGGGTGGTAGTAGTGGTGGGCATCAAGCCCCCCTGGCTAAGGGTGGTAGTAGTGGTAGGCATCCTGCCCCCCTGGCTAAGGGTGGTAGTAGTGGTAGGCATCCTGCCACCCCTGGCTAAGGGTGGTAGTAGTGGTAGGCATCCTGCCCCCCTGGCTAAGGGTGGTAGTAGTGGTAGGCATCCTGCCCCCCTGGCTAAGGGTGGTAGTAGTGGTAGGCATCCAGCCCCCCTGGCTAAGGGTGGTAGTAGTGGTAGGCATCAAGCCCCCCTGGCTAAGGGTGGTAGTAGTGGTAGGCATCTAGCCCCCCTGGCTAAGGGTGGTAGTAGTGGTAGGCATCCAGCCCCCCTGGCTAAGGGTGGTAGTAGTGGTGGGCATCAAGCCCCCTGGCTAAGGGTGGTAGTAGTGGTAGGCATCCTGCCCCCCTGGCTAAGGGTGGTAGTAGTGGTAGGCATCCTGCCCCCCTGGCTAAGGGTGGTAGTAGTGGTAGGCATCCTGCCCCCCTGGCTAAGGGTGGTAGTAGTGGTAGGCATCAAGCCCCCTGGCTAAGGGTGGTAGTAGTGGTAGGCATCCTGCCCCCTGGCTAAGGGTGGTAGTAGTGGTAGGCATCCTGCCCCCTGGCTAAGGGTGGTAGTAGTGGTAGGCATCCTGCCCCCCTGGCTAAGGGTGGTAGTAGTGGTAGGCATCCTGCCCCCCTGGCTAAGGGTGGTAGTAGTGGTAGGCATCCAGCCCCCCTGGCTAAGGGTGGTAGTAGTGGTAGGCATCCAGCCCCCTGGCTAAGGGTGGTAGTAGTGGTAGGCATCAAGCCCCCCTGGCTAAGGGTGGTAGTAGTGGTAGGCATCCAGTCCCCCTGGCTAAGGGTGGTAGTAGTGGTAGGCATCAAGCCCCCCTGGCTAAGGGTGGTAGTAGTGGTAGGCATCCAGCCCCCCTGGCTAAGGGTGGTAGTAGTGGTGGGCATCAAGCCCCCCTGGCTAAGGGTGGTAGTAGTGGTAGGCATCCAGCCCCCTGGCTAAGGGTGGTAGTAGTGGTGGGCATCAAGCCCCCTGGCTAAGGGTGGTAGTAGTGGCAGGCATCCTGCCCCCCTGGCTAAGGGTGGTAGTAGTGGTAGGCATCCTGCCCCCCTGGCTAAGGGTGGTAGTAGTGGTAGGCATCCTGCCCCCCTGGCTAAGGGTGGTAGTAGTGGTAGGCATCCTGCCCCCCTGGCTAAGGGTGGTAGTAGTGGTAGGCATCAAGCCCCCCTGGCTAAGGGTGGTAGTAGTGGTAGGCATCAAGCCCCCTGGCTAAGGGTGGTAGTAGTGGTAGGCATCCTGCCCCCCTGGCTAAGGGTGGTAGTAGTGGTAGGCATCCTGCCCCCCTGGCTAAGGGTGGTAGTAGTGGTAGGCATCCTGCCCCCCTGGCTAAGGGTGGTAGTAGTGGTAGGCATCCTGCCCCCTGGCTAAGGGTGGTAGTAGTGGTAGGCATCCAGCCCCCTGGCTAAGGGTGGTAGTAGTGGTAGGCATCCAGCCCCCCTGGCTAAGGGTGGTAGTAGTGGTAGGCATCAAGCCCCCCTGGCTAAGGGTGGTAGTAGTGGTAGGCATCCAGCCCCCCTGGCTAAGGGTGGTAGTAGTGGTAGGCATCAAGCCCCCCTGGCTAAGGGTGGTAGTAGTGGTAGGCATCCAGCCCCCCCTGGCTAAGGGTGGTAGTAGTGGTAGGCATCCTGCCCCCCCTGGCTAAGGGTGGTAGTAGTGGTAGGCATCCAGCCCCCTGGGTAGGGGTGGTGGTGCGCATTCAGGCCCCTGTGTGCATATGTGGCATTGGTGATGGGCATCCCGCCCCTATGGTGCTGCTGTTGCTGGTGTAAGTATATTCAGCATCCCCGTGTGTGTGTGTGATGTGTCGTGTACGTGTTGTATGTGTTTTGTGGTTGGTGTCTGGCTTACCTTCTACGCGTCCGTGCCTGTTCCGGTAGTAGATGTAGAATATTGGTATGATCGGGACGAAGGGATTCATGGTTGCTTCGTGTCGTTCGTCCTTCTCGTTGCTTCGCGTCGTCCTCGTCACTTCGCCTCGTCCTCGTCGGTGCCGTGTTCGTCTCGTAGCCGTGGATCGTGTTGTGGCGCCAATCGGAGCTTATGTGCGCCTCTCCCGGATGCTTTGACGTGCCGTGCGTAGCGACGGGTTCGGCGTGTACGGGAAGCGCATCGTACTTGTCCGGCCGGACGGGCCTGCATTTTTCCTTCCGTGCGACTCGATCTCGGGCGTTTCCGGATTCGCCTCGGTCGGAGAACAGGACCTGGTTTGGGTGAGTACGGCTCGGCCGGATTTTTGCTGTTGTGCGCATCGTACTTGCTCGCTCGGGTGTACTGTACGGATCGGTCGGGAAACAGGCTTTCGCATGGCTTTTTTCCCGACCGAATGGTGTTGGGTACGCCTCCGACCGAGATCGGAATCGGCCCCTCAGCGTGAAAGGGGTGTGCAATGGGTGTTGCTGAGGGCGTTCTGCCTCAACACCCATTGCTGTTTGACGCTGCCCCATATTTACAAGGATGGGACAGCGCCACAAACTAAGGCAAGGTTAAACCTGGTCTTAGGATGGCGATACGAGGAGAAATCATTATTTTCTCCTCATATTTAGCTTTTTCTATGTGTGCTGCATTCTGCAGTACACATAGAAACAGCAAACCACCTTTCAAGATTGTTTATGTGCAGGAAGGTGTCCCTTCCTGCACACAAACAATCACCCCTGCAGCGCAGGCACCCCTGCAGCATTGGCGCAAGGGTGCCAGCGCTGGCTCTAGGCAACTTTTTTAGCACCTGTCAACATTGCACCAATCTGGTAAAAAAAAAATTTTTTATATTGTTGTAACCCCTTAAGTGCTTCTGTCGGCCAACGGCCGTCGCGAGCACTACCTCGGTAGTGCTGTGCACGTCCGTTGGCCGACGCGGCCCCGCCCGCTTAATAGAACGTTCCGCACTGGCGCGGAACGTTCGAAGCAGTTAAGCAGGGTTTGTTAACATTTTGACACTTTGAATTCAAATTGCCAGGTGCCTCAATGCTCCACTGTAGTAAAGAAGGGGTGAATTGTGCACTATCCATAAATAAGTTGATACGATCGATTGCATCATGGATTGTGTTCTGAGTGCAGTGAGGTTCTTCAGGCACAGGAAGGAAATATATCAATGACATAGTGTACGGCATGTGCAACACAGCAGCTGGTCTCTGTGACGCACTGGCAGCTGGATTGAGGATTGGCGAGGATCCAGGTACGACTCATGCAAATATTCCAAGAAAAGAAAGCCTCATGTTTCTAATCTGGGGAGCTTGCCTAAATATGAAAATGATGTGGACAATGATTGACGTGGTTCTATAAACCTTCATGAATATTGATGGTCCAATAAAATGCAGGGCAAGCAACCGTTTTTTGACGCAAGCGTACTTTTTTCACAAAATGGCATAGAGGGTAAAGTGCACAAGGGCGAGTTGCAGAAAGTCTAGTGTCTTATTGGACAGAGAGGAGCATCACCCATACACTATCAGAGCTAACAGGGGCAGACTGGCCGATAGGGCAATTTGGCATTGCGTGGAGAGCTGAGCTGAAACGTCAGTGTGTGGGCCATTTTCTGTGCGTTTGTGGGCCTTTCTTATGCTCTGGTGGGTCGGTTTTTAGTGTTAATTTTCCTGCTCTTACCCCAAGCATTGCGTGCAGCCAGCACAAATGCATGCAGTTTCCCATACTTTGCAAAACACTTGTACAGCATGTCTATACACGTTACAAAACTGGCCCAATATGCAAATGTGAGGTACTTTTTTAGCTATATGATTCACTAATGGGGACAACCTTTTTTGGTGCTTGGTCCATTCGGCTTTCCCAATACAACCCTATGAGGTAAGTTCAGAAAATAGTCGGGGTGTCGGAGCCCCAGGCCATATGGACTGCTCCATTGAAGCCACAGGCTGAGCATGGACCGCGAGATGCTGCACATGCCAGACTCCAGAACCATGGAAGCACCACTCATTTAGTAATTTTATATGGTGCTACACAACCAGCGCTGAACATCAAATGTTGAACCTGGAAATCAGGGAACAACTCCTAAAATAAATAGCAGGGGACAGATTAACAAAAGCAACAATATCACCTCATCATAGGAAAGGTTATCACAGAAAGAAATTTGAAGAAAGTAAAAGTTATTTAATTTGTTATCAAGGTGACAATATATCCAAACAAAAGAACAGTATGCTTGGTTGATACTTTTAAAATGGACCGTTTCTCATTGAGCAAAAGAAATGCTTAAAGTTTAAGGTGAAAATGCATTGGTGCCAATGGTCTGATAATAGTAAAAGGTGGTTGTGCTGTCTCCACTGACTCTGGAGTCCCGCCCCGCCCCTATTGCTGACCGCAGCCTGGGGAGCGCAGTGCTCGACACACCGCAGCACCATGTTGCTGGTTTGTCAGTGTCCTTAGCCCCAGTGACACTGAGCTTCAGTCTTGCATGCTGGAAGTCAGTGAGGGAATCCAGAGTCAAAAAACACGTTGAGGAAAAGACAGGAGGTTTGCCATCAGGAGAATGAAGAGACGAGACAGAAGTGTCCATATACCCAGCAAGAGAAGGAGAAACACCGAAAGACTGCAAGCCCTGGACGATCCCAGTCAAGTAGGAGGATGACAGGAGGCCAATGACCAAGCGAAGGCTCCTGCCATGCTTCTGGAGGAGCATGGCTTTCGCAGGTAAGTGCCCGCAAATGGGCGCTAGCCATCGGGGCGGGGGGTGGGAGAGAGCAGCCCGCACACCCTGTCCCCAAACCGTGTTGAGTGTGAAGCAAACACTTACCTATGCCACTTTTTATGTCCTAAGGGAGAATCAACAAGTTGCCAATAGTCTCTGCAAAACCTTCAAGAAGAAAGGAGTAAATCAAACATTTTGACATCATGATACTATGTGTAAAAAAAAATAAAAGCAGCAAGACCATCAGCATCATGGAAGTCGAGCCGTGCCGAGACTCCCGCATTGCACTGCTGGGGGACTACATTCCCTATCAGCCCCTGCATCTGTTGTCTGCCTGATGCGCTCTTAAATGAGTTCCCGTGCCCATCATAGCCCGGAAGAGGCTGGGCTGGGCCACCCCACTAACGTCCATTTTTTGACAAATGCCACAAACAAGACAGATAGGAAAGAAAAGGGACAAGCGACCCGGTATCGAAGGGGAAATCATAAATACCCTCGATTCCTTCCTGGTGAGGGCAGCTAATGTCCTGAACAAAGGGATTGAGATCATGGAACATAGACTATATCTTGAGGAGGTAAGTACTGGCCAACCCTTGATTGTTGTCCACTCGGCACCTGGTTGTCTTAGCCGAGAAGGGCGGGAGGAGGACGGGGATCGCCCCAAAGTTCATCTGCCAATCATATGGTTCATGTTGCATTGCCTGAATGCATCCCTAGTAACTTTAGGGAGCATGCCATAAAGAGGAAAAGGGAGGGTTCCAAGCAAATTATTGCACTTAAAGCCAAAAGGATGGAAAGGTGGTCGGAACTGAGCCCTACATGCAGAATGCAGATGCTATATACCACAGACTGGAAACTTTTTTTGTGTCATAATTACAGCATTTCTGCATAGACTGGATCTTATAGATCAACGTCTCACCCAAATATGTAATAGCTGGACCTCTAAGAGCACTTCTGACAGCAATCGACCCACCACACTAGGGGGCATATTTACAAGGAAGTGGCGGAGCGCTGCATTAGCCACCTTGGCTTAACGCCGCACTCCGCCACTTCCAAAATGCAGGGCTGCACTGCATTTACTAGGATATGGTGCAGCCCTGTGTTTTCCATGCGCTGGCACTAATTTTATTTGCCTAGCGCTAACACAGACACCCTTCCACCAGAGTGCAACGGAGCATGCTTTGTAGGGGGAGATTGTTTATGTGCAGGAAGGTGTCCCTTCCTGCACTTAAACAATCTGAACTGTCATTTTGAAACTTCTATGTCTGCTGCTTAATGCAGCACACGTAGAAGTGGCAAAACATCATCTTTTTATTGATTGTTTATGTGCAGGAAGGGTTACCTTCCTGCACATAAACAATCAATGGCCTTTTGCTATTTCTATGTGTGCTACATAAACAAATGATGGATGCAATGCTGAATAAATCATACATTCACCCCCAGTCAAGAGATCTGGGTTAAATCCATAGTTCTTTTGCTCTCTACGCCACCCTAGTTCGGACCCAGCCATATGCAAATACGTCTTGATACTGTTCCTCATGGGAACAGTCCAGCCTGAACTGCCAAGCCAGGTCCTGCCTGGACTGTAAACAAGCATCCTGGGACCGGTTTCGGGGTATTACCCCTCATCAGCCAGGCTAGCTTGAATCCACGCCACCAGGAACATAATGGGAGATTGCATTGTAGCGAACCTAGATAGTCCTGATTTAGTGGGGTATATGTTAAACCAACTTCCATTTGTACCATCGTTAAGATTCCAGATCTTTCGCCTACCTTTATCCCATTTTTATAAACCCCATCTTATCACAAGGACAGGCGAGGGCATAGTCAGATTGCAGAGTCCTTCCTACCCTCAAAGCACTACACAGATGAAAGGTGGTAAGATTCCCCTTAGTAAACACGTTGCTGGAGAGCTTGGAGGATTGTGATTGACTGACCTCAAAGGCTACTTCTGGGGTAGATAATGATGAGCCTTAACCCGGGTCTATGAGAGATAGAGAGAGTAGAGGAAGGAGGGCTGATACCTTAAGGCTAGCTACTTGGGATACCATGATCTCCATGGGAATTGATACAGCAATTATCAATTTTATTAGGCAACTTTATGCAAGGTCCACACCTAGTGTCAGGTTTGGCAGAGCTGGGGAATACACTAAGCCATTCTGCATCAAGCGAAGAGTGAGACAAGTATGCATGCTCACTCCATTCTTGTTTTCCCTGTACACCAATAGGGTGGAGAATGCCCTAGGAAATGCACTAAGGACGTACCGTATATTGAAGGGGGTAAGCTCCCGATTCACTTCTATGCAGATGATGCGGTGCTCATGGCACGTACTCCTAGAGCACTGCAAAGTCTCATAGAGGAATTTGCTAGGTTCATTCTTTCCCTGGACCTGCGTGTCAACCGGTCCAAATTATTTGTATTAATAGCAGGTTCACCATCAAAGAAGTGGCCAGTATTTTATCTTGCCCAGTGCAGAGTGGAGGTGGTTGACTCCTTTCCATACCTTGGAGTCTTATTTGATTGGAATTCTTCATGGAAGCATATGGTGAGCAATAGAGCCCTGCATCTGGAGAGAGATGTTGCAGCCATCTTTAAATTTTCAAAGAAGGTGGGGAGCAAACGTATCCCTGAAGACTACAGATTTATTCCTCTAAAGCTAAGGCGGCAGTCACTTATGGGGCAGCAGTGTGGGGCATGGCAAACATAGAGTCTTTACAATGCATAGAAGACGCCTTTGCTAAAAGGCTACTTTCCTTGCTTCAAAGCTGTTCCAATTTTACATGCCATAATGAATTGGGATTCTCTTATATTAGTGATGCTGTTAAATTGGCCCCTCTGTTATTGTGGCTGTTAGAAATGGGGGTCTCTAGTTGGCAGAGGTAGGTACCTTTGACTAAGTAGGGGCCCTTGCTTCTAGTCAGGGTAAGGGGGCTACACTCATAAAATAACCCCTGCTCACCCCCTTGGTAGCTTGGCACGAGCAGGCAGGCTTATCTCAGAGGGAGTGTGTAAAGCATTTGTGAACACATACAGTAATACAGTGAAAATGGACACCACACCAGTTTAGAAAAATAAGTAATCTTTATCTAGACTTAACACAAGACCAAACGACAAAAATCCACAATACAGTACTCAAAAATATGACTTTCAAATGGTAGAAATAGCTTAGTTCAATGTAGATGGTAAATGCGACACTTTACTCTCAAAGTACCTTGGATGCGTAACGCAATATAAACAAAAGGGTCGCAGGGAAGGTGATGCGTCAGTTCCTTGCTTCGGGGGAGGTGGCGCGCCTGTTCCTTACTGCAGCGCAGGGGAGGCGATGCGTCTGTTCCTTACCGGAGAGGAGGCAAAGCGTCTGTTTCTTATTGCATTCCGGTTACGATGCTACAAGATGGCGCCTCGATGCGATGCGACGATCCGGTGCGATGCCACAAAATGGCATCTTTGATGCGATGCGACAACTTGGATACGATGCGTGCACACCCGACGGCCGTACGGCAAAATTGATGGTTTCTTGAGCCGCGACAGGCCCTGCGACAAGCTTCTCCGGTGATGCTACAGCAACCTCTGCGGCGGCGGCACGCTTCTCCGGCGATGCAACATGCTTCTTCGGCGATGCGATGGCAAACAGCTGCGGCGGCGGCACGCTTCTTCGGCGATGCAACGGCAACAGCTGCAGCGGTCACACGCTTCTTCCTCGTTGCATCGCGCTTCCAGCTCCCAGCGATACGCAGTCTCTAGAGGTCCTAAAACAACAGCAGGCACCTCTCTGCAGGTAGAATTCCCAGCAAGGAAATTCAGGGGAAGTTGGTGGTAAAGTCTTTGTGTCCCTGAGACTTCAGAACAGGAGGCAAGCTCAGCTTCAAGCCCTTGGAGATCTTCCTCAAGATGATTAAAGTACACACAAAGTTCCTTTTCTCCTTTCCTTGGCAATAAGTAACCACTGCAGGCCAACCCCCAACAGTCACCAGCGTAGGGGTAGTCTCCTCCTTCAGCTTCCTTGGTTTCTCTCCTTGGCAAAGGTTTGTCTTGATTTCCAGAAGTGATCTAAAGTTCTGGGGTCCGGGCCCCAATATTTATACTCCAAAATCCTTTGTTCTCTGAAGGCAGAGAGTGTCTGTACCCAGCCCAAACCAGTTCTGTCCTCCCTGGTGCAGCTTCCTGGCAGGAGGTGGAGACAGCATTGTTGAAAGCAGACCTGGCCCAGGTAGCTGAAAAGAAATCTCCTCCCCCTACTCTCTATTCTATGTAGGCTCAGGCATGTGAAAGGAAATCTCCTCTCCCTACTCTCTATTCAACCCAGGTCCTATTCAGCCCAGCCATGACTCATCAGACTGCTGGAGCCAAAGCCCTCTCCAGCCTCCTGTCAATCACAAACCAGACATGGAATACACAAACCTAGCAGAGGCATACTGGATGGTTAGGCAAGGAAATACCTACTTTCTAAAAGTGGTATTTTCAAACACAGAATGTAAAAATCACCCACACTAAAAGATGTATTTTAACATTCTGAGTTCAGGCATACTAAACTTTATTTCTCTATCTTGTTCCTAGAGTCAGTTAGGATTATAAGATGTTATAATCAGACTGCCCATTCTGGCCTATGGGAACAGATAGCCTTGCAATAGTGAAAAACGAAATTGGCTGTAATTCACTACCAGGACATGTCACACACACTAGGGCATGTCCTACCTTTCACATACAATGCACCCTGCCCATAGGTGTACCTTGGGCCTACCTTAGGGGTGACTAACATACAGAAAAGGGAAGGTTTAGGGACTGGCAAGTGTGTGCACTTGCCAAGTTGACATGGCAGTCCCAGACTGCACACAGGCTCTGCAATGGCAGGCCTGAGCCATATTTTACAAGCTGCTTCTGTGGGTGACACAATCAGTGATGCAAGCCCACCAGCAGCATTTGATTTACAGGCCCTGGGCACTCATGGTGCACTGTACTAGGGTCTGACAAGTAAATCAAATAAGCCAATCATGGAGTCACTAATCCATTACAACAATTTACAATAGGGAGCACTTGCACTTTGGCACTGAACAGCAGTGGCAAAGTGCCCAAAGCATCGAGGCCAGCAAAAACATAGCAAAAACATAGGAGGCACAGTGAAAAAATGGAAGGGAGACTCATGCCAATGGTGCCAGGTCTAACAGTGGCTTTCTATTTGAAAGAGTGAGACATTGATTATAAATCAAGAAGTATTAAGGGATTAACTTAAATCATGCCAAAACAATACTGTGGCTAGATACGCGAGATCCACATTGGCAAGTATTGGCCTGCACGAATTGTTTCTGTTAGTTTGTGTTACCTTCCCTAAAACCAAATTGAAGTATATCTTTTTAGAAAATGCAGCTGCTATTATACGGAAGGCTAACAAAAACAAATTTAGTGTAGCTCTTTATTATGGGGCACCCACAGTAAGATGTGACGCTCAATTTATCTAACCTTTGTTCATTATTTGCAGCACCTCTTTATTTTGGTTAGATCTCACTTAAATTTTATCCCACTCATGGTGGGCTTCCCAACTGATTCCCACACATTTAAAAATTTGTTTCACTGTCCGTGTGATGAGGTTTCAGAACAAACAGCTCATCATTTACTCTTTTTTTCTTCATTTTATTCCTAACAAAGAAAATCAGTATTGACTCCATACCTGCGCTCAAAGAATTTTAGACAGTATAAACAAGCATTGACCAATTTCCAACAGCTTGACAGCCCTTTAGTCTGCTGGGTCTTGGCTACCTACTTATGGGCTATTGTCAAACACAGGAAATCACTTTAGTAGTTTGGCAGGTCAAGCCATCAGTGTATAAGTCTGCTGCTATGGGCCAATGGGCGTGGTGCTATGGTTAGGGGGCTCTGCAACATTTGAACCCTGAATGTTCTATTAATTTAAAATAGAGATGGATTAATTATTTATGTAATTGGCAGCCATTGGTGAAAAATGTTTTTATAACTGAATTTTATATGGTTTATCAATAATATTTTAGTTAATTAACACATTTTTATTAAAGGAATGTATTTTATTGTTAGCATCTCCTTTTATGCAAAGAAATATTGTGTATAAAGTATTATTGACTGCCTTGACTTGCAATTCCCGACATATAGGTTGCCTGTTCCCCCAGTAGCCTTCAGCCATGCTAACTGCCCTATTATTGCTCAACCCCTACCCCATTAGTCCATTAACCTGGTAAATATGCAACACAGAGGTCATAGTGACTAGTTCTAAGTAGAGCAAGAGGATTCTTGGGCCTAGATTTACTAAGATTTTGCATCAGGGTTGCGTTACTTTTGTGACATAGCCGCGACGCAAAATCCATTTTGGCATTTACTAGCTCACACAAAGGCAATTTGCGTAGCTTTTGCATGGCTTTGTAAATACAAAGTATTGCAACACAGCCCATAGTGCAGCTTTGCGTTACTGTGCATCAGGTAGGTGTTGCATGGGTGGATCATGTGCAGTCCTGTGCATCCGCCCATGTATTTTGATATAAACCCAGACTTACAAAGACGTGTAGACTTGGGTTTGCACCAGAATGGTGCACCTACCTGACAGAGGCGTAACAAGGAGAAACATCTTTTTTCCTTCTCGTTACTTCCTCTTTCTATGTGAGTTGCATACTACAGCACACATAGAAAGAGGAATATGCTTCCAAGCATTGTTTTTGTCCAGGAAGGTATCCTTTTCTACATAAAAACAATCCCGCCTGTAACTCAGGCACCCTGGCATCATGGCGTAAGGGTGCCATCATTAGAGCTAGGCTGCACTCAGTGTGCCAGCGCACGGAGAACTCAAACTATGCCATTTCTTGGCAAATTTGGCTGTATTCAGCTCTCTCTCTCCCATCCATGTACGTTGTGTGAACTATTAGTAAATATCTGCCTAAATGTCCAGCCTCTTAAGAGTACCATCCTCAAACATTTTTAGAAACAATCATACTCACTCCATCTCTTAATATTGCACAATTTATTATCCACTGCCCTGAAAATGCTATCAGCCATCACCTGGTGCCATGAAAAGCGATTGAATCTGGCTACTAACTGGAACAAAATATATTAACCACTCTGATGGCTCTCTATTCGATAGTCTCCTAGAATCATGTTTTTCCAGTGCAAGACAATAATCCTCAGACATGATAGCCAGCTGTTTGTGTAAAAAAGGCAAACACCTGTAGTACTGTTTTCCTCCTTACTGCTGCCAACACTGTGCTCACATAATTTCACTTCTCCCAATTAGTATTGTTGTAGGGATTCTGCACATACACAGAGCTATGCACAGGATAATAGGACCTCGGAGTATAGTGGTGAGCCAACTATGCCCCTTAGTACCCAAAATCCCAATCCGACTAGCTTTAGCGTCTCATTCGCAGCGCAGCTACCAATGATTAGACAACCCAGAACACGGTCTCTCTCAGGACTCGCGGGAGCAAGAACACTCTTTCATAACTCACTCATCCTTGTCCACAACGTGCGTAATAAGAGACACTGTATAGTTTAAAATGTTTATTTCAACTATCGTGCTCTAAGATAAAGTACACGTGCCAGTACTATCAGCATAATGCATAATGATAAAATAATAAGCATGGTTACAATTCCATAGGATACAAACGGGGACAGCATTTTATAAAGACAGTGGATATAGGGCTAAATGGCCTTACCACCCTCCCCGTGCTAATAACTAGTTTATTATCAAAATAGTAGACCTCTGGGCTTTGTCAGGCGGACCCCCATACCTCAATATCTAGATGCAAGGTTTACATCATCAGACAAGCACAGCTCTTCTCCCTGGAAAGGTTTTTCTCCAAGTCTCACAAACAGCGAGATCACAATATTAAAAGCACACGAATTTCTCCTGTGCAGCTGTATTTTGTGTTATGTCTAGGTGCGAGGGGCTGACCAGATCAGCAAGAACAAGGGACGTTGTTTTTCAACCTTGTACATGATGTGCAGACGAAAACCACAGGTAACAGGAGAAAAGGTGAAAGGCAGAAAGGCAGACAGTTCTAATATAGCCGGGCACAAGCAGAGTCTGGAAAAACAAAGTCACAAAGTAACGTGTGCAAAAAAGGCATAATGGCAGCCAGGCCTAAGTTAACTTAGCAATGTAGGCAATGAGGCCACAAACCACACTACACCCTCCCCTGGTCAGACCATAGGCCAAGACATAGGACGAAAACAGAGTTCGAATAGATGGAGCAGAATGCAAACGTCTAATGACGAACAGTCCCCAATGAAGGACAGTGAATGGAAAAAAAAAGGACACAGGATAAAAAATTCCAGAAATGCAGGACGCAGAAAGCGAAGTCCACTAATCCAATAGAGTGTAAGTGCAGAAAAACGCCACACCTTCCAAAAGGACATCATTGGTATCGTCTGAAAAAAGAGACGCCATCCAATTCAACAGATCAAAACTGCATACATGTTCCTCATAATAGGGAGCAGAGATCAGCATTGCGGGACAACTTGCGTGATACTCAATATAACTTTGTTGTAGGAGATTCTGAGCTGCCGCCCAGATATCCCATTGTGCCCAAACTCCAAGTGCAGCTGCACGCGCCATCAATCCAGTGCCGGAACATTCATGTTCATGGGCCACTAAGGGACCCATCAACTGGCCAAAATCCGGGTCCGACTGAGACGTATTGGAGAGGCAAACATCCAAGGACCAAGAGAAAGGACATTGTATACAAGACATCACAGGTTGCACGCAAGTGAAATACGCAAAGCGAAATGAAAGTTTATATGACACACCGAGTGTCGCCAATGGTAGGATGCCGAAGCTGAGGAGCATTCGTCCACGAAGCATCCGGAGCCGACCGTGGTCGAGTAGGCCCCCAGGAAGTGCAGCCATTGCGCAGCAAACAAATTAAAAGTAGTATTCCAGCAGCTAACGCAAGGATCAACGGAAAGCCACCAAAGACGCTGGAAAAAATAGAATGAATAAAAGCCGGTTTTACACCAAAAATAGTTTGAAAGGAGGTAACAAGGCCAGAGCCCAAAACTTTAAAACAGTGTACGAGACCTTCGGTGCTAGACGCATTGAAAACACGGTGAATCAGCTCACCGAAATGATGTGGGAGGTTCGTGTTCAAAAGGGCCTGTATCTCACTATGGGTACTAGCCACCTGGAGGATGAAGGTCTCCCGTGCGGATGTGAGCATAACTTCCTGGTTCAATAATAGCGCCTTTATTCTGCTCAATATATTGAAATCCGCCTTCAAAGTCGGAATGGAAGGCCAAATGGAACTATCTATTATGTCGTGCGGGGGAGGAAAAAGCACATTTTTGCAGCACACAACTATGTGGGAAACTGTTACAATAGAGGGGATGCCGGCCAGCATTCCACAGCAGTCCTGATTATCCAGAAGGAGATAGCTACCATTTGCAAGCACAGTGAAAATAGGTGATTTAGCAGGAGCAGGAATGCCCTTTAAAACACAAGCAAGATTCGGAGCCGAAACGTTACTAGCCCCGTGCAATTTAATGTTTTTACAAATGAGGAAATGACCCACTGCAGAATCGCAAGACTCTCCTGTGAGAAAAACCTCTTTTCCGTCCCTAATGCACCTGTACATGAAAGGCAGGGACCAAAGTTCATGCAAGAAGGCACTGTCTAAAGGCTGAAAACGGCCAACAGGATAATGCTTCATGCAGGAACTGAACTCAAACAAAGAAAAAGGCATTGCGATAACCCCGTGTACTAGCCACACAGCAGAGTCCAACTCCGCCACAGAGAATGGTAACTGCTCTATCTTCTCGATATGTAAGAGAGTGTATGTTGCATCTCTCATGGTCATGAATTGCTGTTTGTCAGTTAAATTAAACGGTAAGAATAAGGCAGACGTGTTTAAAAATGCCAAGGAACTTTACCCATTTTCAGTGTCTGCAAAGTCCATGCAAACTGCATTACTGAACGCAATTGATTCTGACCATGATATAACACAGACACATCATCCTGTACAATATCAACAACAGACGAAACAATATTCTCTAATGTGTAAATGCGGGAAGACAGGGTATTAATACTATTGTCAACAACAGCAAGCACTTTTTCTAGATTTGCTTGATCGATTTCCCGAAGACGGGAAGCAGCTTCAATTTGTGAAAGCTTCCAGAGTTCATTGTAAGTTTCATAAATGAATCTCTTAGGTCGAGGACCACGAGGCCCTAGAACAAAATCGGACAGATCAATGTTGCCTGAGAGGAGGGATAAATGTTCTTTTACAGAATCTAATGAAGAGTGCTGCAATCACTGTTTACACAGTTTACTAACAGAATATGTTGTAACAGTACGAGAGTCAGAAAACCTCGGATCTGGCCTATCCTGTTTGTAACCAGGAGCTGAGTCATGAAAACGCAGTTGGCAGGCATCTGATGCTATGGGCCAGGCCAACCAGGGTGACTGAACAATCGTCGAGATATTAAACGAATTGTTTTGAAACAAAGCTTGCAAATTGGTTAGGGAAATATTAAAATGCAAGTAACCGTTGGGAGTGGAAGACAATGCGGGAATGGAGGGTGCATTCAATTGTTTAGAAGTAGCCAAACCCCAACAGGTCGTTTGATAGATCGTACTATTTAAAAATAAAATCTGGGCCGGGATTAGGCAAGCACGGTGTAAGGCTTCCGTACCTTGGACCTGTCATGATTTCGTGCGCCAAATAGACTTTAAGTCAATGGTTTCCTGCCAGTGTTCATAACCACCCACTGCTAATGCCTTCAAAAAGGAACCCGAATATAGTAATTTGGAGTGGGTCAACATGATCTTCTGATTGGACGAAGGGTACAATTTAAAATAATAGGACCCAGGGTTCGACCTATCAAAATCTGTAAAATAAGTACATTTATTTCTAAGAGTTTGGGAGCTACCTGGCAAAGGGGTCGGACAATGTTCCCATTGAGTGTAATTAAAAGGACCCCGAAGTGCACTTGGTTTATGGAGAAAATGGTTACCCCAATGCTGGTAACAGTATAAGTCAGCATAACTTGCAGAATTTAAATACAGATCTTCAGCATTAAAAGCAGCATAATATTTCAAATCAGAAAATAACGATTCAACGGCATGCACATCCCAATAGTCAGAATGAATATTACTTTTAACGACATCACCCATCGAAACACGGAGGACATTTGGTACATTAATAATCTCGGTTGGTCCATGAATTTGGAAATTTACCGCATCCCAGACGATGCCATCAGAAACTGGGAAAGCTGAAATGTTCACAAATGTGTGGTCACGCTTCATGATGTGAGATGAAGAATGCGGAGCCAAAGTTCCAGCGACACAGTTCACTGCAGAGCGTTCTGGTAAATAGTGACCATTAATGAGCAAGAAGAAAACTGTCACAAAGCCAATGGACATGAACAGAAAAATCAGGAACAGTACCAACCAGATATATGTCCATGGTGGGACCAAAGAATTGTCTCTGAACCAGGATACAAAAATACTGAAGCTGGACGGGATAAGGTGGAATCCGAATCAAAGGAAAAACGGGTTGGGCTCAGTGGTGTTGTTGGTAAATGAGCCACCGACTCGTTGGCGGGATAGGTGTACTCGGTCTCCTCGTTGCAGGAGGAAGCCGGGAAGTCGAGCAGGCGATCAGGCAAATTGACCATCTCAATGGCAACATCAGTGTCCGTGCGGGCTGGAGGGCCACAAACATAAGTCCTAGAAATGGCTGGACAGGAGACCGCTGGTGTTACGCTATTCAGGATCGGCCAGACGTTGTAGCTTGACATTGTCCACTGAGATGTATCTGTTGTCCTTGCGACCAGGAAGCGGTGGTAAAATGACTGTACGAGTACCCTTCAAGCCAAGGACTGGAACCGGTGCACGATAAGAGGGGCCAAATTCTTTTTTGTTCTCCACCTTCTCTCGGACCAGATCTCCAACCTTCGGAAGCCAGCCGGCGACCGGAATCTGCAGCGCAGCGTCAGTGGCTGAAGGCAAGTGTTCGTTAGCAAGTTTGTCACGGGTCACTTGTAAGTCCTGCAACATAGTAGAATGATTATCTACGTCAAAGATTGCGGCATTTGCCGCCATGTCTAGACCATCAAGGTCTGGCACAAACATTTGTATGCCAAAGAGCATTTCGTATGGGGTCCGCCCACCCAGAGATCTTCTAGGGAGATTATTAAGTGCACGTTGCACGCTATACAAGTGGGCCAGCCAGTTCCTGCCAGTACCTAAGACTCTAGCTGTCAAGGATTGCTTTAAGTCACGGTTCATTCGCTCCACAATTGAATTACCCTCAGGTCTTTATGGAGACGAAAATTGCACCCGCACCCCCAGTGACCCCATAGCGTCCTTGTAGGCCTTAGAGGTGAACGCTGGACCTTGGTCGGAATGGAAGGAGCCGCAGGCAAAAATTCCCACAAAGACACGCAAATCCCTGATGACATTTCGAGCGTCAGCACTCCGTTGTGGCCAGACCCAGATGAAACGTGTGTACGAGTCTACTGCAACTAAGATGTATTTATATGCAGTGTCAGAAGAAAATGGACTGCAGTTATCCAGGTAAACACACCCAAAAGGTTTGTTAGAAATGCAGAGCTGTGTTTGTGGTGGTCGTGTAACCATCGAAGGCTTAATTTGCTGACAAACGTCACAAGAAAGCACATAAGTACGGGTCTGTTTATATAAACCACGCCACCAATAACGCTGCTGCAATATGGAAACAGTCGCAGACACGCCAGCATGGGCCGAAGCCAAGCCTTCGTGTGCGGCTGTTATCAAGGAAGGTCTGCGGTCCGCGTTGGGAATCAGCCGATCACCAACGTCTGGAATTCTGACGTAAGGAGCCTGTTCGGGACTTAAGTGATAAGAGTACTTGGAAGGGAAACCCCGTGGGTAATTAGCACCTTCCTTTGTTGCAGCAATAGCTGCCAAAATATCATTATCTATTTTAGTCATGGATCTTGTAACTGCTGCTACTGCGCACGTGGCTACTGCTGATTTGGCAGCTTCATCTGCCAAACTGTTACCGACAGCGTGTGCGCCCACACGCTGGTGGCCAAGGGTGTGAATCACCTGTGTGAGAGGCAAACGTTGTTTAAGATCTGCCACTCGAACCCAAAGCGTTTTATGCTTAATTGTGCTGCCTTTAGCATCTCTATAGTCATTTTGCGACCAAAAGAATAGGTTGTCATTGAAAGATTGAACACAGTAGTAGGAATCGCATACAACAAGAGTAGTCACTTCTGGATTCACGAACTCAAGTGCGAGCACCAAAGCACGCACCTCGGCCAATTGTACAGTACTGTCTCCTAGTGCCTGTGTGTGCACTACAGTCGATATGAACTCTCAGTTCACCATAGTACCTGCAACAATAGCACACGCTGCGGAATAAGCATGCTTGGAACCCGTGGCCGGTTGTGCCGAACCATCGGTGTAAATAATACATTCGTACTCCTCAAGCGGTAGCAAAGACAGAGGAGGAGGATGAACAGATTCATACTGTAAGAACTCCTGTGTCTGAAGAGAGGAATCAAAGATAAAAGTGACATCCGGGGATGTCAGAGATGTAGCCCATTGTATCCAACGGGGGTGCAAAGCCTTAGAGTTTGGTACACTTGCCTTCGTCACTGCCTCAAGGGCAGGATATGGTGTTACCACCAAAATGCGTTTTCCCTGTGCCAGTGCGCGTTCCTTTAGAATCGCCATTTGCACTGCAGTCAAAACTTTCTCCACAGAGGAAAAGCACAACTCCGCTGAAGTGTAAAGATGTGACTTGTATGCAATCGGTACTGTGTCACCTTTGTTAAAGGTTAAGTACGTGAAACCCACTGCCCCTGGCACAATTCTAATCACCAGGTTTGTGTGGTTATCACAAGTCAACAAGAATTTAGATTCAAGTAGATCAGACTGCAAAGACTGCAGTATAGAGGAATGCTCAGGAAGCCAGCATGACTTCGAAAAGGTAGGTTGTATCAAGGCATAAAGAGGCTTGATACGCTGGGCATATTCGGGAATGTAAGTATGCCCGAAGTTTAGAAAACCCAGTAATGACTGAAGCTTCTTCAGGGTAGTCGGAGGGCGCAAAAGTGTGCATTTCTCCAAGAAATGTGGTGCTAAGCCCTTACCTTCATTGGTGAGCTCATAGCCCAAGAACAAAACGGTAAATTCAGCAATGTGTGATTTGGCAAAATTAAATTTGTATCCTAAGAACGCAAATTCAAGAATAATGCGGTCCACTCTGGAAAGATGCGGCCATAATTCGTCGTCCGTCAGATAGATATCGTCGACGTACGAACACGCATATGGATCTATGCTGTCCAACAAAGAGACAACACGGGCGGCGAAGACACCCGGGCTGTTCTTATAGCCCATGGGCAAACGCCGAAATTTGGAGTGTTTACCACCGGAAGTGAAAGCGCTCCATTGGCTGCACTCCGGGGACAAGTTGTGCGTGTAAAATCCATTGGATAGGTCAAGTGTCGTTTTATATTTTTTACGAACAAGACTGTCTACAAGCGCAGAACTGTGTGTATTTTGTACCGCAAAGGTCCGACAATGAGAGTTCAAATGTCGGTAATCCAAAACTAAACGGTACGATCCATCGGGTTTAGAAACCGCAAAAAGGGGATTATTCATTGGTGACACGCATGTTTCAATTACTCCTTGATATTCTAACTGTGTCAGAATGTCTGAAACTGGACCTTTAGCTTCCCACCGGATGGGATATTGGGGTTGTGGCTGTGGCAGAGACCGCAATGGTATATCATGGGGTAGAGAATCCTCATCCCAGCCCACGTGGTTACGGTATAGCGCCAGAGCCAGGGCCCCAGCCCATTCAGCTGCGAGAGCCTCCACTTTGCCCTTGGGGACATGGCGAGAAAAGCTCGGAAGGATGACCTCCTCCCCTCTACGAGCAGCAAGTACGAATGGGGGCGGCCAATCCGCCTCAGCCAACAAAATGTCGTGTGAAGAGGTCAGATTCTCCCAAAAAATCCCTTTAATAACACGCTCAATGTTACCTTCAATTTGAATGACAATATTAAATAGTCTGTCAGGGGTGCCACTCGGGTGTCAGCTGTCTCGACAGTAATGAATGTATCAGTTGCTGTCGCCTCCACATGAGGACGCAGTGCCTCCCGCACTATGGTAACTTCCGCGGCGCTGTCTAGCAGCGTCACTGCCCACGTCCAATTCAGGAGTCTTGTTCTCACCGTCTGTGGCATACCTCGCTGTTACAGCTGCAACTTTTTTCTTCTGAAACTGTGGGCGAGGATGTAGAAATTCTTCTGGTTTCCCTCGGACTGGTTGTCGAGGTTGGTCTCGTCCCTGTGGAGCCTCATGACCCCTGCCTCTATCCTGGCGATCTCCTCCACCAGTCTGGGAGGTCGATGGTGCCTGTGAAGGACGAGGAGAACGCGGATCAGGGACCTGGAATCTCTCTGGAGATTTAATCCTCGCTCAGTCGCGCAAATCATAAGTGCGTTCAGAAGATATGGAAACCGGGGATGCAGTACGCGACCCTGGCTTTTTCTGTTGCTTACCCTGTTTCTTCAACCTCCAGCTCTTCTTAGTGAAGAACGGTTTCTCATCTTTCTCAGATTGAGTTTTTTGTTGTAGTTGTGATTGAGTTTGCGTTTTAGCAAAAGGCTTAACTCCCAGGCTATTCCGGCCAATGGTTTTATAAGCCTGTGCGATAATTTTCGGTAATTCGCGTGGCTTGTCTGGTTTTGGGATCAAAGCCAAAGCATTAGCTACTTGAAAGTTAACTGCATCAACCTTGACGTTAGCAAGGATTAGATCAGCCACTACATCGAACACTCCCACCAGTCTCATCCCCAATTCCACAGCCGCCTCAGGGCCATGTTCATCCTGCACTCGTTTAATTACAGAGGGGAGTACTGTCATGGAAGGGGTGCCGAAACACTTCGCATATACTGCTGCGAATACCTTGCCCCAGTTGTTGCATTCTGCCAACTCGGGAATTAAGTCTTTTGGCAAACTAATCGTCAAAATCCTGTGTTTTTCCACAGGAGAAGTATTCGGAAAAACTGCCTCCAGCTTGTCAAATTTTTCTGCAAGCCAATAAGGTAAATCATCCTTATTTTGTGGGCGCTTGCCCATCACCGAATTAACCATGACGGGACTTATGGTTACACCGCCCGGTCCAGCTGGATGCGCTGCAACTCCAGGAGTGGCTCCCTGGACGTTGCCTGTAACATATTGTACCAAAGCTCTATGCACGCCAATTAAAGTCGCATGCAAAATGCGCAGCTCATCGATTGGAACCGTCAAACGACGTGGATGTGGGGTAAACCCGGCCAAAACAGGCCAAGTGGCCCCTTCAATCGATAAGGGGCCTAGACGAATCGGGGTAACCGGATGTGGGAGGGCGCCATTAAACCAAACACGGTGTTGCCATGCCGTAAGTGGTACTTCAAGAGCCAGATAAGGCCGATAAACATTAGGAAGAGCGGTGGCTGTATATTCGTGGAACAGATTATCAGTTCCATCCACCGCCGGGAAGGTGACCCAAGAGTAAAACACCTCAAAGTGGTAAGCAGGATCCGCTTGTACCACAAAGATCAGATCGACACCCGCGTCAGGCACTCCATACGCTGTCAAATGAGCTCGGAGCGCTGCGCGACTATGTGCCGCGATGTTGACAGCCATTAAGGCTAAGAATGTTCGACAACCTAGTACGAGGCAGCGCTATATAAGGTTTATATTAACACCTTTTAATAACTTCAAGCTTGAAAGAACCTATAAAAACATCAATATAGGAGGTATCACCCTCACACACGCTTCCGGAAACGTATGCAAAGGGTGTTGTGGACAAGCACAAGCACCACTCAAGCGTCTCGCAGACAAGCAGCCCCACGTTGGGGGCGCCATGTTGTAGGGATTCTGCACATACACAGAGCTATGCACAGGATAATAGGACCTCAGAGTATAGTGGTGAGCCAACTATGCCCCTTAGTACCCAAAATCCCAATCCGACTAGCTTTAGCGTCTCATTCGCAGCGCAGCTACCAATGATTAGACAACCCAGAACACGGTCTCTCTCAGGTCTCGTGGGAGCAAGAACACTCTTTCATAACTCACTCATCCTTGTCCACAACGTGCGTAATAAGAGACACTGTATAGTTTAAAATGTTTATTTCAACTATTGTGCTCTAAGATAAAGTACACGTGCCAGTACTATCAGCATAATGCATAATGATAAAATAATAAGCATGGTTACAATTCCATAGAATACAAACGGGGACAGCATTTTATAAAGACAGTGGATATAGGGCTAAATGGCCTTACCACCCTCCCCGTGCTAATAACTAGTTTATTATCAAAATAGAAGACCTCTGGGCTTTGTCAGGCGGACCCCCATACCTCAATATCTAGATGCAAGGTTTACATCATCAGACAAGCACAACTCTTTTCCCTGGAAAGGTTTTTCTCCAAGTCTCACAAACAGCGAGATCACAATATTAAAAGCACACGAATTTCTCCAGTGCAGCTGTATTTTGTGTTATGTCTAGGTGCGAGGGGCTGACCAGATCAGCAAGAACAAGGGACGTTGTTTTTCGACCTTGTACATGATGTGCAGACGAAACCCACAGGGAACAGGAGAAAAGGTGAAAGGCAAAAAGGCAGACAGTTCTAATATAGCCGGGCACAAGCAGAGTCTGGAAAAACAAAGTCACAAAGTAACGTGTGCAAAAAAGGCATAATGGCAGCCAGGCCTAAGTTAACTTAGCAATGTAGGCAATGAGGCCACAAACCACACTACAGTATTAGACTATTGGTGACGTAAAATCACAGAACATTGCCACATGTCAGGAATGATCTGATCACCCAGTCCTCTTTTTCTTTTGGGACTTTTAGTACCACACTCGTATTTTATGCAATTTTATATAGCGCGAACATTACCCGAAGGTGTCAGAGCGCTTTACAATAGAACTAAGACAGTTAGTTACATAAGGTATTCGTGATGAAGTTTACATATTAACACGTTACATATACAACTCCTATTGTTCAAATGGAAGGTCATATGAGTATAATGAGTAATGAATCAATGTTTTAAGTATCAGAATGCACCAGAGCCTTAAATCAAATCTGGATAGGCGTCTCTCATATGACGTACAGCAACTTCAGAGCGTTGACGCTGTTGTCTCAACCATTGCTGTGCAACCTAGGAACTGGGCACAGGCCATCCGGTAGTTCCACTTCCGTCTGTTTGAATGAGTAATGAATCAATGTTTTAAGTACCAGAATGCACCAGAGCCTTAAATCAAAACTGGATAGGCGTCTCTCATATGACGTACAGCAACGTCAGAGCTTTGACGCTGTTGTCTCAACCATTGCCGTGCAACCTAGGAACTGGGCACAGGCCATCTGGTAGTTCCACTTCCGTCTGTTTGAGAGCAGGCCACGTGTACCACATTCCCTGAAAAACAGGCTTGTCACCTTGCAGCAAAAGGCCAGATTCATCAGCCCAGCTCTGCCGTGCCAAGTGGAAAACAATGGCTGATCTTCGTTTGTAGTATTGGCCGGCAGCAGGGTCACGCTGACACGTTGCGCACAATCTCATCTGTTTTCAGCATATTCCACTGCTTTCTTGATCTTTCCTTGTTTTTCACAGCACTGAATCTTGTGACTCGAATCAAAAGGACGTTGCGTATTCAGATGGGAAAATAATGTCAAAAACAAAGACTGCCTGGATATGACACAGCCAGCTGTCAAACAATGGTACAGACAGAGTACAATGAGTCATTATCACAGAAAGGAACAAGCCTCACAAGATAGGATTGTTACTTACTTTTAGGCATTCAAGGAAACTCATCAGCTGTTGTAATCTGAAGTGACTCCTTGCATATTCATCACTCAACCAATCAACTAATCAATCAGTCAATAAATCAGTCATCCAGTAAGTCTAGTTTGAATAGGGCAGCTCACTCAATAGGTGCACAAACAATACAAAAGCACTTTAAAGTATAAGATAGTTGTAAGAAAAGAAATGTCCTTGTCTGCTTATCAATAAATGTGTACACTTGTGTTCTGTCATGCAAAATGTTCCAGTGCCAACCAAACCTGTTGAAGCCTCCCGTTTGTCATCCTTAGAATGCTGAGGCTGGTGCTGAGTCATAGTAGCTAGTGTCGTTGAAATGCTGAGGCTGGTGCTGAGGTGAAGAGACTGTGTGGCAATTAGTGTAGTTGGAATGCTGAGGCTGGTGCTGAGATAAAGGAGAGCCTGTGGCAGTTTGTGTCATTGGAATGCGGAGGCTGGTGCTGAGGCGAAAGAGAATGTGTGGCAGTGAGTGTCATTGAAATGCTGAGGCTGGTGCTGAGGTAAATAGAATGTGTGGCATTTACTGTGGTTAGAATGCTGAGGCTGGTGCTGAGGTGAAGAGAATGTGTGGCATCTAGGGTCGTTGGACTGCTGCGGCAGGCGCTGAGGTGAAGAGAATGTGTGGTACTTAGTGTTGTTGGAATGCTGCGGCTGGTGTCACAGTAAAGAGAATTGTGGCATTTAGTATGGTTGGAATGCTGAGATTGGTGCTGAAGTGAAAGAGAATGAGTGGCAATTAGTGTCATTGGAATGTTGATGCTAGTGCTAAGGTGATGGAGAATGTGTGACAGTTAATGTCGTTGGTATGTTGACACTGGTGCTGAGGTAAAGGAGAATGTGTGGCAGTTAGTGTCTTTGGAATACTTAGTCCGGTGCTGAGGTGAAGGATATTGCGTGGCAGTTAGAGTCACTGGAATATTGAGGCTGTTGTGGAGGTGAAGCAGAATGTGTAGCAGTTAGCTGCTGAAAGTCAGCCCTACAGGAGTTGAGAGGTGGGAGAAACAAGTGAAGATGTAGATTTGTGTTCTATCTACAGTATGTTCTGTTGACGTTAAAGTGTGAATTGTGTAAATTTATGCATGTTGTGCATGAGCTTTCATAATATACTCCTGTGCAGACCTTGGCATTCAAACTGCTGATTATGTATTGGGCAAGGTAATGTTTTACAATATCGTTGGCAGCCCTATTAGATAAGGCTGGCTTACATTAGTTTTTTTGAGAAATGTTGACAAGCTAGTACCCAGGCAAAATATCAAAGTAGATGCCTATCAGGAGTGTGTCATTTTCTGACCTGCGGCTTGTGGTCCCCTTCATCATTCCAACTTTAGCAATTCATTGCCAACCCAATGATGGCAAATTAATGCTACTTCTGTCAGTTACATGCCTGTGGTATTTGTTAAAATAATGAAACATACACTATAGGCCTCAACTTGCCACACCTCATGAGAATCACTTTCCTGAGGGCTTTGTTATGTCTGATCTAGAGACAAATGTAGTTATCTAGTATATCTTTCTAATCTCAAAATTAATATTTCATATTCTTACTAATACTACTTATAGGAAGGGACTTTAGGTCAATGTCCTTCAGCCACTGCTCTGTTGAACTGTCATTCAAACTTTAGTTCAACCGAAAGGACACCAGACATAGAGTGGAAGATTGTAAGGCCCCTTTAGCTATTGGCTTGTAGGCAATATCAATCACATTTTCTATTAGTCCAAAAAACAGTTATTTGGTCTTTGGCTTGTCTGATAGCGTGAGTGATCACATTTTGGCTGCTTACTGTCTGCTTCCTTATGCTGAAAGGACTGCCAGTGGCAGATAAAAGAATGTGTGCCAATATCTGAGCATCTGAGCAGCAATCACTGTTCCAGCTCTGCCTGACCCTCCTTGTGAGTGTTTCACTGATGCTCACAGTGATTGCACCTCTAAGTTTACCCAGTCTGCCTTCTTACCCATGCTTACATGGGTCTCGGCTTCTGCTCTTTCCCATTCTTGATGCATGGCCACTCATTTCTTTTCATTGCTGAGAGTCCTAAGTAGCACAAAACCTTTTAAAATCTTGACAATGTAGTGGCTCACTACTACCACCACAGACATTACCATTGCCATTACCACTGCCACCACGAATACCAACACATTTCTTACCATCATCTCTACAACCACCATCAACACCATTAACATTACCAAAACAGACCTTTACCAGCAACATTACCAGCACCATTATCACCACTATAGCAACCACTGTCATTAGCACTGCCACCATTGTCATCAGCACCATTACCAGTGTTCACCAAATACTACCACCATTACCTTCACTGGTACCACCACTATCACCAGTTACCTTTTTTACCACCGCTATCAACATCATACTCATCACTACTACTGCCAGCACTATCACTGTCTACAACACGATTACCACCACCACCATTTCCACAGCTACTCCCACCATCTCCACTGCCATTATCACCACCAAATTTACCTGTAGCTTTACCACAACCAACACCTTTGCCACCAATACTATTAGCATCACCACTGTAAACACAACCAGCAACACCACTGTTACCATCATCAGCATTGCCACAATCAGCATTACCACCAGAAGGCGCAATTACCCTTCATTCAGCAGGCTTATCTGCTTGCCTACCAATGCAGATGATAATAACAGACACTGATATTTAATTAATTGCTGGTTCCTGGTTCAGGCAAGATATGCATGTGTGAACCATCTTTGAAACTCGATTTAGGCCCTTTCTTTGGTGCTAAGATCAGATTAGTTAATTAAAGCGGTGAGGGTGGGATTGTAAATATTAACATATGGAAAGCTTTTTTATTTTACCAATATGTTACAATATTATTTGCTTTTTCCACTTCTGGCAAATGTTACTACTCTATTTTAACTTTGCCTCTAGAATGGGAAAAAGACCGGTGGGGGCCCTATTAAAGCTTTACAGGGCCAAGTGTATCTCAAAAGCACTATATGGTAGTGACATCTGGGGCTACACCACCACAGATGACCTTCAAATTGTGGAAAATAATTTTTTGAGACTGCTTTTATCTGTTCCTCAGGGCACCCCCTCTTTCACTGTACACGAGGAGCTTGGTTGGACCTATATTACCGACCTGATAGCATACCTGCAGACCTGTGTCTCTTTGGTTAAAAATCTGGGCTGGTAATGGGTCAACACTGAACAAAGTGATTTTGAAAGATTGTTTGGCCCTTGATCATGCCTCCCGTGAGCCGTGATAGGAGCGATTAATGAACATGGGGAGAGGGGATCTTTTTACTAACCCGGATCTGACGAACAAGAAGGATTTGAACCATATAAATGTGGCCTTCTTTGTGCAGCAGGCCATGGCTAGGGAAGAGAAGGAGCTCTTGAAGCCCAGTGTACGTCGCTTCATCATGTTAAGTACCACCCAGATGGTGGAGCCATACTTACTGGGGTTCGTAAACTCATGCGACCAATTTCTATTGACCAGGTTCTGGTTTGACCTCTTCCACCTCCTCCTCGCCCACCCTAGGGGCCAGAGTAAGGGTCAAAGCCTGTTGTTCTGTGGCTGTGATGGAACATCTCCACAGGACATGGTCCATTTCACAATGTTTTGTAGTTTTTATGACACCCCCAGAATGTCATTTTTAATCCCGATTTTCTTACAAATGCTTATGGGTAGCACTGTTTTCTATGTGCTCAATTTTAAAAAATCTGCCATTAGACTAATTAGCCTGCTTTCCTTACACCTTTTATGGCACCACACACTTTGCATCGTCTCGCTCACCTGTTCGATCATCAAACAGTCTATGAGTTTTGATTCATTGTGTTAATCAGAGTGATTCTTTTTATTTGGTACTGTTTGTGTGTTATTGGAGTCTTGTATCCCTGTATATTCATCAGTCCAAGTCATTATTTAATCCGGTATGTCCCTGTGAGGATTGTTTTTATTACATTTTAACATGTGCTTTTATGGTTTTAACATTTGAAACCGAATAAAGATTACTTTGACTACTACTCTATTGTTTATATTCAAAATAGTTACTGTTCATATTGTGTGCACTACGATAAGGGTTTGATTTTTTAAAAATAAACCATTAAAATGTACCCTTGAGCAGCAAAAATGCACACGCCAATATTAAAAGTTTGTGATTTATAACCAAATACAACGCCATAACAACCCCACGTTCCCCAACAACGTACTGCCCAAGGGAAAACCACTGCAATTTTGTGCATTACCACTTCAAAATAAATGACTTCCAAAGCCACAAGACCTGTTCTAAGGGTTAATGTTGAAAATTCAGTGGGAGCAACAGTACTGTCTGAAATGTGTAAAAGCTCTAGGAGGGTCTCTATATGGTGGGGAACATTGGGGGCATGGCAACGGCCATGATATGGAATTGACAGAAAATCGTTTTCTCCAACTCCTCACAATCTTTCTGCAAGCACTCCAATAGTGCCACTCTGACTGGATCTTGGCATTCGATCTCTTGCCCTCAGAGTAGAACTTAGACCCTTATTGTATTGGGGGAGGATTTGGTCCTCAGCTGGCTTATTGCCCTTTCAGCAGGGCCTGGAAGAATTCACAAAACACTCTGGGACAATTAGGATTCCATGGTTGGGGTACATTAGGCACTGTCTTGAAGAGATTGGGTGCGGAAATATGTGGGCCCATCCGGAAATGTTGTGTGGCATTTCCAAGTCCATGCTTAAGGAGTTGTATTGGAGACATGCAGGTGGTTAATCCCATGGGACTAGGTACCCTGACCTTGAGTTTTTGGGAATTTGCATACGGAGCTCCCATCATGCTCTGCGGCTGAGAAGTCTGACAGCAGCCAAAGTCATCCAAGATGGCAGACGGACGCACTGCGGCACTTGGCGATAGTCTGCTACTGGACTGAGTCAGTGGTGCTCCCTAACCGGTGCGGAACCCATGGAGTGGTGACGGGCTGCTGCAGGACATATCGGTCTTGCTATTCATTAAGCTGGGACCAGCAGCTGTGCCAAAAACATTGACTCTTTGCCTGGGCTCACTGCCTCCGGCCACGGGCATGCTGACTTGCGCAGGTTGTATGCCAAAGGGACATGGATAACTGAAGGATGGGTGAGTCAAAGCAATTTTTAAGATTGACAGCAGTGGTAGCATGGGCAGTAACCACAGTGAATGAGCTTTGTAAAACATAAGCTATGCAACCCTAAGCTGCGGTCAGAAAGCAGCTCCCCCAGCAGGGCTTTTTCTTTTTAAAATAAATACTACTGAGAGGCGGGAGAGAGTGAAACATTCCAAGGCGGGAGACAGTGAAACATCCCTCTAGCTCTAGCAATCGCACTGAATAACAAGGAAAGGATTGTTGGAGCACACCTTTGGGCAAACACATTAGGCTTTGCCGGGGTGGGAAGTACTATTGGTTGCTAGAGAAGCGGCCTGTGTAGTCATGGGTACAGCTTGTGGCTTCCAGGGGTAACCCCTAAGCAGTGCTTGAAATGGAAAAACAGAAGTGCAGGTACACTGTACCAGAGTACCTTCTTCTTCCTGAGAAGTGTCGGTACTCTCCAATTTAAAGTATTATGTCACTTTTGAGAGGTGCAGGTACTCTCACTCTCAAAATAAAAAAGTGCTGATACTCAGTACCGGACAATACTGGCCCATTTAAAGCTCTGCCCCTAAGTGCAACTGCCACAAGTATAAGTATATACGATGAAGCGGATTTCTCATGACTCCCTGATTAAAACACACAACTCCACTTCTATTAAGGCATCCACAAAATCAACATGCAAACAACTAAATCACTTCAGTGAGAGGGTACAAGGGCTCCCACCCATGGCAACAGAAATGCAGGAAACCTCAACCTTGCTCGATCACTCAATATGCTCTCCAGTAGGACAGGGAAAAGTGGGATTTTCTGGGTGAATCTGCTGGTCTTGGGACGACGGACCTAACCCAGGCAGAGGTGAAAGAAAATGAAAATGCACCCCTTATCCCTGCTATAAGACAGCCCTGCCCCAGTTCTGCCTGCAAGTCAGCAACCAAATTTGCAGACATTGGCATAATAAACGAAGTAGGGGGTAAAAAGCCAGTGAATAGTTCATGGGAAGCCACAAAGTGTCAGACATACCCCTTGTTTGCAGTGACCGGGCTGAAGGAACCCCCTCAATATGCAGCTCATTCGGGACCTGAAGATAAATCTCCAACGAAGGACCAGACCAGAAGCAATTCTGTTCCTCATAAACTGAGCATTAACACTAAATCTCAGCAGGTATTGACGGCAGATCTAGCTCAATCATCACCAATGATGTGGGAGAATCAGCAGGGTTCTAAAATAGCAATTCCACAAACAACAACAACTCTTCCTGATCTTGGCTGCCTCCATAAAACAACACAAGCTGACAAAATAGAAGAAAGAAGCACAACTTCAACAGAGTCCCTTCTTCTTCAAATTTTAAGTGAACGTAAAATAATGAAGGCTTCTCAGGATGAGGCTAACGACAAGACCGAACAACAGCTGAATCTCATTAACCATAATATGCAGAATCTAACCACACGTATGACTGAGGTCGAGCAGCGGGTGTCTGATTTAGAGAATGAAAGGTCTCAGCAGGTTTCCCCTACTGTTAAACTTCAAACCGAGCTGGCTGACTTGCAGATAAAAACTGATGATGCTGAAAACAGATTGCGCCGTACAAACTTAAGGTTTACTGGTGTACCGGAAAGTCATGAAAATAGACAAACCACTGTTAGCTTTATCTCCGATCTAGTGCAAAAGTATGTCTATCCAGAGCGGAAAATCATAAACTGGATTTAACCATCACAGGGGCACACCGTGTCCCTGCAGCCCAATGTCCCAGCACTAAGTACCCTCGGATGATACTTGTAAACTTTGGGGAATATCGATCAAGGAGCACATTCTCTCCAATGCCATAAAAGACAAGCTTTATCAGATTCCAGGAGATTTTTCCTTTAAGATTTTCTCTATGTCAGCATTTTCAGCTCACCACAGGAAGGAATGCAGGAGTTTGATTAGCAATTTTCACCAAGTTGGCACTCCCGCTGGCAATCAAATCTAAAAGTTCTTTTTAAAGGCTGTTCTCAAATGTTTCATTCAGTAGAACAAGCAAAAGATTTTTTGCACTCACTCTTGGGTACCTTCCTGATCTATAACGAGTATTGACAACATTTATGTTTCCTGATTTCCACTTACATATATGTGTCTAGTTCATCCTACTTTAATCTTGCTGCAACATTTGTAAAGTGCTCTGATACCCTGCCAGGGTCTAGTTCGCACGATATAAAACTTTATAAATAAAAAATAGAAATAAAATCCAGCAGTCGGTTGGAAAGAAGAGGGGGATACGAACACCAGTACTAGAGCCAGCGCTGGGGGTAACAATCAGTAAAATGTCAGTAATATCAGTTTAATAATAGCGGAAATTACTTCTGTGATACTATGTGATACTGCAGTGATACTATGTGTAAATTTCCATGTATTGACCTTATTTGGATTGAATGCAACTAACGTAATTTCTAATTGTTTTCTATATTTTTTTCTCTAGGGGGGTTAAATGTGGCTATTTTTGTTACTCTTCTCTTTTTTATTCCTTTTTTTGCATGATGCCCTAGGCAGCCTTGGACGATCTCCTCGTGCCATGTCAAGGCACCACTCGAAGGGTTGATGTGATAGGGAGCATGGAGGAGTTGGGTATGGGGGGTACATGGGAGGGGGAGGTGGGGCAGGAGGTAGCGTAGGACGGGTCGGGCTCCAGGGCCAAAGGGGGTAGAAGGTAGAGGGGCAGGTCATAGTTGGTAGAGGGGGGCACACGCAAAGTGTGCATCGGGGGATAGAAAAAACAGGAAAATAAGCAGCAGACAGTTAGGCACAGAAATGTATCTTGCAATGTCTCGTAATAAGTTGAGAATGGTATCATGCAATGTGAATGGCCTAAATAACAGATCGAAGTGTCAAGGCATGTTAGCCTGGTTTAGATCTTTAAATTCAGATATAATACTTTTGCAGGAGACGCACCTAAAAGACAAAGGCTGCCAGCATCGCATTCCCTCTTATATCCAACTTGCATATTTTGCCTCATCACAGGCATCACATTGAGGTGTAGCTGTGTTGACCACACATGCAGCCCAGTCCGAGGTCCTCGAGGTAATACGCGATCCGGGGGCTCAATGGAGTTTGGTTAAAATATTAATGGGGAAGGAAGCATTCAATTTAATAAGCTATTACGGGCCCATCGAGGACACACCTTCCCCCCATGTGATCTTCATTCCCTTCTACAACAAGGGACGGGTCATCTAATAGTAGGTGGGGATTTCAATTTAAATCAGGATTTGCTTCCAGACACTTCACGCTTAAATAAGCATCAAAGCAAGCCCAAATCTATATGTGCTCTACAAACTCTCGTCCACGACTTTGATCTTATCGATCCTTGGTGGGCTCAAAGCGGGCCGATACGTCAACATACATGCCACTCAAAACAGTAAGGCACCGTCTCGCGTAATGTTTTCTTTTTTTATCATCACATGTAGTCTCGTGGGAAGATGCTGTATATTGAATAATACATTTTCTGATCACTCACTGATTAGTTTAGTCATTACATTGATTACACCATTAGCACAGGGGTCCAAGATGGTGTTTCAGCAAATCACTCCTCACAGATGACTCCTAAGTCATGCAGATGAAGAGCAATTTAGAGGAATTTTTAAATTTCAATGTAGACTCTGCTCCGGATTTTTCAGCATGGGAAGCACTAAAGGCTTTTTTTAGAGGTCAGGTAATTTTCATCTTGGCTGCTCAAAGGCAGGAGGAGAAAATACAGCATATTAAAGTAAGTGAGAGTTTAGATGAAGCCATAAAAACATATGAACAGGCCCCCAATAAAATACACAGATGGCTTTAGCTAAATCTAACTTCTGGGAATTTTTTACCGCTAAAGAAATAGTGAGCCACACATCGTACCTTCAGAAAAGATACAAGAAAAATGAATTTATAGGAAAATACTTAGCCTGGTCTTTGAAGCGCAGCGCTAATGCCAACATCATTAATAAAATTAATGACCCTCTGAGTAAAACAATTCATAAACAACCATCTGAGGTCGCTCAAATGCTTCTTCAACATTATGCTAGTATATATTCAGAATCTCATGATAGCTCTATCAAGGTTATTAATGGATGGATAGGGGGAATTCAAGTTCCAAACCTGAGCTTGAGCAGGCTGACTCCATAACAATACCATTCACACTGTCAGAAGTACAACTAGCGCTTAAGTCACTACCCAATGCTAAAGCTAGCGGAAAGGACGGATTACCCGCAGAGATATATAAGGTGTTTTTGCAGCAACTGGCACCATTCCTCATCCGCCTTTTTAATCATATTCTTCAGGGATGTCCTATACCAAGCGCCTTTACCAATTCGGTGGTGGTTAGCTTCCTTAAAAAGGATAAATCAGAGATCGACCCAAATTCATGCCGCCCCATAAACCTCCTCAACAGTGACTACAAGTTATTGACTAAGATCATGGCAAATAGGATTTCATTAGTATCATTGTCAATCATTCATAGTGACCAAAATGTGTTTTTACCCAGGAGGTTCATTTCCTCAAATACTAATTTTCTGCTGCAAGCAATAGATTTTTTTCCAACCAGAATGTTAAAGCCGCTGCTATAATGCTTGACGCAGAAAAAAGCATTTGATTTAGTCAAATGGGAAGTGCTATTCGCAATTGTTCATAAATTTGCATTTCCGTTGAATTTTCTGCGCTTACAGAAAACATTGATTTCTGCCAGAGCTTCTATAATTATTAATAACTTCCTGGCTGAGGAGATAGTCATCAAACATGGCACTCGTCAAGGGTGCCCGATGTCTCCTATTCTATTTGCACTATTTATGGAACCATTAGCTTGCTCCATTCATAAGTATCAAACTATCTGTCCACCTATTGCTGGAATGCCTAAGCTCAAACTGTATGCTGATGATATTGTGTTATATTTAGCTGCAAAAAAGATATATGTCCAGCATGCTTTTGATAAAATTACTGAATTTACAGCTATCGGCAGCTATAAAATCAATCAGATAAAATATGAAGCCTTATTGTTTAAAAGCTCCCCTGAGAACCTTCTAGCAACTATGCGTACAATGTTTCAAACAGGGTGACCTATTAGATATCTGGGTGTCAAAGTGACTCCAAACTACGGCGATCTTTGCACTCTTAATTACACGTTGTACGCTAATGCAACAATTGAATAGATTTCCCCTTACGATCATAGGGCGTATTTCGCCTACTAAAATGAATTTGCTGCCTCTGTTTGCCTTATTTAATGTCTTAATTGAAATTCCTAAATAATTTTTTGAGGCCATTGAAGCAGACATATGCACATTCATCTGGCAAAAGTAACGACCAAGGATTAAGGGGCATATTAGCAAGGGCTGGCGATATAATTATCGCCGCTTTAGCGTCCGTTTTCGGGCGATAAGCGGCGATAATTATATCGCAATATCATCAAGGACACGCTAGCGCGTGTTTCCTTGAGGTAGAGCCTCGTTTTTCACAGCCTCGCCTCGCATCGCTAATGAGATGCAAAGAAGGCGTGGCTGTGAAAACAGCACATGAAAATATCGCGAAGGCAGCTTCGCGATATTAACAAGGAGGTGCAGCGATAAAAAATCGCGCTACCTCGGCCTTAACGCTGGAATTTAACGTCTGTTAAATTCCAGACTAAGGCATACTAATAATGGTAGGTGGATTATGCTGATACGACCACAGGGTCGTATCAGCAATGTTATCGCTGTTTTCCATGGAACATCGCTGGAAAACCAGCGATGTTCCATGGCAAACACCGCTATCGCTGAAATATTATCGCCATAGCGCTATGCATTGTAAATATAGCGTTATCATGGCGATAATTTTCAGCGATAGCCGGCGATAATATTTCTATCGCTATGTGGGGCCAGCGATAATTATCGCTGGCCCTTGTTAATATGCCCCGAAGTTCTCAATTCTTCACTTAACTCAAGAGGAAATGGGTTTGTCTCTTCCATGTTTTAAATACTATCACCAAGCCACCCTATTAAATTGGCTGGCCTTCGCCTCCAAAAGACATCCGGCGCAGATAATTGCTTTCTGACTAGTATGTTAAAAGTTGCAAAAACTGATCCTGTCTCTTTCTTACAGCTCCCTAACCTACCAAAGAGAACCCGTTATAAGACTCCCGGAATTATAGTAGATCATTTTAATTGCATCGGGCAAGAATATAAAGTCCCATATTTTCATCCAAAGTTAAAACCTGGCTTCTGTTCAGAGTTTGATCTAAGCTTCGGTCAGTCCACGATTAATCATTGGGCATGTTTTGGCTTTCGGCAGTTTAAAGATTTTTATCGTAAAACTCAATTTATTTCATGGCAAACACTCATTCAGGAGAACACATCAATCAGTCCAACCCTTTTTTTTAGTTTCACTCAAATACAGCATTTATGCTTTAGCAACCCAGTTGAGATGAATGAAGTAGCAGAGAAAATATGTCAGGCTTTTTTTTTGTCTCCCGCCTATCAGGGACCGGAAATTGGTGTTCAGTTTTACTTCAGAACTTAGGACCGAAGTGATGGAGCATGATTTTTGTGAATAATCATGCCTGCAGTCGCGACTCCTGGAGGGAGTGCTGCGGGGTGGTGGGACGGGGTGGGGGTAGTAAACTCCGGCATACGGCCGAAGGAGTTAGGTACATAAATAAATATATACAATGAATTACATTGCCGCGCTGCAACGCATTGGCGTTGCAGCGCGCGCAATGTAATTCGTTTTATATATTTATTTATGTACCTAACTCCTTTCGGCCGTATGCCGGAGTTTACTACCCCCACCCTGCCCCTCCCCACCCCGCCCCACCGCCCCGCAGCACTCTCTCCAGGAGCCGCGACTGCATGCTTGATCAAGTCTGCTCATAAGAGTGTTATTAATGAACATAACTAATGGTGTGAAAATTATTAACGTGAAACTTTCAACAGTACAATGTGAAAATGTGCAAGAAAGACACAACACATTTAGTAAACAGTAGCTGCAATGAAAAAACGTGCAGAAAGCATGGAAAATATGAGATTTTATGGAGCTAAAATGATACGAGAGAGAAAGTTGATAAATGTGCTAAGCAAAACTTATAGGTAGAATTTTGGAAATAATAATATAGAAAATGCTGAGTAAAATGTTTCATGATTAGGTTTTCTTCTTTATAACAAGAAAGTAACTGATTTAGTAATAACTCACATTTTGAAATTGGGTTACCCTTGTAAGTCTGTGAAACAAAACGGGGGTAATCTTACACACAGGGTATATTATGGCGCTAACCAGATATCGTGAGTAACACAAACAAAGGTAATCTATGCGGTGCAACAGGTGAGGGACAAACCCCTAGGCCCTCAATAATGGACAAAGGTCCGTTTCACACAAGTTGCATCAAATCCTGTGCACACGCTTCAAAGTGTCAGAAAATCAATAGTATTATTAAACAGAAAAGAAATAGAAAGTAGTTTTTGTCCTCCAAGTATTGATTTAATGTAGATTACTTCAAATGGCCAGCCAACACGTGTTTCGTCAGTGGGTGTTAAACCCAAGACTTCTTCAGGGCTTTCGATTGTAATGGTCGTATCTGAGACCTTTCAGCTGGTGATAATTCCAACCCAGCGGGTCTTAAAAGCCAATTATAGAACCAAAACCTCTTCTCGTGGTTGGCAATCTAAAAACAGAAGGTGTGTTATGTCCAGTATTAAGCTTTATATCCAAACTTCGTATATCGAAAGAGGTAATAATTCTCCTCAATACTAATCGCTAGAAATGCAGCATCATCCGCCGCTGACCAGCTAAGGCGAGTACACCCCGTGGTTCAATTATCCGGCATCAAGTAAACCGGAAACAAATGTAAGTCTAATTAGAATAATGAATCCTTAATTATCGTTTCCTTATGTATTTTCTTAATTTCTTAAACAGTAATGTTTGTGTTTTATTCTTCAGAAAAACAACGATTTATGTTTTTCTATGAAGGCCTTAAACCCTGCTGGAGTTATTTTTCTTTTGTTAACTAGGCCTCAAAAGAATGTATTTTGTCCTTTGCTATTTCTAAAATGCTGATTTATTTGTTTAGTTGTGCACAACATATCACTAGAATTTCCTTTCTACGGTTAGAATATTTATTTCTATGAATAATTGTGTCGACTATGTTGCAAGCTATGTGGAAACAAGCGTGAGGACAGGAAGAAGTTTCAATTTCCTTTCCTGTTTCCGTGGAATGATGACATCTTTCATTATAACAACGGACTGAGTTGTTGAAGTTCCGGATGACATAGCTTGGAGAATGGTCACCTCATGAAACTTAACCAATGGAATTGTGTAGAACTGTGAAAATGAAACATTTAGGAGTTGGCTTGTGAACATCTTGGGGTATAATTATTTCTGTGGGAAAAGAATTTGGCAGTAGCTGTTTCTATGAGAAGAGAGCCTTTTGCTGCTATATTCTCTCTACGCTACTCTGGCTGGCTATAATCCTTGCAAAATACTGGGTGTGACATGCTGTCAGTCCGAACCTGATTTTCTTTGAACAAGAACTATCCTGATTGCCTTGCACTTCATCGGCTGGTGATGTTGCTCAAGCTATACCTTTACAGCTGAAGGGTTAGCTACTTCTGACTATTGCACGCTGTATATTAGCTCATTGATTTCGGGTTCGCATAAATCCTGAAATTGCTTATTGATATTGCTATGAATTATTTCTTTTGTCTCTCTCTCTCTCCTCTCACACTTGTTATTGATTATGATGTATCTGCCATGAACTGTATTTCATTATTGTGATTTTGCCTGTAACATTGAAATAATACAGAATTGACATTACTAATGTATTTGGTGTATTGACCATTCATATTTTGATGATTTAGATAAAAGTGACTTGATAAGTATACAGAGTTTGTCTTTATTAGTGAATTATTTGACATTGATGCATACTGTGACTATTGTGGTTGGTTAGGCTAATCCTTCATCATAGGTCCTCATGAAGGAAATAGCATCCGTCTCTCATTATCTGAGTCCATATTAGCTCTCCAAAGATCTGTCGGAGGACCAGATGTATTCAAGTAGTTATTGAGTTTCCATGGGCCCAAACTCTTAGTTATGAAAATTTCTGCTCATTGTTATAGTGGTGTTATAGTAAATGAGTATAAAAATTACATAGCTTCCGCTGGATTAGTATACGACCATATAAGTAAAATAGCGACTGTTACAGACAGTGCTAAAACTAGAGCACATTGGAAGTATTATAACCAGGTGAATGGAAAAGCCATCCATATGGCCAACTTTAAGTGCATGGCTTTTTATTGTAAATGGATGTTATACTATACTCTGGATAAGATTAAAAAGATATATAATGGAGCACACACCAGATGTTTTAGATGTAGGTCAGATTCTGGGGATTGGCTCCACATGATTTTTACTTGCCCTAAACTGAGCGTGTTTTGAACTAATATCTTTAAAGAGATAGGAGTCCAGACAGGACAAGTGATCATCTCCGATCCACTGGAGGTTCTTTTTGGCACCCTGTTGGGTGTAAACAATCTTCCTACCGAGCTCAATCAGCTCTGTTTCATAGCTACTCTAGTGGCAAAGTCCTTAATACTAGCAAGCTGAAAATCAACAAACATATCCACTATGGCTCAATGGAATACAAAAATGTCTAGAGTGAAGAATCACGACAATCTGTATTCAAAGAGAGTCGTCCCAATAAGCGATTTAATAAAATGTTTTCGAATTGGGAAAGTGTAGGAGCAGTGACTCTATCGGATAGTTGATTTCGCTAGCCAACTGTGGGTTATAAGAGATGCCTCTTTTAATCATTGGTGACGAGCATATTATTAACTTTCATGATTATTATATTTGATTTTTTGTAAATTGATGAATTGTCATTTTTCCTCAAATGTTTAGCCTGCCAAACATGGGTCTTAAGCAACGCCATTCATAAATATTATTTATTTATCCACTATTCATTTTCATGATTATTGTATATGATTTTTTTGTAAATTGATCAATTGCTGATCTGAAGTGTTATTGATGAAGTGAGGAACGACTTATCTGCTGCATTTGTGATAGATAAAACTTTAAAAAAAAAAGAGTTTTCTGGAATTTAAAGACACCTATCGTCTGGAAGAATATATGGATACAAATGTGCCCCCGGCTGCAAGATCTCTTTATATTAAGTTTCGGGACCTTCCCACTTCGTTCATTTACTACAAAGTGGCAAAGTACTCTTGCCAATGTTGAACCTGACCAGAGCTGTCCTTTTTGTCTTGCGGTTCAGGAAACTGAAGACCAAGTCCTGTATTTCTGCCCACGATATTATGCAAATATGAGGAAATGGATTTCGCTGTTGTGCCGCAATCTGGGAATCAGGGACTAAAAAACTGCAAACAGGATACTTAAGGCAGACACCGCTCAACCAATTGCATTTGCTGTTTCTCACTTTCAGACATACACGTAGAGACACAGACAGAAAAGGGTCATTGCTTAGTGCCTAGTGCCCAGAACTTGTGTGTTTTTATGCTGTATCCCGCAGTTTTCTGCGATTTTACAAATTGTATGCTGCTTTTTGAATGTGGAATTCCGGCACATGTTACAGCACAAAATCATGTCTAGAAGCTCTGAAATTTAATTTGGTTTTACACTTTAAATTGTTGTGATGTCTTCCTCATATGCTGCTAGTTCTTATTCTTATGTGCCCATTTAACTATTTTATATGTCATGATTTTAAGGATTTTAATGACGTAAAGATTTTATTCTTTTAACTTCTCAATATATTTGCTTTTATAGCAAAAGCCGGAATAAAGGCTAATAAAAGTAAAAAGTAAAGGCAATGAACAACAAATGCGGGCAGCCTTTGGGAGATTAAGTGAATTGGAAAAGTAAGTGGCAAGCATGCGAACAAATTAAAAGTAAGGGCGGGATGTAAGCCCCTTTTAAGATTTATATTAAATACAATAGATTTCACAAGCACAGCACAAGCACTGTGAGGGTGAAACCTAAAAAACTGTACTGGATGGCCTACTCGTGCCAGGCACTGGAAATCTTCCGATCTCTATTCAAAAATATCTTTCAACAAAGAAGTGTCATACTTAAGGTTTTTACTGTCAGGGCATGATGATTGTGTTGAATCTCGCTGTATTTCAGCCTATATAAGAAAATGGTGATACTCATGACACTCTTGAAGAAGAGGTCTGACTTAGACCTAGCCAGAAAAATGACATATTCAAGTATCAGGGCTGGAGGACTTCACTCGAATAAACAGAGAAGATGGGTAATGTTGTCATTTGTTCATAAAGGTGTGAGTGAGCGCTCACGAAAGAGTAATATAAACATGTAAACAAAATTCAACTGGGAAGGAATTAATTCAAGCTCGACACTGGGAACTCCTAACACTGTGAGCAATGAAAAGCTTGCTATGTGGGAAGCTCATCACGTCAATACTTCAAACACAAACTGGATAAAGAACCCCCACACTTTAAATTGTCATCATTCCCGCCCCATAGCAGGGGGTGGTGTGAATATCCATGGGGTTCCTTCTAAATCTGCATCCAAATGATTTATCTACTCATGAGTGAAAGTCCTTTGCACCAGTGAACTCACACTGGGGCTCACATACTGCTAGGATGAATATCTTTGCTAAGAGCGGGGTCCATGTTATGACTTTCTGTCAACATCCAAAATGAGTGTGGGGACTTGTAGGGTGATTTTCTCCTAAATATGTAGGTTCAATATGTAGGGTCTGCAAACTCCAACCATATTATGTCTGCTGGCTAAAAAACACAGACTTGGCTGAAAGCCACCCTCGTGTCTTGGGTACTTTTGATCCTCATTCCAAGTGAACTCAGAATTCCCATTTTGGGCGGAAGTGGAAGTTTTTGCCTCTTTCTATGATATCAAGTAATGGCAGTGGTTGGAAACTTAAGGCCTCAACCGAGCAAAGAAAAAAAGCATTTCAATGCCGCTCATTCAAGCATGTGTTTCGGCATGATGGAAAGATAAATGGTTTATTGTATAGATTTTTAAAGAAATCATCACAATACAAAAAAAACCATACAAGCATGAGCAAAATACATATTTGATAGATTGCTTGAAAACCGAGAAGTATTGTTAGATTCGAATTTGTCTTCGGTGCTGCACTAAAATTAGTGGTGACATAGTGCTATTGAGCAAGTGTTAAAATGAGCCTCAAATAAATATATAAATAAATCATTTCCAAGGACGACCAACGCAGTAATGAAATGTCTTTGTTTCTTGGACTTCAGGCAAATCAAAGACATCAATTTCACAAACAAATCTCCTCAGGAGTGCTTGCTGGGATATCAGTGGCGATGTGCGGTGGTATTTGAGGGAATTTCTTGCTTAAATTTGCAGCAGTATTTCATTTGGTGAGATGAGGATGCTTGTTTATTTTGGCTGCACAGCATCCCTTTTACAAGTGTGTGTTATCTTTGCTGTGAAATTTAGGCTGACAACAATGAATGTTTTCCATGCAGCTGCTTGCCACCGCTCATGGGGACAGTGGACTATGGGGAGGGATATTCCCTAGCATGCAGCTAGGTAGACCCAGGGCCTCGCCGTCACTCATTATCTGAGCAGTGGAAGAGTGGCAGCAGCAGCTGACAAACCCGGCTGTGTCCCCAGAGAGCCCCGGTGATAAAGCATACCGCATTCTGCTGTAATCAACTTGCTATACATGCATTGCTTCCTAATGAGAGCCGTGTTTAAACAAGTGTATAGAACAAATCTGCCTGGGCCATGGGACTAAACGCGGGTGACCAAATTAGCATCTGAACGTTAAATTAATGGTAAAGAGTTTAATTGTGAAATTGTAAAACAGAGTTTCATTGTAAAATTGTAAAAAAATGAAAACAAGCACGCTTGAAATGCGTGCAGCCATGGGGAGATTAGGTAAACAAGCAAGCGCTGTGAAGGCAAAACCTTAAAAAATAGTTCCACAAAAGCAGATGAAAATGAGTACTTGGGCCATGGGACACTGATAAGAAAGAGCACACAAAGAGCAACATGAAATAATATGCTACAACCAATAGAAATGGAGGAAAAGTAAGTGGCACACAGGCAAACAAATGAAAAGTAATGGCAGGATGCAAGCCCCTTTTAAGATTTATATTAAATGGAGTAGATTTCACAAGCACAGCGCAAGCCTTATGCAGGCGAAACCTAAAAAGCAGGGATGAAAAAAGACCTGCAAGAGTGAGACAAAGGGGCAGTGAATGTAATGGTGGTGGATGAAAAATGGTATTGGGAACCCCGACAGTGAGAAAAATGTTCAACACCAGCACTTAGGGGCATATTATCAAGCAGCAGCGATAATTATCGCTGGCCGCTCTTAGCGAGATTTTTTTTATCGCCGGCTATCGCTGGCAATTATCGCCATGCTATCGCTGTATTAACAACACATAGCGCAATGGCGATAATTTCCCAGCGATAGCGGTGTTTTCCAAGGAACATCGCTGGTTCTCCAGCGATGTTAAATGGAAAACGGCGATAACCTTGCTGATACGACCCTGTGGTCGTATCAGCATAATCCACCCCCATTGTTAGGTATAGGTAAGTCAGCATTTTTGCAGACTTTAGTTTTTAGCGAAAACCGCGGTTTTCGCCAAAAACTAATGTCTGCAAAATGCGTGGGACTCCTTGTTAATATCGCGATGTACATTTCGCGATATTTAACAAGGTAGTCCGTCAGGGGTACGCCCAGTGACGCCCACTTTGCATCTCATTAGAGATGCGAAGTTAGCGTGCTGGAAACGGGCGCTAAATCAAGGAAACACGCGCTAGCGTGTCCTTGATGATATTGCGATAAAATTATCGCCGCTTTTCGCCCAAATACGGATGCTAAAGCGGCGATAATTTTATCGCGGCCCCTTGATAATATGCCCCTTATTCTTTTACAAATTAAACACTGACTGAACTCCACAGTTATACAAACTGTAAAAATACATAATGTCCAGAACATTCTAGCAAGTTCTTCCTGCTTCCCTAAAATCATTACTGCTTGTGTGATGTGTGACGTTTTAAAGTCTGCACCAACAGGATGCCACCTTACTATAGTTATTATTAGACTGTCTTTCGAGTGGTTGCTGATTTTAATAAACTTTTTAAAGGTCAACCACTGAGTATTATTTCATGTGAAGCCTTGGTTAAATTATTATATTAAGCAGAGATATTGCAAACATGACGGTGGCATTTTTTAATAAATTAATAAGATCAAAGAAAGGTTGGGCCTTGTTGTAAGTGTCTTGGCATGGAAAAAGAGCTCCGCACCTGAGTCCTCAAGTTTTTCACAATTTTATGCTCCAATACTCATAACCCTGCTGTGTTTCACCTCACGGATTCTGCAAGGCATTTCATGTGCACTTGCAAGCAAGTTGAAATCTGGATGAAATGGGAGTCTCTATAGTCTTATCTTTGGTGTTGTGGTACATTAGTTATTTAGATCAATAGTGAAACTTTTGAAATGTGAATTTCCACAGTAACATACAGTTCCTACACATGTATTTGGTAAAGGGGAACCATAGCCACTTGCACAAATCGTTACACTTGTTGTATTTTATGATGTTGGTCCACCGCCTGCTGAGTCCATGAACTGTTGTTGGTATACCTATGTGGGAGCAAACAAATGGTTGTTTGCAACCCGGGACGGGCAAATTCATTTTTCTCTAATCTGTGGTAAAGGGATGTGGGACTTGAGGCAGTTCTGCATGTTTCTGCTGGTTTCACATTCTCCTGCCCTGAATTAAAACAAGGTAGAACACAGGGAGATAGTCCTACAGTACAAGAATTCCTTATTCCATAAGTTGTGGAATGCACAGAATAAAGAATTTATTGGTGTCCCGCACTGTCATGGGCCAGACAATCGAACTGTGCATTAGTAACTGACTTAAGAGCATTACACTGCCTTGCTCTTCACAGTGCAGTAATGCAAGTTCCCCAGCAGGGGAGTCTGAGCCTAGCACTTGCCTTGCACAGTGCAGGGAAAAATCTGCAGCCAGGTGCTGCACACAGACTACTCTGAAGAGGAAGTCACTTTCAAGAGCACTGTCAGAGGTCCGGCCAATGCATCTACCTCAATGCAGTTATCTTTTAGTTAAATACTTTAATCTACCCCTCACAGTGCTCCTAAAAGAAACTCTGATCCACTTATTTTTCCACTGGTTGCAGAGAGGAACTACTCTGATTCTAGGCTGGTGGAATAAAGTAGAGAAGTTTCTCATGTTTTAAAATCCACCTGAATATTTGGCTCATCCCTATTAGCAAACACAGGCAGTTTTTTGTAGTTCAGTCAGTTACTGGGAAGCACACTTTAAGTCCGCTGGTTTTTTTTTTCACACACAGCTCTACTAAATAAATACTGTGGTCTCACACTGTGGTCCGATTTGAACATTCGGGTCTACCAGTGCACATCACGGTCGTTATTGCAGCCTCATGCTGTGCATGTCTACCCTGCAGATGCACTGAATATTAGTGGTAAGCGAGCAAACAAATGAAGAGAGAGCTAATAGCCAGTGCACAAATCTAGCCTTGAAAATATTTGGCATGTAAATCAGGGAACAAACATCATGTTTGAATATGATAAGGTGTCTGCAAATTTTTTAAAAAAGTGTATTTCTTTGAAGCATTTCACTTTAATCCATCAGATTATATCTCTGCATTGTGAAGTATTTTTTTTAAAGTTTTTTAAACCTCAGCTAAGAATCATTTTGTGATGACAATGCTATTAGTGAATTAAGATGCAAGTCAATTGATATGTGACCTGGTTTCTTATTATACATGGAGCAACATTTTAGGGGCCGATTCTGATGCGGGTTGGAAAAGCTTCCCGACCGAATCGGTTGGGAAATGGTGTCCGACCCACTCGGATCGGGAAAGTCCGACCGGCGGAGTAGGATGCATCCGGATGCTTCCAGATACGATTTGGTTGAACTCCCATTGACTTCAATGGGAACATTTGTTCCTAACCGCATCAGAATTGGGCCCTCGGTCGGGAAGACACGTTCCCGATCCGATTTGGAAGGAGCAAATGCCGTTAGGAGGCCTTCCTAACCGCATCAGAATCAGGCCCTCGGTCGGGAAGCTTTTCCAACCCGCATCAGAATCGGGCCAATAGTCTATTAAATCACAGACAAGAGAGAGAATTTCATACAGGGCACATCTTGTACGCATGTATTTGATGGTGCTCTGATTTGTGCAGGGGCGGCTCCTCCGATAACAGTATTATCATTTTATTTTTGTGCTGACTTACAGACCCGATGTCAGTGTAGGGCGGGGTGGGTCTGGACCATGGCAGGGGGAGGGAGTGATGGGAACTGTAAAGTGCTCATGTCAGTTTAGCCAAAATTCTTAGGCTGGCCAAACAGACATGCGCACTTAGGTTTCTCCAACCCAGCTGTGTTGTACAGCTAGGTTGGAGAAACAGCACTGGCTCCCAGGCACTGTCTGAGAGGCAAACCAGGCCATTCAGACCAATCCTGGTGCTGCTCTCAAGCTAGGTATATAGCATGGAAGCAGCGCCGTGATTGGGTGGGGAGCCTGTGCCCCAGTGACTGCTGGGAGGAGAGTAGGAGAAGGGCACTGAGGCGGCTGGCATCGACAGGTACATTTTTAAAATAATTTAATATTTCCCTAATCCCCTGCCCCCCATCCGCCACTTTAGCTATGCAGCTATGCAGCAGCTGCCGCTGGATATGTGATAATGTCAAAAAGGAGGCTCGGTGAAATAAAGTGTATGCCTAGAACCATACAATTTGATCAGGCAGGGAAGCTGGGATTGAGTCCAAAGTTTTCAATTTCATGCTATGCAATGCATTTACTAGATGGTTATCTCTTTCTGGCATCAAACGTTTATGTTTTGTTCTTAATTTTTGGGGAATGAGATTATGCAGTGGGTGACAGTAAGAATATATATTAATGTCTGGTAGCTTCACGTATCTGGAACCTTGCCGAAGGACATACAAGCGCTTCACAAGAGGCCCAAACTATGCTTTTTTCAGCATAGGGAGATTCCCCAGGATTCAGATGATGTGCTGCTAGGGATTCAATACTGCTTCATCATGTTACATGGTTAGCATCTGTAGCCACTAATCCACATCGCCTGTTGTGCTATGTGCCACTATACCACATGGACTCTACTCATTTAGGGCTCGAGGGTCCAAGAGGACCTCGAGATTTGCAAGAGCTAGGATCCTGGCTCTAATCTGGCTCGGGGTTTCAGAGGCTTGCCCACCTCTACCGAACATTTATAGTGGATGTGAGCCATAGCCTGCAATTACCTTGCAGGCCCACCAAACCTGGATCACAAGTGCAGGACGTGGCTAGTTTCTGTCACGCAGATAACTCATGGGGTATCCGGTTGCTTTGTATTTTATTGCAACTACAGACCTTAATTATCCCTTACAGTAGATGTAGCGAGGCAACCTGTACTGCTCATGACATCGCACATGACATCACTACTAGCATTATGGTGGCACTGATTACATCACATACTCCATCAATTTTATATTCAATTATATCTCCTCTCTTCACACTGAACATACAGCTAGGTAGCTTTAAAAACACTTCTCTACTCATATTCCAGAAGACTTTAAACTGACTTACCATTGCATAAAGCAGTAATTAGGTGCACACCTCCCAAATATTCACATACCAATCGTTACCAGATCTTTTATTCCAATGTTTTTGAATTAGAGTCCTGTACTGCTAGATAGAGACGAGGTGAGAAAATTAGAGTTCAGCAGAGGTAATTTTGGTGGGCAAACTATAAAAACTGCAAGAGGGATAGGACTTTGTTTCGAGGATACACAGACATTCGAAATATATGGGCATCCTGATTATTTAGGCATTAAATGATAAGTCTGAGTTTCTTTAGAAGGCGTGCAGAAAAGGAGAATAACAGAAAGTGCATGGGTATCATAGGTGAGGGTAAAGGGAAGAGACATATTTTGATGTGTATGCAGGGTGTATGATGCTATGAAAATGTATAAAAACTATATACAGTTTACTTTTTGCGTGAATTAATATGAATTGTAAACATGTCTGTAATTTAGACACCACTTAGCTCTCAGTTTAAAATGTATAAGACATGTGAGTAGCAGGAGTATGCACAGTGAATTGGGAAAGCTAGGCTGTGTATGGGACTTGGGTTGTTCCTAGGTTCAAATCTAGGCATAATGTTCTTTCCAGAAATGGCGACCAGTATAAAGAGGGGTGCACCTGTGTGTATGTGTGCATGAATATGTGTGTTGGTATCTGTGTGTGTGTGTGTGTGTGTGTGTGTAGGTGTGTAGGTGTGTTTTGGTTGGTATCCCCACTTCTAACCTGGAAATATTGACCTTATGATCAATTAATCGTTTCTCGTTTAAATACTTTATTTCGGCCATAGATCATAAAAGTTTCATAATAAAATACGGCATTCAAATAATCCACAATCAGCTATACTGTAAAAATGTGTGGCATTTCTGTTTGGGTTTCGGCCCTAAGTGTCAAACCAGGGAAGGAAATGCCAGCCCTTAAATCTATCAGTAAGTCCTTGGAAAAACCATACTTTCCAGTGAATAAAAGTGGACGATTTAAGAATAAATAGTATCTAAATTCAATTAACAATGTATACAGTATTCGCAATACAACTGTCATCTATCTCAATTCAAAGTCCATGGTGAGGAAAGAATGTGCTATTCACTACAGTATTGCAATCTAAACCCCATACTAATCGTGTGTATAAGATCGATTAAAATAATATAAAAGCAATATAGAGTATTTACAATAGAAATTAACATCCATCATAGTGCAAATTTCAAACAGAGGAACGCATTATTCACTGCAACATCACAACTTTAACCCCTTCTTACTGCGTATAAACCCCACTGTAAGCAGATATTTAGATGTAGCAAATATTACATACAGCGGTGTGTTGTATTTCAACACCCTTAAGGCATATTGATGCTTCCTGAATCCCAACCTGTTGCACAAGGGACAAATCCATTTCTTCCTTTCATTAGCATATGCTGAGCAAAAGAAGAGGATATGCGCAGTGTTTTCAGTAAGGCCTAAAGTGCAGGTTCGCTCTCCCTGGGTTCCCCAACCTACGGTATAGCTTTTGATGTGGAGTGTGTCACACCTTAATTTCAAGTAGAAAATTCTCGCCAAATACGATTGGATGTTGTCAAGGAACTCTTCGAAACATTGGTTAGGTTTAAAATTAAGGAACTGCATTGTTAATCTACCTAAATTAGGATCTCGATGGAGTACATTTAGGGCATGCGCCCAGTATGTTTGTTTCAGCGTGTTCTTACAACTTTGTACTAACTTGTGTGGCCCAATCCAATAAGAACAGAGACCAAGATCTGTGAACCATATCTTAACAAGTCTGAGCCCGGAAAAGGTTAGGCATCTGTCAATAACTAGGAGTTCTTTAATTCCTTCTCTATAGACCACTAATTCTGGCGTTGTCCATAGCCTAATCCAATAAAGCAGTGGACGTAGTGGTGCAATTTGCCCTATACGTTTTATGTTTAAGTCATGAAACATTGGGGTAAGTGGTGTTGTGTGTTTGTAGGTGTGTTTTGGTTGGTATCCCCACTTCTAACCTGGAAATATTTACACTTAGTTATAATCAATTAATCAATCATCAGTTGTATCCTAGACAAACATTTACAGCTTATGCAAGGTTCTTCCTTATTGGATACATGTTGTGAGCTAGAAAGTAGATTGGGTGATATATGCTGGCTGTGCCAGGTCACTTGTATGTCTTGGATAGTGGAGAATACCGTCAGCTTTGCGTGCCACCCAAGTGCTGTAGCAGCTTTGTAGGGTAACAAGGAAGTCAGGCCTCTTTTAGCGACTGAAGCAGAGAGCTGGAGGCAGCCTGAATGAATACGTGAGCCCAGGTATATGTAAGTGTCTGCAGATTGGTTGGCTATGTAGCACTCCTTTGTTCTTATATTATGGAAAGGTTTCTAGAGCTACTTTCATGAGGCTATCTAGGTGCTGTTCAACGCGTAAATGGTACTGCAGTAGTTAATCCAATTGAGTAACACTATCTACATATCTAGTAAGTGACCCACAATTAATTCCGACCATGAACAACTTCTGCTCATTGTTTCCAAAATGTACAAAATCTGTATATATATTTAGGACAACACATCCAAAAGTGCATGTCGAAGCAGCGAACACATCAATGTGTCAACACATAGGGGAATATATATGAGCACCTTTGCATTGCTCTTGCACAACGCAACATGGTGCAAGAGCGACACAACTTAAACATTAGATTTATGAAGCCACGCAAGGCCACCTTGCGTAGCCATAAGTGGCTTCATATATCTCGAGTAATGCAAAGTAGTGCAAATCGTTGCGTTGCTATACTCTGCACTAGGGAGGCGTTTTCATGGGTGTTGCATGATTGTTCCTATGAAACATCCATGGATTTTGACTAGGCCTGGGCGGTGAACTCTGCTCCATTCGCGGAGTTTGAGGAGTTTTCCGCACTCAGCAGAGCACACTGAGTTCCGAAAAACTCCACTCCACTGAGCATAGTTTTTTCCTCGCTCGCTCTCACCGAAAATTAAGTTGACGAGCACAAACAGGAAAAATCCAACGCTGGACCACCTCCCTGCGAGATTTCCCAACGTGGGCAGTCGTGGATGGTGGTGACCGCTCGGGTTGAGAAGCCATCCCTTCACATTGAGGAAGCTGCCACTCGAGTAGAACATCTATCTGAGCGGCAGAAAGAACCAGTGTCCTATTGCCCTGCGCATGCTGATTTTTCAGGCGGGACAAACACCCAGCGCTAAATATCAGCGTGAACGGCATGGCCAAACGCAATCTGCCACTTGTGGAGCTCCACAGCAGAGTTTTTTTGTCACTTTGCGGAGTTCCACTAACTCCGCCCAGGCCAAATTTTGACGCATTCCCAGATTAACCAGAAGTGGTAGACCTGGAAATGTGCCAAAATCGTAGGCCTCCCCAGGTGAGGTGTAACGCAGACAAATATCTTCATTTCTCCTCATTGTTTCCCCTTTCTATGTGTGCTGCATTGTGCAGCACACATAGAAAGCAGAAAAAGCCTCAGGGGATTTTCTTAGTGAAGGAAGGTGTCCCTTCATCTTCTATTCTATTCGATTCTATAGGTTTTGTAAAGCGCATGGCTACCAAAAGGGCCTCTCAGCGCTAGAACAGTGATCATCTGAACCGGTTCATCAGCAGGAACTAGTTACCATACAGCCATGTTTTCAAAGACTTGCGGAAAGAGAGCTCGCAGGACAGCTGGAGCAGGTCAAGGGGGTAGAGTTCCACTGTTTGGGAGCCAGATGGGACAAAGAACGGCCACCCCAATGTGATCTATTGAACTTAGGAAACTGTAGTAGGTGGGCTGAGGAGGATCTCAATGACTTTCCAGGGATATAAGGAGTAGCTAGCGATCTTAAATGAGTGGGGCCTCTCTTGTGAAGAGATCTATGCAGAATGCATAAGGCTTTAAATTGGACCCACTGCTCAACTGGGAGCCAGTGGAGATCCTTCAGAGCCTTTTTGACAGATTGATATAGAGAGAGATTTATCAGGAGCCGGGCAGCAGCATTCCGTGTGATCTAAAGCCCCGTTGTCCCATACCAAGGTGAGCCCAGATATAGAATGTTGCCGTACTTTGTGGTTCCTGCACAAAAACAATCCTCCTTACAATGAGGCACCATTGCACTATGGTGCAGGGGTGCCTGTGTTAGTGCTATGCAGCCAAAAAGGCACCAGTGCAGGGGAAAAGGCAGAAATGCGCCGCATTGACTAAAATACGGCACATTCCTGCCCTTTCCCTGTCACTCAGTGCAGTGCAGCAAGAAAGCTTGCTGCGCTGCACTGCGTGACTTGGCCATAAATATGGCACATAGATTAGAGGTGCTGGTACATTAGAAAACATTCTAAAGTGATTGTCTTTTGGACATTTAAAAGCTACATGCTACATGTTCTAAATCAATGTGTTTCATAATTACAAACATAACCCTCATTAGGAACACCTTTCTATGCCCCGGGTGATTCTGAGGTCTCGTTGGTACATTTCTCCCCTTATCTACCTACCAGACGCCTGGGTTTCCAGAACAAAATGTGCCCCCCCCCCCCATGATGTATAATTCATTTGGAGAAACATCTCTGCACTCATGAGGCTCCGCCCTCTTTGAAACTCCACAGTTCTACAGCGTGGGTGGAACGCTGGTTCACGCAGATCGGGTGAGAGCCAAAGACCCTTATGCTCAGGCCCAACTGTGGCTTGTGTTTATTACTTGTGTTTATTTATTTGTAAAGTTTTATATAGCGTGAACGTGACATTTGCGGGTATCAGAGTGCTTTACAAGTGAATGGAGGCACAAATATATATATATATATATATATATATATATATATATATATATATATATATATATATATATATATATATATATATATATATATATATATATATATATATATATATATATATATATATATATTATCTACTGGCGGTCGCCAGTAGATAGTTATAGTTAGGACCTATTTTCCATAGGAAATTCACAACATTCTATTTCCAATAACTTTGGCGCCGGTTGACAAATCTTTGCGAAACTTTCAAAACTCGTGGGGCGCTCCGGTCTGCTCCTATCCTGAAAGTTTCGGGGTGATTTGGCAAGCGGGGGCCAAGAAAAAAGGGGGGTCCCAAAACGTGTTTTCCCCATGCAATTTTCCATAAGAACCTTTAGTCGCAGCTACAGCCCGAACTGCTGAACGGAATTACACCAAATTTGGCAAAAGGTAGCCCTTGGTTCAGAGTCGTGCTTTTTGGTTAAATGGTGTAAATCCGTTCAGTAGTTCCTGAGAAATCAAAAGTAAAATCACATATATATCTGGGCGGAGCCTAACCACACATGTCATTGTGAGATCTGATTGGCTGTCAGCACTTCATCCTGGAATTGCTGGCAGCCATCTTGGGACCAATATACATGATAGTACCCCATTGAAATGCATTGTAGTGAATCAAAGATTTTGAGGGTTACCAAAAGGAGAACTATAAAGGGTGATAACAGACTTTAGTTACATTAGAATTCATTTGTTGATGGTACCATACTAATTTCAGGAATTGTGGTGTGTTCTAAGGTGATTTTACCCTGTGAAAAACCTTCTGCTGGGATATCATGAATCATGTTTGAGAGAAAACTATTTTCACATGCTTGTCCCATAGAGTTTTGGAAGGTGCTCCAGAAGCTAAAATGAGAGCATATTTTCTGTAAATTCACATTATCTTTCTCAGTCATGTGAGAATGAAGTCTGACATTCTCAGTAAAACATGTACATCCAACAAGGGCAGAGACTGTCAGTTGATTCCTTTGTGTTCTACTGCAGCTTCCCAGAGTGTTCTAAAGAACAACTAGAGTGCTAACAGCCTTACTTATGACAAAAGTATGGCACACCTGAAGCCATCTTGATTGGAATAAACTGGTAACACTTAAAACATTTAATTTAAAAGGAACAAAATGATGGGGTTCATTTTGTCATAGAAATTATGGTTAGTGCTGTAGAAAGAAAAATTAGGACATGTTTCAAGTGTGATCTCAAATATCTTCCTGAGAGACAGAGAATGGCTCAGCACACACCTATAATGAAATATAATATAAAAGTCAACAATGGTATATAGTAATAGTAAGCGATAACCAATGTGCGAAAATTAGCACAATGTCTCCCCAATAGATCAAATAGGACTTCGGTTTCTTAATAATATATCCTTCCTTTATTCTTATTTCAAATTTCTTTTCTTAAAAGCACAGCACAAATTCATAGCCGACGCGGCGTATTTCGTCCCAACGGGACTTCTTCAAGGCTATAAAAACATATACAAAACAAACATTAATATTTACAATTAAAAAATATATACAACATGTGATTTTGACTAAACTATCAGTCTAATCACCACAAAACTCTTTATCCAATAACATTTAAAATATGTATAATCTAATCATGGGGAGACATAACTAATGATATTTGTGTATTGGGAGAATATTACAGCAAAAGGAGATAATACATAGCAATTGTTGTGAATTGTACACAACATAATTTTGATCATGTTATAAGAAAAAACAACACCCATACATTAGGTCCAAAAACAAATACAACCTTTATGACATCCTAATCTTATCTCAATTGTCATTTCACTTCAATGTATATCATTGCATAGACAGTTTCATAGTATCGTAGCTTATTATATATCATAAAACCTAACAAATGCAAAGAAAAATAAGCCTATAAATTCACTGCCGTAAGTTTCATTGTGGTACATGAATAGATAGATCATTGATGTAATTCTTGTATTATTGTAAATGCCATGAACCTAAATGCATTACATTCCAACTGCAATTATTTGATATCCTATGCAACCTTAATATGGTAAATACACAAAAATAAAGAAGATGACACCTTTTTCAAAAAATTTACTCTGTTCTAGCATACCTGTTGCATTTGTGACTAGTCTAGATGATAAAAATGTATATGGCACTTCTTGTTGAAGGAAGGTGCCTTAACTCAAGATTTCTGTAATAAAAAATTGGTTTATTTATTACTTTTTTTTAGGAATATTTTTAATTTATATGTTGTAATAATAAATTCAGCATTTAGTAGCATGGACAAAACGTGGTTATCATACTAAACATATGTCAAGAGATATCCAACATACCTCTGCAAAGAAGAAGTACTCATCTACTGTAAGTAGTAAGAGGTGAAATGTAGAAGGGTACTCGGTAACCCCAAATCTATAACAGAAGGCAAAATTCACTTATACTTTCAAGTTCAATATATGGGCTTGTACATATTGAATAAATGCTCTGATATCCAACCACTATCATCACATGAAAACATTTTATAATACTATGCAGTAAACCAACTCATTTCTAGTTCTACATCTGACGATCAAAAGTTAGCAAAGTTTTACAAACAAATTTGAAGAAAGATAGATCATAAGCAACGCGCAATTTCAAAAAACACCACATTGTCGAACAGAGTAGATAAGAAAAGGCAAATAACATAATGAACGAAAAGATATATGTACGTGCCATCTGTTTTTTATTTAGGTTTGTTCACACCACATCGCAAATATGAAAATATGAGAAAGTAAATTATACAAAAAGCGTTTGGTTAAACTTGCTCGTGATTTAAGTTTAAAAATAATTCACGTAGCAATATATGCATTTGTGATACATTGTAACCGCATCATAATGCAGAAATATATGCAAAGGACACTTTTAATCAAGCGTGATCGCAACTCCGAATTCAAAAATCACCCACATGTCAACATGTCAATGCCACTCACACGACGGCGCCATTTCTAAAAATGCATTCAGATATATTACACCGTCAACCCCATGTCTGCAAGGATATCCACGCTGTTACATTCCTTAGACAGTGCAACAAACACTAGAACCGACCACTAGAAATAATTAAATCCAGCAAAGAACACAAGCGGTTGAAACAACCAGGCTACGTCAAAAATACAGAACATTAGTCTATAATGACTTACAAGCGCGATGTCGCGTAGCGGCGTGCTCCGAAGTCTTGAAAAAGAAAGATTTCGTCAGAACCGAACCTCATGATCAGTTCGTATATATATACAAAATAAAACATACACACCTGTATGTCGTCAATGTGCCATCGACAGAGACAAAGGTTGGATGTAAAAAACACCCAATCGATATTATGCGAACAAATCGGCCATTTTGGAATGGGTTTTCTACATTCCAGATTACCGAAAAATAAACCAAAAATGCCAAAAGTGACTACACCATCGTAATGTAATTGGTCAATGTTAAATAACAGAAATACATGGACAGTTTGTTACAGTGAATATTTGTAATTATAAGAACTACAAACATACGAATGACACACCTCACACACCAAAATTGTGAGAGATAGATTCAAAGAGACCGGCCATTTTGTAATGTGTCTAAGAACCCATTAACGGTCCAGAACAAGCGGCAATACACTACGAATAATAGTTTAATAACCATCCCATTCGGCATTATCATACTATTAGATTTATGTAGATTATTTTTTACAGGAAGTCCAGCGCTACCGTTTAGGAAACAAAAAGAAAAACTCCATCGAAGAACAAGGAGGGGTGGCCAAAAACACAAGAGCAGGTGCAAAGGCAAGAATAGAAACACAACAGAACAAGAAGTAATGAAGACTGTGAACCACGAAGTGGACAGCAATGATAATGACATATCCAATACTCTTAGCATTGTTAACCTATCATCCAGAATATTAAATGAACAGGAGACTTCCGTGCTATGCAAGGGTCTCAATTTTTGTATGACTGACAAACCGCTTTTTGAGAATGTACATCTGGATTTATTTAAATTTATACGCAAACTTAAATTAAAAAATTATTTTGCTGATCATCCATCTGTGCATTGTTCTGTATCCAATACTGTTCATGATTCAGAATTTACAATCTCTGATCTAAATGTTGTTCATCTTATTAGTACGCTTGATGATGAAGACAATTTTGGTGATTTGATGGACTTTGCACAGGGTCTCAATATATCTGAGGATGTAACTATAGATAGTGGTCTACGTCGAAAATCCAAGTTCATTCCCATTAATACCACCGATTCTGTTATTGATGAATTCTCAAAGAGAGTAACTCAAGAATTATATAGACTTGAGGATAATCATGCTATGAATAACAAATGCACACACTCCCTTAACCTGACCAAGCAAGATAAGGAATTTCTACAATCGATCAGAGATGATGTCAATATAGTGGTCCGTGAAGCTGATAAAGGGGGTAATATTGTGCTAATGGACCGTGTTGACTATCTGGCTGAAATCGACAAACAACTAAGCCAAAGTGACTGTTATGAAAAACTCAAACTTAATCCCACCATAATGATTGAAAAGAAAATCAACGCGCAGCTGACGGATTGGCGCGAGTCATGTCTTATCACTGACTTAGAATATAGATATCTTCTGGTACAAAACTCCAGATACCCTTGTATTTATGTTCTTCCAAAAATTCATAAAGGGGGCCCCTTCCCACCAGGTCGGCCAATAATATCTGGGAATGGGGGCCCCACGGAAAGAATTGCAGAATATGTAGACAGTTTTCTTCAGCCTTTTGTTTTAAATCTACCTTCCCACCTGAGAGACAGTAGGGATTTAATCTGCAAATTGGAAGACCTAAAATGGGAACAGGATATCTTCACATTCGTTACTATGGATGTGGAAGGTCTTTACACCTGTATTAAGGAAGACTGTGGACTAAGAGCGCTAAGATTTTATCTGTATAAACGCAATGCAAAGCACTTACAACATACGCATATGCTATTGCAGATGTCAGAGTTGATCCTGACACAGAATGCTTTTTGCACAATGGCGAGTGGTTCTTGCAAAAACAGGGCACTGCGATGGGCTCCAGGTTTGCTCCATCTTATGCGAACCTCTTTATGGGGTTGTATGAGATGGAGCATGCCTGGGGCTCAGGTGCAGAAAATTGGATTGATAACATCATATTTTTTGGAAGATATATTGACGATATCTTCCTAATTTGGAAGGGAAGTAGTGATGAATTGGAGCAATATTATATCTACCTGAACAATAACAGGTTTAATGTTAAACTCACTATAAAAAGTTCCAAACAAGAGATTGAATTTTTAGATCTTAGACTGTATGTGAAGGAAGATGTCATACACAGTGACATTTTCAGAAAGTCTACGGCATGCAATAGTGTTCTTCACGCTACCAGCTGTCACCCTAAAACCACCATCTCAGCGATCCCTTTTGGAGAGATGGTAAGAGCTCGTCGCAATTGTAGTGAGGAATACAATTTTGCGTTACAAGTTAAAAAGATCAAAAGAAATTTTGGTCAAAGAGGTTATGATCAAAATTGTCTGCAGAAAGCTGAGAAAAGAATCTCTCGAATGGACAGAAAATCAACCCTTTCCAAAACAAGCCGTAACAAAGAGAGTGCATGCCATACTGATTTGGCATTCATAACTGAATATAATATCTATAGTGGTCACATCTTCAACATACTTAGAAAAAACTGGCACCTTCTTACATCGAATGTCTTACCCTCAGATATGGTTCCGTTGAAACCTAAGGTAATATATAGAAAAGGAAGAACCATAAAAGACATGATATGTCCTAGTTATGTAAAACAGCCCAGGCTATCAGTCAAGACTTGGTTAGCAGAAAAACCATGTGGTTTTTTCATCTGTGGCAATTGCTGCATATGCAACTTAGGTGAAAATAAAACATCAACTTTTCAATATAACAATTCAAAGGAATTTAAAATCAAATCCTATATCAATTGCAACACAACACACACTGTATATTTGCTTAAGTGTGCATGCAATAAAGCATATGTTGGCAGCAGTGTACGCAGTTTGAAAGTACGTATACAAGAACATGTACGGGCCATAAAAAATAAAGATGAAAGATATCCTGTATCTGTTCATATACATGAAATGCATCCAGAAACTACGAAAGTAACCTTTCATGCTATAGATCATGTGACCGGCAATGAGAGAGGTGGAGATAAGACAAATTATCTTAGGCAAGTTGAAGCTCGCTGGATTTGTCGCTTGAGAACTGTAATGTTTGGTTTGAACATTAACAACGAATTTCATCATTTTTTGTAAAGCAATGCATTCGGATGTTAGTTGATACAAGCCTTAGAATAATGTTTTTTATATTCCTTTTTATTCTAGATAACAATTTACTATCTTATTCGGCAAAAAGTAAATTACCTTAGATAATAAAGTACCATCTAAGTCGCAAATTAAATGTTCACCATTAGGGACTATTTGACCATTGTCTTTCAAAATTAGAAGCACTTGTACATACTATGTTGGGAGATATATTCTAAAAATGTATACGTGGTCTTATTCAATGGGTCTCTATATACAGTTTTATGATCTCTGGGGTCACTTGGATCACGTGGCTATGTTGTGGGAAACTTGGCCCCTTTTTTGAGCGTCTTGACTGTTCTTATTTCCATCTGTTAAGGTTTCTTCAGCATGGCTAGATATTTCGCGGTTCGGTTAACTTGCTGCAATCATTAACGAATGGTGCTCACACTAGTATGAATTTTAGTGGTCTTACGTGCGATTGTGCAACACTTAGCATTTGTAATTGTATCTTCGCATTGTATCCTCAAATGTTATTATGGTGGAATTATTGACTTTCATATTACGACATAAATCTAATAGTATGATAATGCCGAATGGGATGGTTATTAAACTATTATTCGTAGTGTATTGCCGCTTGTTCTGGACCGTTAATGGGTTCTTAGACACATTACAAAATGGCCGGTCTCTTTGAATCTATCTCTCACAATTTTGGTGTGTGAGGTGTGTTATTCGTATGTTTGTAGTTCTTATAATTACAAATATTCACTGTAACAAACTGTCCATGTATTTCTGTTATTTAACATTGACCAATTACATTACGATGGTGTAGTCACTTTTGGCATTTTTGGTTTATTTTTCGGTAATCTGGAATGTAGAAAACCCATTCCAAAATGGCCGATTTGTTCGCATAATATCGATCGGGTGTTTTTTACATCCAACCTTTGTCTCTGTCGATGGCACATTGACGACATACAGGTGTGTATGCTTTATTTTGTATATATATACGAACTGATCATGAGGTTCGGTTCTGACGAAATCTTTCTTTTTCAAGACTTCGGACCACGCCGCTACGCGACATCGCGCTTGTAAGTCATTATAGACTAATGTTCTGTATTTTTGACGTAGCCTGGTTGTTTCAACCGCTTGTGTTCTTTGCTGGATTTAATTATTTCTAGTGGTCGGTTCTAGAGTTTGTTGCACTGTCTAAGGAATGTAACAGCGTGGATATCCTTGTAGACATGGGGTTGACGGTGTAATATATCTGAATGCATTTTTAGAAATGGCGCCGTCGTGTGAGTGGCATTGACATGTTGACATGTGGGTGATTTTTGAATTCGGAGTTGCGATCACGCTTGATTAAAGTGTCCTTTGCATATATTTCTGCATTATGATGCGGTTACAATGTATCACAAATGCATATATTGCTACGTGAATTATTTTTAAACTTAAATCACAAGCAAGTTTAACCAAACGCTTTTTGTATAATTTACTTTCTCATATTTTCATATTTGCGATGTGGTGTGAACGAACCTAAATAAAAAAGAGATGGCACGTATATATATCTTTTCGTTCACTATGTTATTTGCCTTTTCTTATCTACTCTGTTCGACAATGTGGTGTTTTTTGAAATTGCGCGTTGCTTATGATCTATCTTTCTTCAATTTTTTTTGTAAAACTTTGCTAACTTCTGATCGTCAGATGTAGAACTAGAAATGAGTTGGTTTACTGCATAGTATTATAAAATGTTTTCATGTGATGATAGTGGTTGGATATCAGAGCATTTATTCAATATGTACAAGCCCATATATTGAACTTGAAAGTATAAGTGAATTTTGCCTTCTGTTATAGATTTGGGGTTACCGAGTACCCTTCTACATTTCACCTCTTACTACTTACAGTAGATGAGTACTTCTTCTTTGCAGAGGTATGTTGGATATCTCTTGACATATGTTTAGTATGATAACCACGTTTTGTCCATGCTACTAAATGCTGAATTTATTATTACAACATATAAATTAAAAATATTCCTAAAAAAGTAATAAATAAACCAATTTTTTATTACAGAAATCTTGAGTTAAGGCACCTTCCTTCAACAAGAAGTGCCATATACATTTTTCTCATCTAGACTATTCACAAATGCAACAGGTATGCTAGAACAGAGTACATTTTTTGAAAAAGGTGTCATCTTCTTTATTATTTTTGTGTATTTACCATATTAAGGTTGCATAGGATATCAAATAATTGCAGTTGGAATGTAATGCATTTAGGTTCATGGCATTTACAATAATACAAGAATTACATCAGTGATCTATCTAATCATGTACCACAATGAAACTCACTGCAGTGAATTTATAGGCTTATTTTTTCTTTGCATTTGTTTGGTTTTATGATATATAATAAGCTGCGATACTATGAAACTGTCTATGCAATGATATACATTGAAGTGAAATGACAATTGAGATAAGATTAGGATGTCATAAAGGTTGTATTTGTTTTTGGACCTAATGTATGGGTGTTGTTTTTTCTTATAACATGATCAAAATTATGTTGTGTACAATTCACAACAATTGCTATGTACTATCTCCTTTTGCTGTAATATTCTCCCAATACACAAATATCATTAGTTATGTCTCCCCATGATTAGATTATACATATTTTAAATGTTATTGGATAAAGAATTTTGTGGTGATTAGACTGATAGTTTAGTCAAAATCACATGTTGTATATATTTTTTAATTGTAAATATTAATGTTTGTTTTGTATATGTTTTTATAGCCTTGAAGAAGTCCCGTTGGGACGAAACGCGCCGCGTCGGCTATGAATTTGTGCTGTGCTTTTAAGAAAAGAAATTTGAAATAAGAATAAAGGAAGGATATATTATTAAGAAACCGAAGTCTTATTTGATCTATTGGGGAGACATTGTGCTAATTTTCGCACATTGGTTATCGCTTACTATTACTATATACCATTGTTGACTTTTATATTATATTTCATTATAGGTGTGTGCTGAGCCATTCTCTGTCTCTTGTGTTTTTGGCATTCCCAAATAATAGGGACGTAAGGAGGTCACGTTCCTGGCTCCTTGCACCACATTTTTGAGAAAAACTATCTAAAACTAAACTGACTGGTGCAGGCCTTTAGTGCCCTGACCTTCTGTTCTTTTTGCCTTGACTATTTGTGGGCCTCCTAGCACAGTTCAGTCATTAAGGTCTTTCACAATATATATTATGAACTTCGAAGATAATAGGGAGGAATTAATAGGAGATCTTTTTAACGTCACAAAAAATGACATACCTAGCAATTTTACATCTACCTCAACAAAGAATGAGGGTTTAAAAAGCAAATACATCCGATTAGAGAGGCTAAAGAAGCAAGAGCTTGCTAAATGGTGGGATGGGGCCACTTTAAAGAAATACCTTGAAAACTAAAAAATACCACGAGGACTTCGTATCCTCATTTTTCCAAATTATGAGGATTTGGATCCTGATTTGTTGGAAGAGTGGGAGGAGGGACTGTATGTTTCGTCATATAAAATGATGGATATCCTTATCAGAAATTCAGAGCGTAAGGTCAAAAAAATTAGAGAAGAAATAACAAAATTAGAAAAAGAAATTAATGATACTAATATGATGGATGTAATTGCTAAGAATCAGGATATCCTAAAGAAAGAACTTGCAAAATATCAGCTATATCTCAAGGATAAAAAACAACAAAAGATATTACGTGATCAGGGAGATTACGATAGAGGTCGAATATTTACGTTTGCACGCAAATATGACGACATGATACCCAAATCTACATCTAATGTTGTGAACAATGTTAAAGATCTTAACATTTCTTCAAGTAGTACTTCCATTTCATCAGTTGATAGTGATCCTGGTGAAGGTCCTAGTACAGCCCCCACCCCGAATCCCCCATCTGTTTTTTTACGGGAAGTCCAGCGCTACCGTCTAGGAAACAAAAAGAAAAACTCCATCGAAGAACAAGGAGGGGTGGCCAAAAACACAAGAGCAGGTGCAAAGGCAAGAATAGAAACACAACAGAACAAGAAGTAATGAAGACTGTGAACCACAAAGTGGACAGCAATGATAATGACATATCCAATACTCTTAGCATTGTTAACCTATCATCCAGAGTATTAAATGAACAGGAGACTTCCGTGCTATGCAAGGGTCTCAATTTTTGTATGACTGACAAACCGCTTTTTGAGAATGTACATCTGGATTTATTTAAATTTATACGCAAACTTAAATTAAAAAATTATTTTGCTGATCATCCATCTGTGCATTGTTCTGTATCCAATACTGTTCATGATTCAGAATTTACAATCTCTGATCTAAATGTTGTTCATCTTATTAGTACGCTTGATGATGAAGACAATTTTGGTGATTTGATGGACTTTGCACAGGGTCTCAATATATCTGAGGATGTAACTATAGATAGTGGTCTACGTCGAAAATCCAAGTTCATTCCCATTAATACCACCGATTCTGTTATTGATGAATTCTCAAAGAGAGTAACTCAAGAATTATATAGACTTGAGGATAATCATGCTATGAATAACAAATGCACACACTCCCTTAACCTGACCAAGCAAGATAAGGAATTTCTACAATCGATCAGAGATGATGTCAATATAGTGGTCCGTGAAGCTGATAAAGGGGGTAATATTGTGCTAATGGACCGTGTTGACTATCTGGCTGAAATCGACAAACAACTAAGCCAAAGTGACTGTTATGAAAAACTCAAACTTAATCCCACCATAATGATTGAAAAGAAAATCAACGCGCAGCTGACGGATTGGCGCGAGTCATGTCTTATCACTGACTTAGAATATAGATATCTTCTGGCACAAAACTCCAGATACCCTTGTATTTATGTTCTTCCAAAAATTCATAAAGGGGGCCCCTTCCCACCAGGTCGGCCAATAATATCTGGGAATGGGGGCCCCACGGAAAGAATTGCAGAATATGTAGACAGTTTTCTTCAGCCTTTTGTTTTAAATCTACCTTCCCACCTGAGAGACAGTAGGGATTTAATCTGCAAATTGGAAGACCTAAAATGGGAACAGGATATCTTCACATTCGTTACTATGGATGTGGAAGGTCTTTACACCTGTATTAAGGAAGACTGTGGACTAAGAGCGCTAAGATTTTATCTGTATAAACGCAATGCAAAGCACTTACAACATACGCATATGCTATTGCAGATGTCAGAGTTGATCCTGACACAGAATGCTTTTTTGCACAATGGCGAGTGGTTCTTGCAAAAACAGGGCACTGCGATGGGCTCCAGGTTTGCTCCATCTTATGCGAACCTCTTTATGGGGTTGTATGAGATGGAGCATGCCTGGGGCTCAGGTGCAGAAAATTGGATTGATAACATCATATTTTTTGGAAGATATATTGACGATATCTTCCTAATTTGGAAGGGAAGTAGTGATGAATTGGAGCAATATTATATCTACCTGAACAATAACAGGTTTAATGTTAAACTCACTATAAAAAGTTCCAAACAAGAGATTGAATTTTTAGATCTTAGACTGTATGTGAAGGAAGATGTCATACACAGTGACATTTTCAGAAAGTCTACGGCATGCAATAGTGTTCTTCACGCTACCAGCTGTCACCCTAAAACCACCATCTCAGCGATCCCTTTTGGAGAGATGGTAAGAGCTCGTCGCAATTGTAGTGAGGAATACAATTTTGCGTTACAAGTTAAAAAGATCAAAAGAAATTTTGGTCAAAGAGGTTATGATCAAAATTGTCTGCAGAAAGCTGAGAAAAGAATCTCTCGAATGGACAGAAAATCAACCCTTTCCAAAACAAGCCGTAACAAAGAGAGTGCATGCCATACTGATTTGGCATTCATAACTGAATATAATATCTATAGTGGTCACATCTTCAACATACTTAGAAAAAACTGGCACCTTCTTACATCGAATGTCTTACCCTCAGATATGGTTCCGTTGAAACCTAAGGTAATATATAGAAAAGGAAGAACCATAAAAGACATGATATGTCCTAGTTATGTAAAACAGCCCAGGCTATCAGTCAAGACTTGGTTAGCAGAAAAACCATGTGGTTTTTTCATCTGTGGCAATTGCTGCATATGCAACTTAGGTGAAAATAAAACATCAACTTTTCAATATAACAATTCAAAGGAATTTAAAATCAAATCCTATATCAATTGCAACACAACACACACTGTATATTTGCTTAAGTGTGCATGCAATAAAGCATATGTTGGCAGCAGTGTACGCAGTTTGAAAGTACGTATACAAGAACATGTACGGGCCATAAAAAATAAAGATGAAAGATATCCTGTATCTGTTCATATACATGAAATGCATCCAGAAACTACGAAAGTAACCTTTCATGCTATAGATCATGTGACCGGCAATGAGAGAGGTGGAGATAAGACAAATTATCTTAGGCAAGTTGAAGCTCGCTGGATTTGTCGCTTGAGAACTGTAATGTTTGGTTTGAACATTAACAACGAATTTCATCATTTTTTGTAAAGCAATGCATTCGGATGTTAGTTGATACAAGCCTTAGAATAATGTTTTTTATATTCCTTTTTATTCTAGATAACAATTTACTATCTTATTCGGCAAAAAGTAAATTACCTTAGATAATAAAGTACCATCTAAGTCGCAAATTAAATGTTCACCATTAGGGACTATTTGACCATTGTCTTTCAAAATTAGAAGCACTTGTACATACTATGTTGGGAGATATATTCTAAAAATGTATACGTGGTCTTATTCAATGGGTCTCTATATACAGTTTTATGATCTCTGGGGTCACTTGGATCACGTGGCTATGTTGTGGGAAACTTGGCCCCTTTTTTGAGCGTCTTGACTGTTCTTATTTCCATCTGTTAAGGTTTCTTCAGCATGGCTAGATATTTCGCGGTTCGGTCAACTTGCTGCAATCATTAACGAATGGTGCTCACACTAGTATGAATTTTAGTGGTCTTACTTGCGATTGTGCAACACTTAGCATTTGTAATTGTATCTTCGCATTGTATCTTCAAATGTTATTATGGTGGAATTATTGACTTTCATATTACGACATAAATCTAATAGTATGATAATGCCGAATGGGATGGTTATTAAACTATTATTCGTAGTGTATTGCCGCTTGTTCTGGACCGTTAATGTGTTCTTAGACACATTACAAAATGGCCGGTCTCTTTGAATCTATCTCTCACAATTTTGGTGTGTGAGGTGTGTCATTCGTATGTTTGTAGTTCTTATAATTACAAATATTCACTGTAACAAACTGTCCATGTATTTCTGTTATTTAACATTGACCAATTACATTACGATGGTGTAGTCACTTTTGGCATTTTTGGTTTATTTTTCGGTAATCTGGAATGTAGAAAACCCATTCCAAAATGGCCGATTTGTTCGCATAATATCGATCGGGTGTTTTTTACATCCAACCTTTGTCTCTCTCGATGGCACATTGACGACATACAGGTGTGTATGTTTTATTTTGTATATATATACGAACTGATCATGAGGTTCGGTTCTGACGAAATCTTTCTTTTTCAAGACTTCGGACCACGCCGCTACGCGACATCGCGCTTGTAAGTCATTATAGACTAATGTTCTGTATTTTTGACGTAGCCTGGTTGTTTCAACCGCTTGTGTTCTTTGCTGGATTTAATTATTTCTAGTGGTCGGTTCTAGTGTTTGTTGCACTGTCTAAGGAATGTAACAGCGTGGATATCCTTGCAGACATGGGGTTGACGGTGTAATATATCTGAATGCATTTTTAGAAATGGCGCCGTCGTGTGAGTGGCATTGACATGTAGACATGTGGGTGATTTTTGAATTCGGAGTTGCGATCACGCTTGATTAAAGTGTCCTTTGCATATATTTCTGTATTATGATGCGGTTACAATGTATCACAAATGCATATATTGCTACGTGAATTATTTTTAAACTTAAATCACGAGCAAGTTTAACCAAACGCTTTTTGTATAATTTACTTTCTCATATTTTCATATTTGCGATGTGGTGTGAACGAACCTAAATAAAAAACAGATGGCACGTATATATATCTTTTCGTTCATTATGTTATTTGCCTTTTCTTATCTACTCTGTTCGACAATGTGGTGTTTTTTGAAATTGCGCGTTGCTTATGATCTATCTTTCTTCAAATTTTTTTGTAAAACTTTGCTAACTTTTGATCGTCAGATGTAGAACTAGAAATGAGTTGGTTTACTGCATAGTATTATAAAATGTTTTCATGTGATGATAGTGGTTGGATATCAGAGCATTTATTCAATATGTACAAGCCCATATATTGAACTTGAAAGTATAAGTGAATTTTGCCTTCTGTTATAGATTTGGGGTTACCGAGTACCCTTCTACATTTCACCTCTTACTACTTACAGTAGATGAGTACTTCTTCTTTGCAGAGGTATGTTGGATATCTCTTGACATATGTTTAGTATGATAACCACGTTTTGTCCATGCTACTAAATGCTGAATTTATTATTACAACATATAAATTAAAAATATTCCTTAAAAAAGTAATAAATAAACCAATTTTTTATTACAGAAATCTTGAGTTAAGGCACCTTCCTTCAACAAGAAGTGCCATATACATTTTTCTCATCTAGACTATTCACAAATGCAACAGGTATGCTAGAACAGAGTACATTTTTTGAAAAAGGTGTCATCTTCTTTATTATTTTGTGTATTTACCATATTAAGGTTGCATAGGATATCAAATAATTGCAGTTGGAATGTAATGCATTTAGGTTCATGGCATTTACAATAATACAAGAATTACATCAGTGATCTATCTATTCATGTACCACAATGAAACTTACTGCAGTGAATTTATAGGCTTATTTTTTCTTTGCATTTGTTTGGTTTTATGATATATAATAAGCTACGATACTATGAAACTGTCTATGCAATGATATACATTGAAGTGAAATGACAATTGAGATAAGATTAGGATGTCATAAAGGTTGTATTTGTTTTTGGACCTAATGTATGGGTGTTGTTTTTTCTTATAACATGATCAAAATTATGTTGTGTACAATTCACAACAATTGCTATGTATTATCTCCTTTTGCTGTAATATTCTCCCAATACACAAATATCATTAGTTATATCTCCCCATGATTAGATTATACATATTTTAAATGTTATTGGATAAAGAATTTTGTGGTGATTAGACTGATAGTTTAGTCAAAATCACATGTTGTATATATTTTTTAATTGTAAATATTAATGTTTATTTTGTATATGTTTTTATAGCCTTGAAGAAGTCCCGTTGGGACGAAACGCGCCGCGTCGGCTATGAATTTGTGCTGTGCTTTTAAGAAAATAAATTTGAAATAAGAATAAAGGAAGGATATATTATTAAGATACCGAAGTCCTATTTGATCTATTGGGGAGACATTGTGCTAATTTTCGCACATTGGTTATCGCTTACTATTACTATATACCATTGTTGACTTTTATATTATATTTCATTATAGATGTGTGCTGAGCCATTCTCTGTCTCTTGTGTTTTTGGCATTCCCAAATAATAGGGACGTAAGGAGGTCACGTTCCTGGCTCCTTGCACCACATTTTTGAGAAAAACTATCTAAAACTAGACTGACTGGTGCAGGCCTTTAGTGCCCTGACCTTCTGTTCTTTTTGCCTTCAAATATCTTCCTGTTATATTTCAACAGGAGCAGCCTGCCAGTTGATGCCTATGTGTTCTACTGCAGCTTCCCAGAGTGTTCTAAAGAACAACTAGAGCGCTAACAGCCTTACTTATGACAAAAGTATGGCACTCCTGAAGCCATCTTGATTGGAATAAACCGGTAACACTTAAAACATTTAATTTAAAAAGGAACAAAATGAGGGGGTTCTTTTTGAAATAGAAATTATGGTTAGTGCTGCAGAAAGAAAAATTAGGGCATGTTTTAAGTGAGATCTCAAATCCTCTTCTATTTCATTAGAAAATTCTGACATGCAGACTGAAACAATCACTTTCAATACCAGCAGCAGACGTCCAGTTAACTCCCTGGTGAGCAGTAGCTTTACTACAGTGATCTAATGAGCAACTAGAGTGCTAACATTCTGAATTTATGGCAAATGTGAGACACATCTGAATGCCTTCTTGATGGAATCAAAGTAAAAAACTGAAAGCATTTCCTACTGAGGAGACTGCAGTAAATGAGGAAATTAGGAAACTTCATAACAAAGAAGTCTTCCAAGATGGCCACCAGAGAAAAAAGAGCCCAAATGTAGCACAAATATTACCCAGATGTAGCCCACATATAGCCCAATGACAAAAGTGTGCAAAACACTTTTTTACTTTTAGTTTTTTGCAGTTTTATGTAGTGCAGACTGGTCAGGTATTGGAGCGTTGCATCTTAAAACATGACCCCCTACACTACAAAAACACCACTGCACTACCCTAAACCCTAAAACACTACCCCCAGTACGACCCCCTACACTACACAAGCACCACTGCACTATCCTAAACCCTAAAACACTACCCCCAGCATGACCCCCTACACTACACAAACACCACTGCACTACCCTAAACCCTAAAACACTACCCCCAACACGACCCCCTACACTACCCAAACACCACTGAACTAACCTAAATCCTAAAACACTACCCCCAGCACGACCCCCTACACTACCCAAACACCACTGCACTACCCTAAAACATGACCCCCTACACTACACAAACACCACTGCACTACCCTAAACCCTAAAACACTACCCAAAGTACGACCCCCTACACTACACAAGCACCACTGTACTACCCTAAACCCTAAAACACTACCCCCAGCACGACCCCCTACACTACACAAACACCACTGCACTACCCTAAACCCTAAAACACTACCCCCAGCACGACCCCCTACACTACCCAAACACCACTGCACTACCCTAAAACATGACCCCCTACACTACACAAACACCACTGCACTACCCTAAACCCTAAAACACTACCCCCAGCACGACCCCCTACACTACACAAGCACCACTGCACTACCCTAAACCCTAAAACAATACCCCCAGCACGACCCCCTACACTGCCCGAACACCACTGCACTGCCCTAAACCCTGAAACACCAGCCTCTGCACAACCCCCTACACTGCCCGAACACCACTGCACTGCCCTAAACCCTGAAACACCACCCCCAGCATGCCCCCCTACACTGCCCGAACACCACTGCACTGCCCTAAACCCTGAAACACCACCCCCTTCACGACCCCCACCCTGTTCGAACACCACTGCACTGCCCTAAACCCTGAAACACCACCCCCAGCACGACCCCCTACACTGCCCGAACACCACTGCACTGCCCTAAACCCTGAAACACCACCCCCTTCACGACCCCCCACACTGCCCGAACACCACTGCACTGCCCTAAACCCTGAAACACCAGCCTCTGCACAACCTCCTACACTGCCCGAACACCACTGCACTGCCCTAAACCCTGAAACATCACCCCCAGCAAGACCCCCTACACTGCCCGAACACCACTGCCCTAAACCCTGAAACACCACCCCCAGCACCACCCCCTACACTGCCCGAACACCACTGCACTGCCCTAAACCCTGAAACACCACCCCCAGCACGACCCCCTACACTGCCCGAACACCACTGCTCTGCCCAAAACCCTGAAACACCAGCCCCAGCACGACCCCCTACACTGCCCGAACACCACTGCACTGCCCTAAACCCTGAAACACCAGCCCCAGCACGACCCCCTACACTGCCCAAACACCACTGCACTGCCCTAAACCCTGAAACACCACCCCCAGCACGACCCCCTACACTGCCCGAGCACCACTGCACTGCCCTAAACCCTGAAACACCAGCCCCAGCACGACCCCATACACTGCCCGAACACCACTGCACTGCCCTAAGCCCTGAAACACCAGCCCCAGCACGACCGCCTACACTGCCCAAACACCACTGCACTGCCCTAAACCCTGAAACACCAGCCCCAGCACGACCCCCTACACTGCCCGAACACCACTGCACTGCCCTAAACCCTGAAACACCACCCCCTGCATGACCCCCTACACTGCCCGAACACTACTGCACTGCCCTAAACCCTGAAACACCATCCCCAGCACGACCCCCTACACTGCCCGAACACCACTGCACTGCCCTAAACCCTGAAACATCACCCCCAGCAAGACCCCTACACTGCCCGAACACCACTGCCCTAAACCCTGAAACACCACCCCCAGCAAGACCCCCTACACTGCCCGAACACCACTGCACTGCCCTAAACCCTGAAACACCAGCCCCAGCACGACCCCCTACACTGCCCGAACACCACTGCACTGCCCTAAACCCTGAAACACCACCCCTGGACGACCCCTACACTGCCCGAACACCACTGCACTGCCCTAAACCCTGAAACACCACCCCCAGCACGACCCCCTACACTGCCCGAACACCACAGCACTGCCCTAAACCCTAAAAAACTACCCCCCGCATGACCCCCCTACACTACCCAAACACCAATGCACTACCCTAAACCCTAAAACACTACCCCCGCACGACCCCTACACTACCCAAAGACCACTGCACTACCCTAAACCCTAAAACACTACCCCCGCACGACTCCCTACACTACCCAAAGACCACTGCACTACCCTAAACCCTAAAACACGACCTCCTACACTACACAAACACCACTGCACTACCCTAAACCCTAAAACACTACCCCCAGCACGACCCCCTACACTACACAAACACCACTGCACTACCCTAAACCCTAAAACACTACCCCCTACACTACACAAACACCACTGCACTACCCTAAACCCTAAAAAACTACCCCCAGCATGAACCCCTACACTACCCAAACACCACTGCACTACCCTAAACCCTAAAACACTACCCCCAGCAGTACCCCCTACACTACCCAAACACCACTGCACTACCCTAAACCCTAAAACACTACCCCCAGCAGTACCCCCTACACTACCCAAACACCACTGCACTACCCTAAACCCTAAAACACTACCCCAGCAGTACCCCCTACACTACCCAAACACCATTGCACTACCCTAAACCCTAAACCACTACCCCCAGCACGACCCCCTACACTACCCAAACACCACTGCACTACCCTAAACCCTAAAACACTCCCCCCAGCACGACTCCCTACACTACCCAAACACCACTGCACTACCCTAAACCCTAAATCTACCCCCAGCATGACCCCCTACACTACACAAACACCACTGCACTACCCTAAACCCTAAAACACTACCCCCAGCACGACCCCCTTCACTACCTAAACACAAGTGCACAATTTGTTACAGGCGTTGCAACGCAGGCCTGTGGTGCTTACTGGAAGTACCTGGTGGGCTAGTTGGGCCCCAGGGACCCTCAGGATTCAAGGTGACCTAATCCCCCAACTTAAAACGCGCCACGGGGCGCGTTTGCACAGTGGTGAAGGGAGGGGGCGGGGCCTCAGGTGACATGTGCGCAAACACGCCCTGTGGTGCGTTTTAAGTTGGGGAATTAATTCCCCTTGAATCCTGGAGGGACCCTGAGGGCCAACTAGCTCACCAGGTACCTTCAGTAAGCACAACAGAGTTGCGTTGCAGAGAGGTGAAAAAAGGTGCGTGGCCTCGGAGCAGCCTCTCTGCAACTCAGCTCTGTGGTCCTAACTGTAGGTACCTGGGGGCTAGTTGGGCCCCAGGGACCCTCAGGATTCAAGGGGACTTAATCCTGCAACTTAAAAGCGCGCCACGGGGCGCGTTTGCACACATGTCACCTCAGGCGCCCCTCCCTTCACCACTGTGCAAACGCGCCCTGTAGCGCGTTTTAAGAGGTAGTTTTAATCCCCCTGCCCTATTATGTACTAGGGACTTACAGAGGAGGTCATGCTAATCACAGGGGTACCCCAACGCATAGTGTTCCCTAGTGTATGTAGGTGTTTTCACTGTATTCTAAGTGTCTTTTAGCATAGCACTGGCTCTGGTTAGTCAGAGTCAGTTACCACCAGTACCCGTCTGAAAAAGTTGTGGGCACAGGATGATTTTGCAACAAGGCCTCTTTCTGCTCCTCTGTTGGTTCTTTCTGCACATCTTTTGCTTCTTCCTGCACTTTTCTTCGTCTTTGTGGACTTCTGTTGCTTCTTTCTGCATTTCTTTTGCTTCTTTCTGTGCATTTTTTCTTCTTTCTTCACATGTCCTACCTCTGTAGGCATAGTTAGAAACTAGCATTTAAAAAACCTTTGAAATTCACTTAAAAAATCATAGGTTTCAGGCACGTTATAGTTAGAAATTAGCATTTAAAAAACCTTTGAAATTCACTGAAAAAACCATAGGTTTCAGACACGTTATAGTTAGAAATTAGCATTTAAAAACCTTTGAAATTCACTGAAAAAACCATAGGTTTTAGGGACAGTTATAGTTAGTTGGACATTTCACTCGTACAAAACCATAGAAATTCCCCGTTATAGTTAGTTCAGCTAACTATAACTCGCGCCCCGCAATGCACTGCTGATGACGTCACATATTACATCACTCATGACATGGTCAGTGACATCACTGATGACATCACTGATGACATCTCAAATGACATCACTGATGACATTACTGATGGCATCATCCATGTGATAATTTCATGCATCTTCTCACACCCTAATATAACTTTTGAATACACCCACTCTAAATTACAGACTGCCATTCTCAAAACCATACACACTCAAATACCAATAACTACATACCCACTCACTGATTCTTAGGTCTACACACACACATCTACTCACTCACCCGTACAGTCACTCATACTTACAGTCACTCAGTACAGGACTATCATATGCACTCATACACCTATATAAACACTCACACACCGCCACTCATCCATAGAGGTACTCACACACCTAGTCAGTCATGCAAAAATTAATCACACACCCATTTACTCACCTATACAGTTATACACACACCAGCTCACTTACTCATACAAATACTAGCACATTCTTACGCTCTTATACAATAACTGATACAAACACACACGCATCCATACAGCCACTCTCACAATCACACACTCTCACTTATAGCCATTTAAATACTCTAACAGACATATATACTGCCTTTTACATATGTAGTTACTCGCACATGTACCACTGAGATATACATTCACTCACTAACACACCCATACACACACTCACCCACCCAAGCAGTCCATCACAGATGCACTCTTGAAATCATGCACCTAGTCAATCACCCACTCACACATCTATGTACAGAGTCACACACACCCCACCCACACAAACACTCAGGCAGCCATACAGATACTCAGAGAACCAATCAATAACCCATATAGATACTCATGTAGCTATTCGCAAATCCATGCATCCACTTACACACCAACAAACAGACGGATACAGACATTCACACAGTTTAGTCACTAACCCATGCATTCAGTAAGATACGTTTAATCACTCACTTGTAGAGTCAGTCACGCACGTACTAAATCATCCATTCAGACACTTATACACCCACTCATTCTTCAATACGCCTTTCCCTATATATATTAAACATATTTAAACTTTACAGAAACACACAGTCACTGGATGATGTCATCAGTGATGTCATTTGAGATGTCATCAGTGATGTCATCACTGATGTCACTGACCATGTCATGAATGATGTAATATGTGACGTCATCAGCAGTGCATTGCGGGGGCGCGAGTTATAGTTAGCTGAACTAACTATAACGGGGGAATATCTATGGTTTTGTACTAGTGAAATGTCCAACTAACTATAACTGTCCCTAAAACCTATGGTTTTTTCAGTGAATTTCAAAGGTTTTTTAAATGCTATTTTCTAACTATAACGTGTCTGAAACCTATGGTTTTTTCAGTGAATATATATATATATATATATATATATATATATATATATATATATATATATATATATTCTATATGCATATATAACAAGAGAAAAGTTTACTCATGAAGGGTAAATTCTGATGGTCTATTCTAAAAATGTGTTCATAAATAGAAGTTTGACTTCTTTCTTGAAAGATGTAGTTGAAGTGATCATTCTTATTTCATGGGAGAGAGAGTTCCAAATATAGGGGGCAATGCCAGAGAAGGTTCTATTGTAGGTTTTCTTCCCAAAGAATCTCTGTGGTTTTAGCAGTAAGCTGCTGGATCTTGAGCCACCCGAACGTTCAAGCTTCTTAGCAAGATAGCTTGAGGTATTGAAGTGTAGAGCTTTGTGAGTCATGCATGCAATTTTCAATTGAATTCTTGCTTCATAGAGGAGCCAGTTGATGGTTTTCAGGTCAGGAGACAAGTGATTGTTCCTTTTTGATCCCGTAATGAGTCTTGCAGCAGAGTTAAGGGAGGCCCTTAATGGGGCTGTTGTGGATCTGGGCAGGCCAGAGAGGGTTGCGCTTCCATAGTCCAATCTGGGAATCATAAGGGCTTGCACGGCAGACCTGAGGTCTTTTTGGTGGAGGAAGGGTTTTAGTTTTCTTAATATATTCATTTGGAGGTTTGCTCCTTTAATAGTGGCCCTATGTGCTTCTGTATATTAAGTTTTTTGTCAATAGTAATTCCTATTGATCTTGCTGAATCAATAATTTGTGGTGTGCAATTGAATGCTGTTAGTTGCTTCATCCATTCATTGACAGTGTGCAACTGATTAGGTGGGGCGATCAAGAGGAATTCAGTTTTTTCAGTGTTACGTATGAGGTGGTTGTATGATAGCCCAAGTTGGGTATTTTGAAGAATAGGATTAAGGGATCGGATGTCTTCAGGGGAGGAGACTTTCAGATGAAGTTGGATATCATCAGCATACAAATAATAGTGGATGTTGGATGAACTTTGAATTTCTTTCTCTGTAGCTTCACTGTAGGTGGCAGACTGGGTGATATCCCACTGCCAGTGCTATATACACTTTCCCCATTACTAGCACCTGCATCGTTCTCCCATGAAGGAGCTTAGTGATAACAGAAAAATAGAAATCCAGTAAATGAATTCATTTCCAGCATTTATCTTAGCATCTTATGTCACCAAACCTTGTAGACATCCTCACCCATTCTTACAACACCCTGCATATTAAAATGCCTTGTTAATATACCAATTCCTTTTAAACTCACCTGTGTATCCAGGGCTGATCACACTAGAGACTCACCAAGTAACTCTGAAGTCACCATTCAAACCTTGTACAGTTAATTAAATGTTCTGCAGGTCTCATTATATTCATGAGGCCAATTCTTTAGAAACTACTGCAATGACTGCCCCTCCTAATTCATCATTCCCCCATCCCTTCATACTTTGCCACCTGTACCCTGACCACCTCATCTGCCTCTGTGCCGTTCCCTCCACCCTGTCTCCGATCCTCCCTTCACTCCACCCTTTTTAGTACCTCTCTCCCCTTCTGTCCCTGGTAATAATGGTCCACATTGTACCTTATCCTGTCAATCTTGTATTTACCTACTGTTCCACTGTAACTGGAGTCTTGTCTCGATGTTTTGTTTATATGTAAAGCACGCTGACACACCAAGGAAGAGATCCAGTTCAGAAAAATGTAAGACAAACAATAAATAAATAAATACATTGTCTAAAAATATATTTTTTTTTTAAGCCTCTGGATTAGCTCAATATTTTTTCCCATCAAAAAGGCTATGAGTGCTGTTCCCATACAAGGGATCTGCCTTATTTTGATGATTTAGCAATGGACTTTGGATTTACAGAAATGCTTCTAACATCTGGGGTGAGTCATGGAGGTCTGGTGAAAGACAGAACTCATGGTACCATCATAGCAGTATTCAATTGCACATTTGCTACAGTTGTTGTTTCTAAATATATTTCTATGAGTGCTTTAAACTGTTAACACCCACCATAAAACAAAGGCATTAATGTTGAATGAAAATATGTTTAAATATTTTGGAATTTACACAGAAGTGTAGGCTGAATTACCTGTTAGTAAATCATTACTAGCAGCTCATCATGTTTGTCAGAGTCAGTTATTTCCATGAAGATGTTATCACAGAGATCACAACATTCAAGGGACTGAGGGTACTTTGATGTCCTCAGCTACAGTGTCTATAGTGTAGGATAAGTGAATAATTTAAGATCTACCTCTTGATTTGCTGCTGATTTCACAGTCTGTTATGACAGTCGATCCTGAATACATCATTTTGGCTGGTAAACCTTGTGGCTACTGTATTACTACAGGTTGATTCAATCAAAAGAGACTTTATTCTGCACAATTTAGCCATAAAAGAGTCATGTAAACATTTACATGCACAATACTTCAAATCATATTTTCTTTTTAAAACAATCAATAAAACCATAGGCATAAAATACTGTACTGGATCAACAGAAACATCAGGTAAATCATTCTTCCTATTGAGAGTGCACAGGTGCGTGATTTACAATCAGTCATTTGAGGGATCTTTTCAACTTGGCTGAGACGCAAAGGGAGTTGGTAATAACAAAACAATTCAACTTTCGTGAAGCACATTTGGCCACACAATAAGGACCAGGAATCAGAGGTTGAAGTTAAGTAGTTTTATTACCAATTAATAATATGCATATCAAGAGAATATTAAAAAGATACAGAATTATAGATGACAAACTGAAATATCGCAATTGGGTTCAGTCTCAGTAGAATAAGAGATGAAATAATCACAGCCACAGCAATACAAAAAATAAGAATAGGTGTTCCTAAAAAGTTTGGTTCTCTCTCCTAAACATGATTAAGTTCTAAAGTAATCTAATCAAGGCTCTAAGTTTAGAATAAGGATGGTTGGTAGAATAGGGTCACAAGGAAATATGGAAGTGCAAGAAGGTGTTAGCATAGTAAAGTCTCCACTAGAAGTCTTCCAGAATTGGAATAAGTGTTTAGCATGAAGCTTCATACTTGCAAGAATAAAGGAAGCAGAGTGGTCTGTACCCCTCAAAGTCTAATGGAATCTGCTCTTACTTTCAATGGTGTGAACACTAATTAAAACCAATAAAACTTCAACAACAATCAAATTTCTTCCCACACCACCAGGAACCAATAATTTCACTTCTCGTGTTGTGCATTAGCAAGATCAGTTGAATTTCTCATCCCACAGAACTTGGACAGTTACTTCAACCTTGAGCATTCCCTGTTCCTGATATGTGATGAATAGGATGCTTCATCTACTCATTAGGTCTTCATGTATCTTGCCAAGATGTCTCTTCTCAGGCCTTACTATCAAGAAACTAGTACAGACAACAACACTCCTTTCTCTAGCTAATGAAATCATGAGAATGCTCTTGCAAAGGAAAAGAACAAACTGGAAAAGCAAAATACATTTCAAAATTAAGGGGCACATTACGATGGCGGGCGGAAGCACAACCGCCGTGCTGGCGGATGCAAAAACCACCAGTTACCGCCGGCACGCAGCAGTCCACACGCCCGCCCAATTACGATGCGAAAAGCAGGCCAAACACCGCCGGCAAGCCAGCAACACCGTCCGCCATCAAAGTGCGCCCGCACACGTAGCGGCGCAGCACAACTGACACACACCGTCCGACGAAACACGTCCCGCCCGGCGCATAAATTACGATGCCGCAAACAAACGGCTCCCACGGCAAAGAGACACCGCACGTGAAAGAGAGGCGGAAACACGGACGCAGAGCACGGACAACGAAGAAGCGGCACCCCGGGCATGAATCCAGCACTGCAGGCCCTTCCCATGCTTCTGCTGATGCACCACCAAGGACGCAACGTACCGCGGAGACGCAGGTAGGCACACACACAACAAGTGCACGCAAACAGCGCACACAGTGCAAGGGCGGAAAAAGCGGACAACCCCCCACCAGCGCGTGCACACTACACATCCACCATTGCATCCACATATGACACACAGGCCAAATCCTAACATCGCGGAACACATGTGTACACACCACCTGGGACTAGGAACCAACCACCCCGTCACGGCCCCAAAGCGCCGATGACGCCGCCACACATGCGCACAACGCAGAGGCCAACCGCAGCGCCATGCATGCGTCGCACACAGACACAGGGACACAACCAAGCAGCACACACATCAGCCCCACCCCGAACGCACATGACACGTGACAGGCCGGCCACAGACATGTCCCCAACGCCCAATTCACGGACAACACCCAACGCCACACAACCGACGCACACATGTCAGTGAAGACACGCAACTGCAGGACACACCCCAGTGTAACAAACATGGCGTAGCACACAGCGGCGGCAACACCAACTAGGAGAAGCAGGGCTCCTTCGGGAAGAGGAACGCCAGTACCACACTGAAAAACCCATACCACCCTGCACATATGAACAAGACACATGAAACGGAACACCAAAGAGCCCGGGGACCGACAACAGGTGGCCCAAGAATAACATCCACACACAAGGCCCAACGCAGAGCGGAAAGGCAGGCTGCCGCCCACACAAGGGAGAGCAGACAGCACTGAATGACCTTCCATTCCAACTCCGAAACCACAGCCCTACGACAGAAGCCGGTGAATACAGCCATTGTCCAAGAATAGACCAACACAGGCATGCCGAGGAGACCGACCACAGGGCAGATAGCGCATATCACAGAAGCACACAACGGACGGGGAAGAAAGAAGAAAACACTCCCCCATGTCGGCCACATGCAAGTTAATTGGAAGGAGTCACACAGCACTGACCTTGAACTGTCTGAGAAGCATGTGGGAAGAGGGCCCGTGTCCTCCAAACAAGCCAACAGAACACAAGTCCTGTCTCCCTACGACTACACAGAGCTCACAGCAACCCCGGAGCGTGCACATTGCAGACTGCACACACAGCCGGAGCACGCCACCTCAACGAACCGCTGCGAAATGGCAACCGCAACACACCTACCCAACTACGCCGAACAGCTCAAGCTGTACAAAACCAACACGATACATACATTGGGATGCGATCTCCTGTCCCTGCTGAACGTAAGTTACCGACTGACTTACCGCATCACATTGTTCAGCTGCGTCATGCCCGTCTTCTACTGTCGGAGGTGTCCCTACCAGCATCCCGTCGAGATATGCCTCTCCAACCCGGCATGTCTGAAGGCGGACCTGCTACCACTACTCCTCCCTCTGGACGCACACGACAGGGCCTGCTCTGCCTATGGGGGCATGGCGTATGTGGCCAACATCGCACCCGCACTGAAATGGAACCACTGTGCCTCCACACGACGGATCATCGAGAACAGCTACATCGAATGTCACCCAGCATGCCCCATCATGGTCCTCCAAGGGACAACCTACGAACAACACCTTGACAGCCACCATCCGCTTCATTGGCTGGCAAACATGTACACCACCAATGACATGGAAGCCCTGCTGGACGGCATCGCATACCTGACAACCTGTAAATACGTCGGACCACAACGCAGGTTCCCCGAGTGACCTATGAAGTCCAACCCCGCACCCATGCTCAGCTTCCGCACGGACTGGCCAGTCACCACCACAACAGCCATACCAAACGACCGGCAACTGTAACCACACCATCAACGACATCGCCATGACATCGGATATGACCGGGACATGCACACTGTTCCCCATCACATCCAGGAACACCGCATGCATCGTTGGAGGCAGTGGCATGGGCTCTGTGTATCGCACCCACATGGACGGAACTGCACGAACAACCAGGACACGACATGGATCCAGCGCACATGGACACACACACGCTCAGTGGACATGAATAGGTCGCCTGGAGTCTGTGGGTGCTGCACCCCTCCCACCCCCGCCCCGGGAATCCCATACCAGGACCTTTGCATGGACGACAAGTGCATACAACAACAACACGACCCCAGTGACTGTGACATGTCCAGTAACCACCACAGTGCAACAACAAGTGGCACGCCGCTGCATGCACGCAAGCACATGCCCTGATGTCATCTCACATGCACGCGTGCATGAGGAACAACCGCAGCAAACCTGTCACATGGAACTGAGATGGACTGTGCCCATGATGCCGAGCGGTCTGGTAGGCTACATGTATACCGTCTGTGTCAAAGTCCGCAGCTCCGCAGCTATACGTAAATGTACATTAGCACAGCCTTGGCCAAGCAGATGTAACCCCACACCCTATCCCATTTGTAATCATGCTCAGTATATCCTCAACATGTATTCCGCTGCCAGTAGTGTCCACTATACTGCATCACAGAGGACAGAAGACTCAATATAATGTTTGAAACCAAAACTGTCTCCGCTGACTCATTTCACAAGTACGAATGAGAGAGGATGAGAGTATGTGAAGTACACGGCAGTCGTGACATGACCATGTAGTCCACTGGTATTGGATGTCAACGCAAATGAGTAGCACTACTGTGGAAGACACACATGTGTCGTGTGAAGTCGTATGGACGCAGTGCTCAGGTGGGTGGGTGCGACGGGTAGATGCGCACATGCCAAGTTGGAGCACGCCGTGTTGGGAGGGGTCATGAACAGTACACCACCGCTTCCCTGGGCATTGTGAGAGGACACCTGTCAGGGGGAGTGAACACGTGTGTGCACAGCAGCCGGGCACACGTACAAAGCGGTACCAGGCGCACCTCAGCCCACCCTCTGTGGACAAGCTGGATCCTGTTGTGCGCCCGCCATGCCCCTTGACAAGGCACACACAGCCCCAGTCGACCAGGTGTAACCCCAACATAGTCAATCCGCACAGGCGATACAGGGCACGGGATGGCAGTGGAGCATGGTGTGTGTGAGGTCTCCTCGCGCTCCTCCTGGTCATATCACGCAGGCAATAGAACCTCAACGTCTAGCATGGCACAAGTCAGATGGAAGTGTAGGGGACGCACCACAGCACGAGCAGCACTGACGTCACGGGAGGTGGCTCGCACCATCCCATCCATTGCCCATCATACCAACCACGACACATGCCATTGCGACTAAGTGCAAGCGCGTGCGCCACCACCCCCGAGCCCTCCCCAGAGAGGCCAAAGAGTGAATGTGTGGGCCAACAGCCACAGACGGACGCGGCCTGGCCGCAAGGGCAGCCACAGCCACTGGGTGTCGCAGGTGGCGGATCCGGAAGGCGAAGACTGTGATGCATAGTCCATGCAGGCCGGGTCTCCATTTGGGGCACCACGCAGGTGGACGGCGTCCCGCCACACATCATACCCTGAGACAGCCCACTCGTGCAACTGGACCCACACATACACTCCTTGCCCTCTCTGGTGCGAGCTTGGGGCTGCCTGTGCAAGCGCTAGCCTCGCAGGTGAGCATGCATATTGGGGGGCGAGGGGAGGACATGAGGGCTGGGGCGAAGATGACTGTATCACTGTCAGTTAGTACAAGGGATGACCCAGATGTGGAAAGGAAGAGACGTGTCCCGTGTGTACTGCAACTAGTCGCCAATCCAACTACCCCCCCATGTCCGGAATGTAAGCCCGCACCTAGGCCCGCCCATCCGCCACATCGAACATACCACCAGCACGACAACCTTCCCATTCGAAACACTGACTGGGGGTGGCGACCAGTGAACAATCATGTGTAGCCTACCCACGCGTACATGTGGGCCCTCCATGATCCATGTCACCTGCGGCAAAGACATGACATGCGCAATGAGGGAAGTGAGGAGAGCTGTCCGCCCCACGCGCAGAAGGTGCATCAGCTCCACAGACCCAGCAGCGAGTCCAGCAGGGGTCACATGTGCAGGGGCAGCTGTGCCTGGTGTGAAGGCACATGCATATAGACAGCACATCGACCAATGTGTAGTCTGCTCACATCCACAGTCCATCATCATGCGGACATAGGAATTGAACACAGGGCAACACATCTTAGTTGGTGCACCCACCGTGACCAACAATGCGCAATCATCGACGTACCCGCCCTGTGCATGGCCCCCCACCCAACGGAGGCACATCCAGTGCCACCATCCCACACACACAAGCCTTCCACGGAACATGCTGTGTCCAATGGTCAGTACAGAGTCAGCGCCCATCTGGTGGATCCTGAACAGGAGACACATGCACACACATGCCAGCTCCCACTATGTACGTCTGCCACCTGGCACGTGCAATGTAACCTCTCACCTGTGACGTGTGACTGCAAGCACACAGCCGTCTTGGCATGGGGCTGTCAATGTGGACACCAGTCAATGTTTCGGGAGCTGTGATCCGTACAGTGCTGTACATAGGGTGCAGTGCTGACACCTACTACTGTCTCATATCCCCTCGTGCCACAGGTCCCACTTGTATTGGCCGCTCAGCCCGTGCCCACATCGTCGCTCGTCGTGTGCCATACTCATCCAGCCTCGGAAGCAGTTCCATGCTCAGCAGACACTCATGTTGCCGTGGCGTTGCCGCTTGACGAATATGCAGTCAGTCCCCATCAGCACGCCCGCAAGTCATTGGGGCCTAGATCCCCATGTGCATGCACATGGCAGTGGTATGTCTCACTTGCCATTGCCATTGTTGGGAGACCTGTGTAAGTGTATTGTGGCCGTGCCGTCCCAGCTTGACAGCTGGGCTGTGGCTCATGTGCTTGCTCAGTCATGTCAGTGATGTGTATGCGAAATTGCTATGTGCCGTGTTGCTTTGACATGTGTCCTCTGCCATTTAACCCAGGCGGAGACCGAACATTGACCGCCCATACCAATTGCTGGCGGACATGGACGATACAGAGGTAATCAGGAAGTTTCGGCTGGACAGGCCAACTCTGCATCGACTGTGTGCCATGTTAGAGCCCCATCTCCGTCCCCGCAGGGTGTATCCGACTGCTGTCACCCCCACGGCTAAGGTGATGGCCGCCATGCATTTCTTCGCCACTGGGTCATTCCAGCACACAGTGGGCAGTGGAGGAGGGATGTCCCAGCCCATGTTCAGCAAGGTGCTGAGGGATGTACTGGCAGCCATGATGCTGTACCGAAACAGGTACATCAGATTCCCCAGGGCTCGTGAATTGGCGGCAGTGAAGGGTGCATTCTATGCCCTTGGCAGAATCCCACACGTCGTGGGAGCCATTGACTGCACACATGTTGGCCTTGTTCCACCACAGGCCACTGAGCACCTGTACCGCAACAGGAAGCACACGCACTCCCTGAATGTGCAAGTGGTGTGCCTTGCGGACATGGTGATCACCCACGTGTGTGCCAAGTTTCCAGGCTCGGCACATGACGCACACATAATGCGCAACAGCATCTTGCCACGACTGATGGCCAATCTGCAACAGGATCGTGGCTGTATTGTCGGTGAGTATGTGGAGTGGTGTAGCGTGCTGGTTGTGCGATGCTGTCCCCTGTCCAGTTGGAATAGCAACGGTTCTCTGTGTCCCTCACACCCAGGTGACTCTGCGTATCCGAATGGGGCATGGCTGCTCAGTCCATTGAGGAATCCTCGCACCCCAGCAGACGATCGATACAATGAGGCACATGGGAGGACCAGACGTGTGGTCGAGCGTACCTTGGCCTCCTCAAGTCCAGGTTCAGGTGCCTGGACCGCACCGGGGGTGCACTGGCGTACTCCCCACCGAAGGTGTGCCAGATAGTGGTGGCGTGCTGCATGCTGCACAATCTGGCCATTCGGAAGCAGATCCCCCTCATTGTGGATGACGGAGATCAACCAGGGCCCCAGCCCGCAGACCAGAACAGCTCGAGTGAGGTGGACAGCGGAGAGGAGGAAGCTGGGAATGTGCGCCAGCAGCTCATCGCCCGCTACTTCACTTGACGGTGAGTGTCCATGTACGACGGATGATGTGTCTGTATCTGTGCAGGTGTGTGTGTGCTGTGTCAGGGTGGCCGTATGTTCACTGCGTGCAGTGTGTCAACGCTCCATGGCCAGGGTAGTATGCCACTGTTGGTGACTGTGGCATTGTGCCCTATTGCTCTGTGCGATGTGTGTACATTGCTTGTAGTTGTTGACATGTACTGTGTGATGGGTGTGTGACACACTCATTGAATGTGCTCCTGTTCTGTCTCCCACCCCTAGGTCCCTACAGGCCCTCCGGATTCCATTGCCATGCCACGCATCAGGTGCCTTTCCGCCCAAGGTGGCCGTTGTATTCCGTACAAATAAAACACAGGGCACAAACAGCAGTTAGTGAAAAAGGTGCATTTATTACAAACTGTGACATGTGATTGTGTGTAAGGTGATGACAAAAGTGGTGCGTGCAGTGACAATGAGCTGTCGGTCATGGCTGCGTGATGATCAGGGTGTACCCACTGGTTCTATGTCCATAGTCCAACACACACATGCCATCCAGCTGGCTGTGTGGAGTGGGATCGTAGAGCAAGTCAATGCAGTGGCTGGTCAAGGAAGGCTGGCGGCAGGCTGGCTGGCTGCCTCACTTGCGACTGGAGCGTGCGAAGTCCTCCCGGGAGATCTGTTTCCTCTTCGGACGGCCCCTTCCACGTTTGCGAGGGGGGGTGTGGTGGCGACCTGCTGGTGGTGGGTGAGGTGTGCTCACTGGCTGTGGACGCAGGGGAAGTGGACACTGCTGCCCGACCCTGCGCCCTAGCAGGTGGTGGCGGAGGTGGTGTTGCTGGCCTTGCCTGTGACCCCACCGCCACCACCAGCTGGCCCATGAGGTCCACGAGTTGGTCCATACGGGACACGAATTGGCCCATATGGGCGTCCATGGACCTCAGCACCCCCAGCACCTCCCGCGTGTCAGTAGCAGACCTGGCCCATTGTCCTTGGGCCTCTTCATAGGCCCCAAGGACTCTGGCCATTTGAGGCAGGGCATGGCTCCCAGGGGAGGCTGGCGTTTCCCTGACCCTGCTCCTCCTACCAGTCCTGCTGCCACCGGCCTGCCCACTAGCCACATTGCACACCACGGTCCTCGCTGTGGCTCCCAGGGTGGATCCAGTCGGCCGGGCCACCACCTGCGCTGGGGCTGGTGCCAGCGAAGACGTGGTGGTGGTGGAGGCGGTGGTGGTCGGTGCGGCGATGGTGGCGGTTGCGGCAGTGGTAGTGGCCGCAATGACCGTGGGTGTGGCCGCAACGACAGTGGCAGCAGGGGACTGGGACTGTTCAGCATCCCTGGATGATGGGTTGGTGGGTAGGAGGGGTCCTGGGGAGCGGCTGGGCCCTGCCACGCCAGATGGGCCAGCTTGGTGGTCCGTGTCCGAAGAGGAGGACAGATCCTCCAGATCCGTGTGTCCTCGTTGGGGGCTTGTGGGCTGGCTGTGCTGGCTGCTGTCTCCATCCCCAGCATCCGGCAGTTCGTCACCTGTGGAGAGAATGAGATTTGTTATTGTGTTGCACCTGGCGAAGTATGTATTAGTCGTCTGACATTGGCAGTTCGTGCAATCTCGTACATGGGTTTCCCGGAGGCGAGTGTGTGGCTGTGGCATCTGTAGTTGTGTGTGCTAGGCAATGGGACTGTGTGTTGTGCACATGTGGCATGGGACGGATTGGCCATGCCGATGGGTGTGTTGCTGTGCCCCTACTCATTGTGACTCTGGTGTATGCGGGCTCCTGGCCCATCCTGGGTCTGGTTTGTACTTTGCTTTTGGAGGTCATATGGAACGCTTAGGAACGCATATGGCAACATGGGGGCCATGCCCCAGATTCGCATTTGGGAGGGGATATGCTTTTGGGGTACATGCTGTGAGCCATGGGTGCCGAACGTGACATGTGTTGTGGCAGCATGACAGTGCATGGTCTGAGGTGTGTGCATGCCTGACATGCCCTGCATATTTGCTGTCTGTTGTGATTACTGGACATGGCATTGGACGCATCGTTATGAGTGAGTGATAGTTGTGTGCCAGCCAACGTATTGCAGTTGTCCCATCTCCTTGGTGTGCGTGCTGCCCTGTGCCATGTGCATCACTGCAGTGCTCGGGGGGTGTGGCCCATGTTGTGTGTTGTTGCTCACAGTGTGTCGTGCGCTTAATTGACTTCTGGCACATGGTTGGTCATGGGCATGTGTCTTAGCGTGACTGCTGTATGTGTGGTAGCTGTGCGGATGACATGCCTTTCATGAGACTGGGGCTGACGGATGGGATGGATGTTATGTTGTATGTGCATGGTGTGTCTGTGAGTTTGATGGGTTCAGTGGTGTTCGTGTGCATTTATGTTGTTCCGCTCTGTTGCGTCTAGTGTTGTTTGTCTTACATAGGCGTAGTTGTGGGGTGTGGGGTTGACAGGCAGTGGGGGCTACATGGACAGGACTTCAATGGTGTTTCGGTTGTGTGTGATGAGTTGCACAGTGGCTGCCGTGTGGGACTATATTCAGTGTGGCTTGTGCATGCAGACGTGGCTCCTTGGGTGTTGCTATGTCTGTGATGGGTCATGTGGGGTGTGAGTCTGTTGTTCATGTCCGTGTGCACATTGTTCACTTGTTCGTGACGGTGGGCGGTGCTGCGTGTTCGTCTGCTACGTGACATGTCCCATGTGTTGGTGGTGTTATGGTCCTCATGCCTCCAGTAATCCAGCCCTGTCCAGTTTCCCACCTGCAAGTTGTTCGTGCGTGCACTGTACTGGATGCCACATGGCTCTAAGCGGGGGTGCTCCATGTTGCAGGTCTGTGGGGGTGGGGGGTGTTGTGGGTCGTGGGGGTGGCTGTACACCCACTGACACCGATTGCTGTGGACCGTGATGTCTGCCTTTCGGCTGTCGTTGTGCACTGCGGTGGCTGACACGTGGCTGTGGGGTGTGGGGGATGCTCCTCCTTGCTGTGCTGTGGGACTGGGGCCTGGTGTGTGTTGTACTTGGGCTGTCCACCGTCCCACCCACTGCACTTTGTGTTCCTGCCACTTACCTGTTACTTGTCGGTTAGTGCAGCTGTGGCGGACACATGGGTGTGGTGGGTGCTCGTTGTGGCGCTTCTGGCATATTTGGGGACCTGTTGGTGGTTACGTGGCTGGCTTAGTGTACACATGTCCCCACGCATCTTACAGTTGTTCGGTTTGGGCTGTGTGTGGTAGTGTCTGTTGCATGTGTGTGTGATGTGTTGTGTATTGTGTGCTGGACATGGGGGTGTTTGTCCCTGGGAGCTGTGGCATGGTAGTTGCGCATGTGAGTACATAGCGGTGTGCTGGTATACATTAGTTTGTACTTACCAGCCTCCACTCCTCTGCTAATCCGGCGAGGATCTCCGGATGGATTACGACTCGCACCTTCTCCTCCCACGCTTTGAAGGTCTTAAAGAGCGCGGGATTCCCTCCGCCAGTGACGGCAGCCAGCTCTCTGTTTTTGCCCTCCTTCTTCTTGACCAGGCTCTTTATGTCATTCCAACGTTTGTTAATCTCGACTCTGTTTCTGGGCAGGGTCCCGACTGCATTGACCTGGTCTACGATCCGGTTCCACATTCTGTTTCTGGTGGCTAGTGGTGTGTGCTGGACCATGTTCCCATAGATTTGTGGGTACACCTTGATGATCTCGTCGACCATGACCGTCAGCTCCATGGGCGTGAACTTGGGCATCCTTTGTGGTGCCATGGTGTTTGTGGTGCTGGTGCGGTGTGTGTTGTGTAATGTGCAGGGGGTTTGTGGTGCCGGGTGTGGTGGTGGTGGTGGTGGTGGTGGTGGTGGTGGTGTTTGGTGGTGGTGGTGGTGGTGGTGGTGGTGGTAGTGATGTGTGCGTTTCTGTGGTGTGCTGCTGTCCTTGCTGTGTCACTGTGTCCTCTCCTCTCCTCTCTGGTTTGCAATGTAGCAAGGGGTTGTGGTCTGTGGGAGTGCTGCTTTTGTACTCACCTATGTGGGTGTGTCCTCATGGTCTGTTGTTTTCAGGTGTGTTGTGTCTGGGGTTCTGGCCTTTGTATTTTTTGTTTGTCCGGGGGGTGTTTTCGGGATGTGTACTGTGCTTGTGTATTTGTGCGTGCCTTGCTGTGTGGACTTGTTGGCCATGTTGTGTGCTATTGGTTTTGTGTGCGGATGGTTTCTGTGCAGGTACGTTGGCGCCATGGCTTCTGCTGTGTCGATTCTCATCGGCGTTGTTTGCGCTGGCGGGCGGTATATTTGTGGTTTTTCCGCGCTCATGGCGGAGCGATCGTAATTTCACGTGCGGTGTGTCGGCCGTGTGGGCGGGCGGTTTTGTGTTGTCGTGCGTGTTTCCGTCCGTGGCGGGCGGTTTGACTCAGACTCGGACGATGGCGGGCGGTATTTTGTGTGATTTTTCCGCCGATGGCGGTTTTCGGTTTGTGTAATCATAATGGCGTGGTCGGTGTTCAGGCGGTGTGTGCGGGCGGATTTTTGCCGCTTCCATGCCTGGCGGATTTATTTACGCCGGGTATCGTAATGGGCCCCTAAGACCTTTATTCAGGCTAACTTTAACTAAACATTTAAACGTGCACTTCAAATACGTGGTTATACTTGTGCACATGTAACTCAAGAACAAATGAAAAGGTGAGAAAAAGCATACATGATTACGCTTTCAAATATGACTTTCAGAATAAATGCAAAAGTGTATTCATGTTTAAACTGAACATTAGTGCACATGTTTATAAAGCTCTAGTTTCTACAGCAAATATATGTCTTTAATACGTTTAAATGTTCACAAATAATAAAGTTATGGCACACTGTAAATATTATGTCACATGTAGGTACATAAAGGCATTTCGCTGACGTGTAAGGGTGGAGTTTAAATTGTGCTACTCAACTCTAGACGTTACAAGACATCAATAATCTCCTTTCCTACTTTAATGACATTGTGCATACAATTAATTACAGCGGTGCAAATTGCCTCAGACAAGGGTTGTTGTAATAAAAACAATGCCAGTCTGCACTGATTCATATTAACAGGACTTATACTGTCCAAAGAAAATTGTATTTATTACCAGTATTAACATTTACAAAAACGTTTTTTAAAAAGTGCATTGTGCTGTTAGATTTTCGCACAGGCATCTGGGAGTTCCACAGGTTGTATACCTGGCTTGGGGAATGAAACTAAGGAGTGCACAGTGTTAAATCTGAAATGGGTCAGGTAAAATCTATGCTGGAGGAATACTTACAGGTAGAAGGTAGGGCTCCGATGATTCTGAGATCAAAATAGCATAATGGGCTCCAGTGGGGGCTCCTCCGCTAAGGTGGTTGAGAATCGCTCCACTGCTTTTTATCAGTGTAAATAAAGGAAACATAAAATGATAATAAATGGTTATGTTTCCCTGCTGCAGAAGCTCTGCAGATGGGGCGGGGCTGCTCTGCTCTCAAAGTAGGGCAGGGGAGGAGTGGTTTGCCCACTCCAAGTGCGCATGAATGCTTGGCAGGCCGTCTCGGGCCGGCCAACCATTCATTTTTTTATTTTACAGAGTTTTATATAGCGCGAACTTGACCCGAATCGGGTATCAAAGCGCTTCACATAGCACCAGTTGCATTACATGAGGACACATTCATTCACGGGGAGATTAAGTGATTTGCCCAGAATCACAGGCTGTTCAGCGTCATTGCCGATACTCGAACCCAGTTCCCCAGATTCGCAGTCCACCGCCCTAGCCGTTAGGCTAACTCCTCTCCCCTCCTCTCCCTCTCCCCCATTCATGCGTACTTTGCATGTTCTCCACGCAGGCTGCATTACAGCCTGGGTGGAGAACATGCCCAGGCCCCCAGTCTCTGGCTGAGCGCCAAACCACGGTGCTCAGACCAATCAAAACGCTGCATTGCAGCGTTGTGATTGGCTATGGGGAGCCTGGGAGCCGGGTGCTTCCTGCTTCCCTGTTCCGGCCTGAAGAGACGACGGAGGAGAGACGAGGAGGGATGCGGGAATCAGCTACGATTTTTTTCTTTTTTTTAAACCCACTCACCCTCCTCCCTCAATTTGTGCCGGCCGCCACTGATGGGCTCTCACAGTAGGTATACAAAGTTCCTACAATATTCTGTTATTCTCAAAGTAATTTAAGAGCACCTGCTTTTTCATTTCATTTGAGGCAGCATTTTTTAGCTCAGGTCTTGTAAATAATTCCAGGATACACAATAAACCAAGGGGCTTATTTGCAAGCCCCTTCCCTCGCTGGATGCACCGGTGGCACAAGAGGCTTGTAAATATGCCCCCAAAAGTTGTTTTTAATATAAAAATTCCACTGAACGCTTGTCGCATTGCCCAGAGACAAGCAATCCTGGAAAATTAGTCTTGTAAAACTTACCTCTGGCTTTTCCCATATTGAGACCCACAGAAGTAAGGAACGTATTGCAATTAGGTTCTCCATGTATGGTACCCAGAGTTCGGTGTAGCAGCTGTGTATGCAACAGCCTTGAGGGACTGCAAGGACGCTTTGCAAAAAGTAATTCTCCACCTTCTGTATACTGCTTGCATCTGTGTATCCCATAAACACGCTCTTATGAAGCCACTGATAAAGATTTAGACGTATATATATATGGTGATTATCTTCTTAATGGGTTTCTGCCCCAATTTATCTGAAAACCTGTGTACGACCTCAGTTGCCCTTAGAAATTGGTGCTTCCTAACCATATATGTGTGCCCCCAACTCATGCCTGAATCAAAGGGAATCTCTAAATAAATTAAAGTCTTCACACACCCTACTCGAACAAATCCTATGTCATAATATCGTCTGTTAGTGTTTTGGGGCCCAATTATCATAATAAAATACTTCGCTAGGTTGTTGTTCAAATCAAGCTGCTTCATAAAAAGAAAGAAACCATCTAGGAAACTCAATAAATTTGTGGTGCGCACCCTCAAGACTGCATCATCCGCATACAACGTGGGTATAGGGCATATGCCCAGCTGCGGCATATCTTTCCCATAGGTTACCAAGTGCTTCTCAAGACCATTGATATGCAAAGTGAAAATAAAGGGTGCCATGACACAGCCTTAGTGCAATCCTCTATTTATATTAAACTGCGTGGTACATTCACCGTTTAGGCGAAAGCGTATCTTGGCTGAAATGGTATAGAGACAGAATATCGAGTTGGAAATGTCGACTTGCGCTAATATCGAGTTTGAAATATCGAGACACAGAAATATCGACAGCAAGAATATCGTGGTCAAGAATATCGAGTTTAAGGTAAGAAATATCGTTTTTAAAAATATCGAAGTCATTAATATCGTTTGCAAAAATATAGTTGTTAAAAATATCTTTTTTTAGTTAGTGTTATGTATTTTAGTAGGTATTTTAAATGTATGTGCTCTATTTTTTTGCCTAAGTATTGCTTTCTGTTTTTTAATATATGTGTTAAATTTTTAGTAGTTATTGATTTTATTTTAATGAAATTGTGCGTTTTAGTTCCGTAGCGGGTTGTGGGTTTATAGGGGAATATGGTGGGAAGTAATTTCATTTTAATACATTTATTAATATTTTTATATAATATTTATTTAATTTTATTTTATAGTGTTAATTGTGGGAATTAATTTATTATTAACTAATTAATAATTGGCAGTTAATTTTTATTAATTAATTAATTGGTAAATATGTTAATTCTGTCATTTTTGTAGGAGCGGGTTGTGAGTTTATAGGGGAATAGGGTGGGAAGTAATTTAATTATAATTACATATATTCATTATTTTTTATTAATTAATATTTATTTATTTAATCTTTTATACTGTTCATTGTGGGAATTAATTTATTATAAATTATTTTTAATTGGTTGTTAATTGTTATTAATTAATTTGTAATTATGTTAATTGTGTTTAGCAGCGGGTTGTGGGTTGATAGGGGAGTAGGGTGGGAAGTAATTTAATTTCAATACATTTATTAATATTTTGTATATAATATTTATTTAATTTCATTTTATAGTGTTAATTGTGGGAATTAATTTATTAATAATTATTTATAATTTGCTTGTTAATTGATATTAATTAATTAATTAACTGTTAATTAATTATGTTAATTGTGTCATGTTTTTAGAAATGGGTGCTGGGGTTTATAGGGGAATAGGGTGGGAGGGTAATTTATTTATAATTAATTAATTGTTTGTTAATTAATGCTAATTAATTATTAAAATTTAAATATGGCAATTGTGTAATTATTTTGATGTGTGAGTTGTGGGGTTTATAGTGGTAAATTGTGGGAAGTAACTATATGTAAATTAATTAATGATTTGTGGTTAATTGATATTAATTTATTAATGTTAAATTAGTTATGGAAATTGTGTAATTATTTTTAGGTGTGTGTTGTGGTGTTTATTGGGGTAGAGGGTGGAAAGTAATTTAGTTTAAATTAATTAATCATTACTTGATCATTAATATTCATTTATTACTTGATAAATATTTTTGGTAATTGTTTATTTTTATTTTGCTTGTGGATTTCGGTTCTATAGTGGTAATGTTTGGTTAGTACATTAATTTTTATCTGTTTTAATGTGTTTTTTAATTAATAATATTTGTTTAATTGATAATTAATTATGTTAATTATGGAGGTACACTTCTTTTAAATTTAGATGTGTGTTGTAAATTGTGTGGTGTTATAGGGTAGGAAAAAAATATTACATTTATGTAATAATTAATGTTTTTGATTATAAATAATTTCTATTACAACATATATTTATTTGTAAATTATCTTTGAAATTTTTAAAAATGAATCTTTGTATGTAACTTTTTAGATTTTTTTAACATGTTTCTATGTTTTGTAATTTTAGATTTTTATATATGTTTTTTATTTTTATTTTTTAATCTTTCTGTATTGTAGTTGATATTTTATTTGTTTTTAAATTTGAATTTTCTTCAGTGGGAATATAAATTTTTACCCCTCCGCTATCCAACACTTTCCCTACTGCTGTATTCACAGGAGTGGAAATATTAATTTATACCCCTCCACTATCCAACACTTTCCCTACTGTTGCACTCAATGGAGTGGGAATAGTAATTTTATCCCCTCCGCTATCCAACACTTTCCCTACTGTTGCACTAGCTGGAGTGGGAATAGTAAGTTTTACTCCTCCGCTATCCAACATATTCCCTACTGTTGCACTCGATGGAGTGGGAATAGTAATTTTTACCCCTCCGCTATCCAACACTTTCCCTACTGCTGCATTTGCAGGAATGGGAATAGTAATTTATATCCTCTCCGCTATCTAACACTTTCCCTACTGTACCACTCACTGGAGTGGGAATAGTAATTTTTTCCCCTACGCTATCCAACACTTTCCCTACTGTTGCACTCAGCTGGAGTGGGAATAGTAATTTTATCCCCTCTGCTAAACAACACTTTCCCTACTGTTGCATTAGCTAGAGTGGGAATAGTAATTTTTACTCCTCCGCTATCCAACACATTCCCTACTGTTGCACTCATTGGAGTGGGAATAGTAATTTATACCCATCCGCTATCCAACACTTTCCCTACTGTTGCACTTGCTGGAGTGGGAATAGTAATTTTTTCCCCTCCACTATCCAACACTTTCCCTACTGTTGCACTAGCTGGAGTGGGAATAGTGAATTATTAACCCTCCGCTATCCAACACTGTCCCTACTATTGCATTCAATGGAGTGGGAATAGTAATCACTGAGTGGAATAGTATTTATACTCTCCGCTATCCAACACTTTCCCTACTGTTGCATCTCGCTGGAGTTGGAATAGTAAATTTTAACCCTTGCCGCTATCCAACACTTTCCTACTGTTGCACTCGCTGGAGTGGGAATAGTAATGTTTTCCCCTCCGCTATCCAACACTTTCCCTACTGTTGCACTCGCTGGAGTGGGAATAGTAATTTTTTCCTCTCCGTTATCCAACACTTTCCATACTGTTGCACTAGCTGGAGTGGGAATAGTAAGTTTTACTCCTCCGCTATCCAACATATTCCCTACTGTTGCACTCTTTGGAGTGGGAATAGTAATTTTTACCCCTCCGCTATCCAACACTTTCTCTACTGTTGCTCTCGCAGGAGTGGGAATAGTAATTTTTTCCCCTCCGCTATCCAACACTTTCCCTACTGTTGCACTCGCTGGAGTGGGAATACTAATTTTATCCCCTACGCTATCCAACACTTTCCCTACTGTTGCACTCACTGGAGTGGGAATAGTAATTTTATCCCCTCTGCTAAACAAAACTTTCCCTACTGTTGCACTAACTGGAGTGGGAATAGTAATTTTTACTCCTCCGCTATCCAACACATTCCCTACTGTTGCACTCGTTGTAGTGGAGAGGTGTGGTGCAGCGGCCAGGGCAGCTAACTTCGGAGCAGAGGGCTCACGGTTTGATCCCCGCCTCTGGCAGGAGCTCAGCACCATGTGACTCTGGGCAACAGCTCACTTAATTTCCACAATGGCCCCCAGTGCCTTGAGACCCGTAAGGGTGAGTAGTTTGTGCTTTACAAATACAGATTTATTTATTTTATTTTAGTGGGAATAGTAATTTTTACCCATCCGCTATCCAACACTTTCCCTACTGTTGCACTAGCTGGATTGGGAATAGTAATTTTTTCCCCTCCGCTATACAACACTTTCCCTACTGTTGCACTAATTGGAGTGGGAATAGTGAATTATTCCCCTCCGCTATCCAACACTGACCCTACTATTGCATTCAATGGAGTGGGAATACTAATTTTTACCTCTCCGCTATCCAACACTTTCCCTACTGTTGCACTCGCTGGAGTTGGAATAGTAAATTTTAACCCTTCGCTTTCCAACACTTTCCTACTGTTGCACTCGCTGGAGTGGGAATAGTAATTTTTACCCCTCCGCTATTCAACACTTCCCCTACTGTTGCACTTGCTGGAGTGGGAATAGTAATTTTTTCCTCTCCGTTATCCAACACTTTCCATACTGTTGCACTCATTGGAGTGGGAATAGTAAGTTATTACCCCTCCGCTCTCCAACACTATTCTCTACTGTTGCACTCAATGTAGTGCAAAATATAGGTTGAAAAAATATTACATATTTTAAAATTTTAATTTATAATGTAATTTTTTTAATTAATTTTTATGTTATAGGTGTATGTATATATATATATTTTTTTATTTATAATTTAATATATTTATAACATTTTAAAATTAATTAAAATTATTATTTATTAATTGTTTTTAAGTACATATATATATTACATTTTATATATGTATGTTTATTTTTTTTAAATTAAATGTATTTCTTATAATTGTTAAAATTTACAAATAAATCTATATAATTTTTTTAAAGTTAAATTTATTATTTAATTTATTTTACAATATTTTTTATACATATAAAAAAAAATGTGTACATCGATATTTTTTACAACGATATTTTTTTCCGATATTTTTGTACTTACCATTATAAAGATAGGAGGTCGATATTTTTGACAACGATATTTATGTCCCGATATTTGTGTAAGTCGATATTGTGGTGGTCGATATTCTGTCAGTGATCCGGCTGAAACATCCAATTGTAGCTGTCTTAAAAGAGACACTATTGATTCTCCTATCCCCATTGCAGACATGACTGACAACAGCTTAGACCGGTTAACAGTGTCAATTGCACAACTCAAGTCCATGAAGTCAAGATATAAAGCTCCCCTACTTACTCTAGAGAATTTGCTGATGAGTAAATCGAACTTAACACTCTGGTGCTCCATCCCCATACCATGCAGTGATCCACATTGTATCTCTGAAAGGACAGAGTTTTACTCCGCCCATTCCTCTAACATTCCCAGCAGTATTCTTCCCAAGGTTTTTACGGTGGAGGACAAGAGAGAAATTAGGTGGTTGAAGCTTGGGTCACTTCAGTCACCTTTCTTAACAATTTGGACAATTATTGACCTAGACCAGGAGTGGGGTAGTTTTCTCGTAAGAGCTGCGCCTAATAACATTCGTTAAAATAGGGGCCCACAAAGGAATTTTTGTTTATAAATGTCCATATGGATTCATGCAGTCCAGGGGTTTTCCATGAAGGCTTTTCTTTAGAGTGGCCACTACCTCGCCCAGCTTCAATATGTGTGCTAAAATTACCAGGCCACCTCTTCATGACATTTTCCTTTCCTCACCCAAATGGATGATCTAGGTTGAAAAAAGGGCTAAACTTTTCCAAAGTGGTTCTCAAATATGTCGGCTGTTATTGCGTTTTCCATTTTGTGTGATAAAACTTCATTAAAGTACTGCAGATTATCAACTCTCCAAAAGGCCAAACCTTCTTGAGTCATGCTTGATACCGCTAAAGATTTCCAAGCGGTGTCCCTTTTGTTCTTCTTCCTATACTGTAGGACACCATTGTATTGCTTCCTACATTACTGCACCTCTCTCTGTATTTGAGGGGGTCCTTATTAGTGCTGTCAAGAGTTTTTCATGTGATGCTCAACATGCGGTGTCACACAACCTACAGGGCTTTGTCCTCTTGGACATCGGTGCACATTATAACAAAGATTTGAAGGTGCCTCAAAAAGAATAAAAAATAAAGGTTGATTAAGTAAGGTTGGAATTAGACAAAAGGTACAGTCTTTCATGGCTTTAAAATGAGTCTTGCTATTTAACGTGCGCCTCCTTGCTCCAGACCTATATATGTAAAGTGATGTGACCAGTAATGTTACTGACAATGATATTGGTGGTCATATTTGAAGCCACAAGCGAGTGGGCCAGCAAATATGTTTAACAATTTGATTAGAAAGCTATTTAAGCTTGAATTATTCTTGTTATGGTGTTGTCAAATAGCAGTAATTATTTCAGGACAAACACCCATAATGCCATCCACCTTAAATTCAGTGTTGCTGGTAAGGGCAGGATTGCAACCTGGGGAACATGTGAATAATCTGCTCCCTATCAAGGGCACTAGTTTAGTCCAAATTAACGCATTAATTGATAGTTCATTTCGGCACGACTGACTATCACTGTTTGATTATCTAAAAAAATTCAAATATGGTAATCTGCTCAGGTGGCAAAACAAAATATATTTTCACTGATCACCATCAAAGAATTGAAGCTTGCTTTTAAGTCCAGTATTTATAATTAGTATCTTGCATTGAACACTTTGCCAGAGCAGGAGCTCGGATTCTGCATAGTTACATCTTTGGTACAGTGTAGTTTCAATATGCTTTGAAAATAAGCCCCGATCTCAAGGCCAGCAAAGAATGGCTCCCCGTCTCCTAAAGTTCTATCTATCTTTTAGCGCGAGATGATGCAGTTGTTTATCAGACTGTTAGGAGAAAGAGCCCCTTTTGTCAGCGTTTCAACTATTGCTTTGAAGAGGACATTGAAATCAATCTGTCCAACCAGTGTCATCGAGGGGATCTACAGCTGTGTGATGAAAGGACCTGTCCAAGATGGAGTCCAGGCTCGGACACCAGCCTTTTGTTCAAACGCGTTGCTATGCCAAAATGACTGTTCCCTTGCCCAGGAGATGATGATTTCTTACAACAGGATAATGTAAACATGTCATGAAGATTGTGCAGCAAAATGTTTAAGTAAAGTGATATAATGTGCTGGAAGAGGATCTCTTGTCTGCAGTTTGGAAGGGACCCAGCATCCTATCAGCTGTCCACATACTCATAGGCACTGTCTAAACACTGTCCCTCACAGAGCCTGCTTATTTAAGGAAAGGCCGTTCAGTTCTGATAAGCGTGTGCCAGGAATATCATTTACTCTGAAAACATGTTTGCTTCGTTACAGGATGAGGGATGTATCACCTCGCTGTCATCTTGAGCAATGCCAGAGTCATGTGAAACCTTCTTTCGTGGCAAGGATGGGCATGTAGGGGACTGCTCAATATAATTGGGCACTTATTCTAACTTTGAAAAATATTTTTGGGCATAAGAATTTTAATTCTGTTTCGGAAGTGCACAGTAGAACCAGTGGCTTCACGCTAATTGTCTATTAGATACCATTCATAACTCCTTGGTGAAAACCATCACATTATCTATTGTTACCCATCTATAATTCTCTATATTTATATAAGAAGACCACAATTTGTTTTCTTGAACGATCAATTATTCTGAACAGTTCATTTGAGGAAGTGGTTACACTAATTTGGGGGCTGCACTGGAAACCTACAGTGACCTGTGGACGCCATTTGAGCTTTAAGAGACACAGCCAGGCATTCAAAAGCAATTTTAGGGAACACATTCAGACAAAGTATAATTGAGTATATCAGTTGATTATCTCGTAACGGTGTATAATAAACGCATGCACATTAGATCCGGATGTTAAATAGACTCTGGTAGTTATCATATAATATTAATAATGACCAGCTCGTCATAAACAACAAATGGACTTTTAACTTTTTTTGTAACCAATTAGCAAATATAATACTAGTTCACAATGAAGCAGGAGCAGCTGAGCATCCGCTCAGACAATAGCCATTACTACGAGTTATCGTTGATTTGAGCACATCATGTCATGTAAACATTACTTACTTACGTTTCTTGAGAGGGAAGGAGCTCTGTCAGTACTCACCAGGTGGATTGGCTTGCGGCTCTGGGGCATGGCAGGGTGCTGCCGGCCTGTGTTCCATATTTAAGAAAGACTTCCTCAATGATGGTTAAAAGAGTGGTATCTGTGGAAGCCAGGACAATCATGTTAGCTCACAAGATCATGGTGTCAGAGCCCAATTCAAGAGGGTGGTGTGACGTTTCCAGGTTTATTGTGACACAGTCCAATGAAAATCAAGAAGATCTCCATTTGATGTCATTAGTGGCAGTGCATCTTAAAAGGAGGGTGCCAGGAATAGCATGTCGCCTAGAGCTATCCATTGGCAGATTCTCCTGATCTTCAGGGTTGCACTTGCATGACCCTGTGAGTGTACAGTTTATTGTGTTCTTGAGTTTCCATATCTCTGGGTGCCTTCTGTCTCTTCTTTTCCTGATGGGTTTTCCTAGTTTGAAAAATCCTGCATACCTTACTTCGCTAAGCGTTCTTCTTCTGGTGAAAACCAATTGAGACATTTCCAATGCGGCTTATCGTCACCTTGGACTTCTCATGTAGTTTACGTTTCAAATCACCTGTGACACTTACCAAGCCTAGAGCCTGGAGGGCTGTGAGCAAGAAATTATTATTGAATATAAAAATATAAATGAATTGTGCTATATTGTGATTATTTCTTCTGAGCTTAATCCTGTGATATGTGCTTTGCAGGTCCAGGCGCAACACAGACCAATACCATTGCTTGGTGTTTCTCTCTTAACTAGTCCTATATCCACTGTTTTCTCTCGGCTTAGCTATTAGTTTCTCTGGGCAATAAATCCAAAGGTAAGGTTGTAAGTGTTAGGGAGGCACTGGGACTTTTCCACATGGTTTAGCTTGGTTCCTTGGAAATGTAGATTTTTGGATGTTTCTAAATCCAATGCAGTGACACCATTATACAGCAGACAAATAAGGTGTGTCTCATTTAACAAGCACTTTTCTGGTGTAGTCCTCTCTTGTCAGTCATTGCCAACCTGTGCCTATTAATCGCCTAGTATATCCAAATCAATGACACAACATCAGAATACCCTTCAACTGACCTTCAACCCCCACGGTGCTCTTCATCTAGGTCTCCCCAGCTACCTGACAAATTTCACATCATTGTGAAAGTAAGCCATGCATTGAACTACTTCCTGTGGTCGAAGAGCAGTCGGGGGTTAGTGGGTTGCCATTGTAACAATAGGTGTTTACCATTGGTGTGCTGGGGAAACCACATTATTGGATCCTTTAGCACTTGACTCACTCGGAGTAGCGTAGCAGAGCAGTCCAAGACTTACTCAAGGAGCTGATGAGGGCAAGACACTCAAAACAACGAAAAACAAAATAATTCTTAATAATTGAATAACCAATCTTTGTTTTAATAAACATAAAAGGGATACTGTGAATAAATTATTATTAAAACAAGAAAACCAGAAATCTCTAGCTTCTTAGCCAGAGATTCTGGTCTCAATGACTTTGAAGGGCTCATTAGTTAAGCGCTATCCTTTCTGTTATTGTTAAGATTTATGGCCAATGTGCGACTACTGCAGTGTTTGTGATCACCAACCAAACCTTGAGAGCAAGTAACCCAACCATATGGATAAAAAAATCATTTGTTTTAAGGGAACGAAGATAACTCTAAACAATTTATATGAAGCTTCTTTTCCTGCTCTGTCCACCAGTTTTCTGCAATCCGCATTTTGCACCCCAACCTTCCAAACTTGCATCCGCTTCTACAATCAGATCCGCATTCACTCCAAAAATTGCACGTCCATTCCAGGCTTCCATATTTCTCAACCACCAAGTCAATTCTTGTTTTGCTTCTAGGGATTGCCATACATTCTCTGAATATTTTAGTCCATTCCTCAAATGAAAAGCCTTCAGTCTCTGTAAGGCCCTGTAATGGAAAGGGCCCGGCAAAATTGCTTGAATTGTAGACGACAGAAGGCCAACAATTTGAGCTAACATTCTCAAAGAGACACAGTTTGACTTGAGAGTATTTCTTATTTCCTTTCGAATCCTTTTCAACTTCTCTTTGGGTAACCTTAATACCCCTTCCACCGTGTCCACCACAAAACCTAAAAATTGTGTTTGTTGACTTGGAACAAACTGAGATTTCGTTCTGTTTACTACAAAACCCAGAGATTCCAGTAAACCTACAGCTAGATTTGTATGTGATAGCAGAGTGCTCCTATCCTGATCCATTATCAGTATGTCATCTAAATAGATAATTAGGCGTACACCTCTCTCTCTCACATACGCTGCCACAGGCCTTAGAACCTTGGAAGCACCAAGGTGCCGACGATAGGCTGAAAGGCAAGCAAACAAACTTCCACATCTGATGTTTCCACACAAACCTCAGAAACCTTTGATGATCCTTGCTGTTAGAAATGGGATTTCTGGTTGGCTAGGGCAAGCGCCTAAGCCAGGCAGAAACCACCACTCTAGTCAGGGCAAGGGAGTTACACACTGGAGATAACCCCTGCTCACCCCCTTGGTAACTTGACACGAGCAGTCAGGCCTATCCCAGAGGCAATGTGTAAAGCGTTTGCGCAACACACTCATACAGCAGCGACACACTAGGCACACCACAAAAGAAACTCCACACAAGGTTATATAAAAAATAGCCTTTGTATTACTCATTACCTGGCACTAGGTATGACTTTACAGGGTATTATATACATTACAGGGCCAATCGGGCCACTTTCATAACCATTAGAATGCACAGTTAGCAAAGCAGTCAGTAACTACTGGTAAAACACTGTACTTAGCATAAACACATTAGGCATACATCATAGTCAGCAATGCGTCATTACCAAACACATCATGCCCCTCTTAGGCATAAACATTATTACTGCACATTACACTGGCGGAGTGCACACATTAGGGGAATTACTAAACATAGCCAGCAATACACCATAGTACCACATTTATAAGGTGCACACATTATGTACACACCTCATCCACAGCCTAATTCCATCAGGGCCCATCACATGTACATATGGCCACTTCCTGGGCTCACAGGCACCTTAGGCAACTTCCCGTAACTGGCAACGTACCTTACAACAAGGCACCACCTATGCTCATTGGCCAACTTCCAGTACTCACAGGCACCGAAATGCGTGTACCTCAGGGCCTAACACAGCCCATTGCTAGTGGTACAATAGTTCTCCCCACATACAGCGTGGAGCACCGAGACCTCTGACTGAGGTCCCGCCCCGACCTCACTTCAGTCCGGGGTAGCCCCTCCTCGGCGACACCTTCCAAGCCGGGGCACCTACTGGGCTTGCCCGGTAATGCCGAGAAAGACAAAATGCCCCCAGCACCCGGTAAGGGTGCTACTGCTCGTGATCCTGCAGCGGAGCGGCTCACCATTACCAATGGCAGGGCCCGTCACCAGCGCGGCCCGGGTCTCAGCGACCAGAGGCTCAGCGTCACTCACCACTTCTTTGGGGGCTGAGCCGGATAGTGTGCATCCATCTGCTGCAGTCGGCGTCCCGCAGTCACTGGCGGTGCTCCGATCCCGCCCTGCAGGGCCGGGTCGACTTGGGCGCCACCTCCGTCCTCTGGCTGCTTGAGGAGCCCGCGAAGCTCCGTCCTTCTTTTGCCACCGGTCTCGCTCTCCGGCAGAATCAGGCAGCACACGGGGCTCTCCTCGTGAACACAGGAGCCCCGCCCACAACCAGGCTGCACCTCCACCTGGCTTCCTCTGCCTGGCCGCACTCCAAGTCAGGCTCTCCTCGCCTGACTTCCTGTTTCCTGACGCTGGCTTCCCCTGCCACGGCAACCACAAGAAAGGAGAGGGAGAGCATTTAATTCTTGAAGCTCCCCCCCTACTCCTCCTGGACCTTCTTTCTGCTGCCCAATGGGCTTCCGACACCCCACGGGGCTCCCTTCTCTCACAGGAGCCCCGCCCACAGTCAGGCGCCGACTTGCCTGACTTCCAGCGGCCTCCTCTCGGTGGTGCCTAGCAACGGCATGGCAGCTCATTCCCCACTTTCTCCACCACGGCGGAAAGGACACTACACTTCCCAGAGAGCCCCCACCACGGGCTCAGGGGGTAAAAGCGTGCAGCACTCCAAGCCCAGATCCAGGGCAAACAAGCCACCCATGAAGCGCCTCGCCTGTCTCCCACCTGAAGACTGAACAGGGAGCAGGCAGCGCTTGCAGTTTGTCCCTCACAAAGAAAAGCGCTTCTCATGCGCTGAGCCCCAGAGTCACAAGGGGCAGAGCTGGGCACAGAAACAGCAGGCAGTCCAGCACGCAGGGACCCTAAGCAGAGGGGCAGTCCCTCCAGCCCCTCCCCAGCAGGTAACAGCCTGGTCCCAGGTGGCGGTTCCTCCTGGCAGTCCAGCAGCCTGCTGGCTACCAGTTCCAAGTCAGCACACAGCACTCCACATGGGGTCACAGCCCCAATACTTATACCACTTAGGGGCCTATTCCGATTCCGGCCGGAAATCTCTCCGACCGAGCCGGACCCGGAGAGAATTCCGACCGAATCGGACTCTGGCAGTCCGACCGAACGAGTACGATGCGCACGCATGCACCCGGACTCGATTCGGTCAGACTCCCATTGAAGTCAATGGGAGCCGGTCGTACAACGCGTACGCGGGCTCCCATTGACTCAATGGGTGCGAGGCGAACAAGGGCGCCCCCTACAGTGGGTACGCGTCAAAGTGCATCGTGCCGTACAAGCACAGGTAGGGGGGACCCATGGGTCCCCCCTGTGTGCGACTCGCGCGGCTACGCGTACAGGGGGGTCCGACGCGGACCCCCAAAGTCCGGCTCCGACAGCTCTTTCAAGCCGGACGGCGCGAGTCGGTCGGACTGCTCGCGGTGCGCATCGTACTTACCCGGCCGGGGAACGTCTCCATTGCGCGGTGCGAGTTGTGTCCGTGCGAGTCGGTCGGAGCGTGTTGAAGCCGCGTTCGAGTCGGTCGGCGATTTCGCGGGCGTTTGCATCGTACTCGCTCGGCCGGACCCGCGTACGATTCGGTCGGGAAACAGGGCTCCGAATCGGATCCGGTAATGCCGAATCCGATTCGGAGCCCTACCGGCCGAGATCGGAATCGGCCCCTTAGTGTCTTTGTTCTCCCCCCTGCTACAGGGCTCTGCGCCTGGTCCAAACCAGTTCTGGGGGCACCTACACATGTGCACAACAGCCTCCTTTGTCAACATAGGTCCTGGCCCCAGACACACCACAGGGGGCGGAGTCAGCATTGTGTGAGGTAGGCTCTGTCCTATTCAGGCCCAGGTGCCACTCCTCCCACCACTCCAAATGCAGATTGGCCTATTCAGCCTAGTGCTGACTCACCCAGCCCCTCTGGAGCCACTGCACCTCCCCAGCCCCTGTCACTCCAGAGCCAGACATGCAATACACAACAGGCAGGCACAAAGACACATAGCACACAGAAATGCCCACTTCTAAAAGTGGCATTTCTAAAATAGTGATAACAAATCTGTGAACACCATTGCGCAGCATTTATTACCACTATTCCAAACATACCAAACTTGACCACCCTACTCCTCTCAGGTCAGGAATTACCACTGAAGCACATATCAGGGAATCCCCAATGCATTCCTATGAGAGGGCAGCCTCACAGTAGCGAGAAACCAAAAATGGCTGTTTGTTACTACCAGGACATGCCACACAGTTAAGGCACATGTCCTTCCTTTTACCTACATTGCACCCTGCCCATAGGGCTAGCAAGGGCCTACCTTAGGGGTGACTGATATGTAGTAAAAGGGGAGTCACAGACGTGGCACCCACTTTATGTGCCACGTCACAGTGGCAGTAACTGCACGTGCAGGCCCTGCAATGGCAGAGGCCTGAGACAGGTTTGAAAGGCTACTTTGTTGGGTGGCGCAATCAGCGCTGCAAGCCCACCAGTAGCATTTAACTTACTGGACCCGGGTATATGAGATACCACATTACTGGGGCCTGATAGGTAAACTAAATTAGCCAAACAGGTGTAGACCAATCTTACCACGTTTTACCATAGAGCGCACATGCACTTTACACTGGACAGCAGTGATAAAGTGCCCAGAGTCCTAAAACCACCAACACCAGGTCAGAAGAAATACTAGGAGGAAGGCAAAAAGTTCAGGGATGACCCTGAAAAAAGGGCCAAGTCCAACACTTGCAAATCGGAATTGTCAGGTATGCATCCTTTAAGTCTAGACGGGTCATCCAATCCCCATTCATCAACACATCCTTCAGCAAGTGTATCCCCTCCATTTTGAAGTGGTGGTAAACCACCCAATCGTTCAGCTCTCGCAGGTTTATAACTGGACGCATACCTTTGTCTTCCTTTTCTACCAGAAAGATGTTGCTTACTAAACCGGTGGTGGTTTGATCTCTCTCTATTACAATCGCCCCTTTCTTCATTAGTTCTTGAATCTCTATATCTATCAGATTAATTTGTTCCTTTGGAAAGACTAAATGTTTTGGTAAAACTTTCTGAATTGGTTGATCTATAAACTCTATCCGAAACCTCTGCACCGTTTCCAAAACCCAAGGGTCCCTTGTGATCGAAAACCATGCCTGATAAAACTGGGCAAGTCTGCCGCCCAGTTTTAAGGGGATAACAGAAAGGTCTATACTTACCACTCGTTCCTCTGCTCCACCTCTCTCCGCAGTTGTATCTCCCCCTTGCTCTTTGCCTCTATGGGTAAAATCCACCACCACGGAATGACTGTTGTCCCTGGTTTCCTCTGTACCCATGCGAAAAGGAACCCCTAGTGATGCCTTGGCCTCGGCCAGGGAACCGGTTCCGTGTTCTCCCGGCTGACCCAAAAACACGCTCATTAAAGACCCTTTTTAATTATCTTTGAGACTTATATAGTGAGCTAAAGGCCCATAGCAATCCCCGTAAGGGAGCAGCGAGATGCCGGACTCCGTCACAGTGCCTGACTAAGTGCGAGAATGCAGGTGAGGACTGTGCTCACGCAGGCAAACCATGGAAACCACATCGCGAGGCAAGTCCGTTTAAAAAACGAACTACCCGTGCGATAAAGACCCAATGAATTAAAGCCCACAAAACGTCCTCAAAAAGGAGAAAGAAAAGGGGGGGGGGCGGGGAGCAGGATCAAACGTCTAGGAACCATAACGGTGAAAAATACCCCAGAAAATATTTAAGTTTAGAAAAACATGCACAAGGTCAAGAAATCAGATACACACAGCGAAAATATGTTGCATACATCAACTGTCTAAAACCCAAGCGCTTGCTACAAACAGCACACAACCAGTAAGAATCAAACTATATGGGAGACATAGAGTTGTACTTATCTGATTGAGCAGCGGCAATAAAAGAAGGAAGAGGACTGGTTCCTGGGGGGTTTTATTGTATTGGAATGTTGTTGAAAGTTCTATATTCTCTATTCTAAGAAGCTTTTAACATGCGGCTGAGTGGTGGCAATAAAGGATTTATTACATAATATTAGCCACCGGGTCTTGACATAAACTCATTTGTTTTAAGGGAACGAAGATGGAAGATTACTCGTATGTTCAGATCTCGGGAACCCGTGCTGACCTTTCCAAAAGGAAATGAAATCCAAACAATAGCTGATTTCGGATTCTTGTAAAAAAAACATCTTCAAAGTCAGCTGTATCTTTCTGTTTGTACAGCATTGGTTGAGTTTCAGTTCCTGGTGGAGATATTTTTCATCAGGGTTCAGTGCCCTTGCCATGGAATTTCTCCAGTCCCACAGAGCAACCTGCAAAACCCTTCGAAAGCATGAGTTGCCCACTTCGAGAGTCCCCTTTATAATTGTGAAGTTCTGGTGTCTGACATCTTTAAACAGGGAAAAACGTCAGTGGCCTCACAATATTGTCAACTACAAATAGGAAAAATGAGATAAAACAACAGAAACACAGTGCAGGGAGCACCGGTTTCCAGAGCCATACAGCAGACTTCCCATCTCAAAACACCTACTACTAGGAACCCCAAAAACAAAACAAACAATCAAAAACATTGACTTAAGTCTTCTGCCAAGCTTTGTTACCATTGTAATCACTAATTACAGAATTTCAAACTCATCTCAAACCTGCTCTTTTCGAAATACTTGAAAACCCTTATATTCTGATCTTTCTTAACAACAAATTGTACCCTCTGCTACTGGTTATCATTTCACTGTATCTTCATTATAATATATCTTCTGTTATGTATCTACTGGTTAACCTAATGATTTTGTTTTGTCATTGTGTCTCTTTGTTCCATGTGAAGCACTCTATTCCCAAAGTGTCTGTTAAAATACATTAACAAATAAATAAACTATGTTTTCTTTTTCACCAATGTAGCATGTGTTAAAAGTATATTGGAAGGTTATAGAAATAGCAAAATAGGGTGCAATTCATTCAGAAACTAGACTGTATCATAAAAGGTTGTGCTAGTTCAGAGCAGAGCTCAGAATCTGTTTTTATTTGCTTGCATTGTCTAAAATGTATATATATATATATATATATGTATATATATATATATTCAAAGGTAAAACGAATTCTCAGCAGTTCCGCATCAACGATGGGCGAACAGAGAACCACGAACCACTGGAAATGTTGGCACTTAATCTTTATTGCTCCTCAGAATGACACGTTTCGGACAACACTTGTCCTTGATCAAATTACAGAGTAAGCAGTTTGCCATCTTATTTTATATATGCTGTCCATTCAACCCACGTGGTATATAAACATAGAAAACACACTAGCACTTAGTACTGCAAACCAGTCAGTCTGGTTTCTTTTATCTTTTTTTCTCTTTTTCTTTTTCTTTTTTCGTCACAAGTTGGTAATTTCCAAAAATAGGATCCAATATTGATAATGTTAATGTATTCCTGTAATAGTCTGTGGTACTATACACTTTCAATTCTTAAAATTCATACAATGAAATAAAAACCAACGTATATAAAAAATACATTGTAAAACTCATTGTGAATGCGATTTAAAACCACTCTCAATGCATTTTGCTTATTTGCAAGTCATAAAACTGGTTACTATGAGAGATTAAAAAACACATATGTACAACTAATAACTTGATATTGTGGCTCATGTTTCCGCAATAAATTGCGCACCCTATCAACGGGTAACTTCAATATATCTATGGTCAGGCCACTTCACTTGTTGTAACCAAGATGTTGTATATAGCTGTGCAAACAATCGCATAATATAATAAAAAACATTCCAAAAGTGCAAATTAAATGCCAACAGGTAAACAATTGTCAATGTCAAGGCATTACTGCTTAAATGCATACCCATACGGGTTGACCCACTTTTCACATAATTAATCCTTAAGATGTTGTCAATAGTACTCAATATTGGGCAAAATGTGCAGTCAAAAAATAAAGTGCTAAGTGTGAAAAAGTACTACCATTGGCCAAATAGGCCTAATAAAGTGCAAGTGCTAAAAAACTCTTCAAAATACCATCGTAAAAATATTGTTTCAGCGAATAGATATACATTGTGCGGACCCAGGTGGAAAATGGGAAGGCCGCTGCGGAATTAAACCTTCAGTAATTACAACTTATGCACATCTACCCCAATGGTGAACTCAGATAACAAATTAGGGCAACAAATGATATCATATGATGATGCCTATTTGGTTTTAGCTTTCGTGGTTTTGATCTCATAAAAAATAATGCAGGTCCTCAGTATTATTAAGCCCAACTGGGAACTTGCTATCTAACTCCAAAATCATTCGAGACTCCATCTGCCTTAACTGTCTTTCCCTGTCGCCTCCTCTGCGTAATTTGGGAATTGCAGCCACTACAAAATATTTTAAGCAGTTAAGATTGTTGTCATGTTCCTGCTTGAAGTGGCGAGCCACCGGATAGGTTGTATCATTGTTCACGATGGCTCGCAAGTGTTGCAAAATTCTGACATGCACCTGCAGCTTGGTGCTCCCCACATATCTTAAGCCACAGATGCATGTCAGAATGTACACTGCATATTCCGTTCTGCAATTAAATTTACCCTGGATGGCAATCTTGTCAGGGCTGAACGGAGTAGAATAGTGTGTTGTGTTTTCCCCAAATTTACACGCTCTACACGAAGAGCATTTGGAAAAACCTTGTTTTGGCTGCAGCCACATTTTCACTCCTAACAATTTGTGGCTGCTCTTCGCAATCTGTGTGCGCATTGAGGGACCTTTTCTATAAGTGACAACAGGTTGAGCAGGGAGCCTAGGAGCCAGTACGCCATCAGTTAATACAATGGGCCAATTGCATCTGATTATTGATCATATCCTCCTTTCTTGTTTACTGTAGGTGGTTATTAATCTGGGGGCATTATTCTCATCAATGACTGCTTCAATCTCACTATTGTTGGTAAAAAGAGATTCCCTCGTTCTTTCCCTCATTTTTCTCACCGCCTCATTGAGAATTTTTTCGCTGTAACCTCTTTTTCTGAATCTGCATAGAGCCTCTTTAGTACACAAATTGAGGTCATCTTCTGTACTGCAGATCCTTTTCAGGCGTAAAAGTTCCCCAAACGGAATATTTTTGATCAAATGTTTAGGATGCGCACTATTGGCATGGAGTGTTACATTTCCAGCCGTGACTTTCCTATGTAAGGTAGTTGCTATCTTACCTTTTTTATGTAAACTTTTACGTCTAAAAAATCAATATTGTCTTTACTAGTCTGTGAGGTAAACTTCAAATTGGCAGTATTGTCATTGATCCGGTTAATAACATCAGAAGCACTTTTTTCATCCCCTCTCCAAACAATAAAAACATCATCAATATATCTCAACCAGTATAAAACATGGTTGGTATATTCATCCAAATGTAAGTTTTTGAGGACCTGCTCCTCCCACCAGCCGACATGCAAGCATGCATAGCTGGGGGAGAAGCAGGCCCCCATCGCCACACCTCTCTTTTGCAGGTAAATGTCATTTCCAAAGGAAAAATAGTTGTTATGCAAACACCAAGAAATCAACTGTAAAAGCATCTTATTGTGATTGTAACACTCTATCGGCCTCGTATTCAGAAAGTACTGCACTGCATTCAATCCTGTATCGTGCTCTATACTTGTGTACAGCGATTCAATGTCCAGGGTGATGAACATCAAATCCTCTGCCCACTGAATGCCTTGCAACTTCTTTAGAAAATCCCCAGTGTCTTTCACATATGTGGGAAGCTGTTTTACAAAGTCTTGCAGAAAAAAATCAATATACTGCGTTGCTTTCTCTCCCACACTGCTGATAGCCGATATAATGGGTCTACCCGGAATGGGTGTAGTTTTTTTGTGGACTTTGGGGATAAAATACAGTCTTGGTAAGACCGGATGTTCTACATGTAAGAATTTGTACTCTTCTGAGGAAATGATTCCTTCTCGCTTCCACTCAAGAAAAGTCTTTTTCAAATTGTCCTTAGCCAGATTGTATTGCTTGAATTCCGTTTTTTCGTAACATGACGAATCATCACGATGTCTACTTGCTTCTAATGCATAATCGTTTTGCGGCCAAATCACTATATTTCCACCTTTATCTGATTTGGCGACAATAATTTCATGATTGCTGCTTAACCTCTTCATCAACTTGGAATATTGCATTTCTTCATTACTCTTGTAGCGCTTTCTGTGTTTTATCTGATTATGTAATTTCTTTATATCTTCCGTAACCACCTCATGGAAGATGTCGATCGCATCCTTCGGCATGGCAGGAATGAAATTGGACTTTGGTTTAAAAGGGCTCATGCCCGCTCATCGTTGCTTGATATTGGCCGCTGATAACCTCTCTTGTGTAGATTGTGTGTCGGCAGAGTCTTGATCAATACCGTTGGCATTGTTGCTAAGATCATGTAAGACAAGTAAAGTGGGCACATCCGATGCCAATATACCAGTGAATGACTCATTCCCACTAGTATTGCTTACTTGTGCCTCTTTTAGACCTTCCTTTATGGCAAAGAACTTCCTTAATTTCAACTTGCGAATAAAACAAAAGACATCAACCCTAGTGCGTGCATAGTTGAAGTCACTCATAGGACAGAAAGACAGCCCTAATGACAGCAATTGCTTTTCGGCTACAGATAGAGCCATCGTTGAAAGATTAATAATGGTGTTGTCAGCCATTATTTTCTGCGCCAATATGTTTTTTTCAGTTTTATATTTCCGTTTTTTGCGCCTTTCCCTTCTTCTTGCATTTTTTCTGGCTCTGTTTTCCTCTTTTGATGCCGTGGTCTTAACGTTTGGCGCCGGTCGAATGATAAAAAAATCAACCTCTTCTCCTAGATCCAAAATGCGTGTATGTCCAGTCTTACTTAAACTGCCAGAACTCCCATTGTCAGATGACAGATCACTTGTAAGGGAATCATTATCTAGTGTAGTAGAGGTTTCAGTTTCGCCGGTGTTTGCATGCTGCGCCTGAGCTGCTGTTATGTTCACTGGTTTAGTGTTGAACTTGACTTTTTTAGCGTTTTCATACTTCCGAGCAAAGGTAAAAATCCGCCCTTGCTCATAGTCAGATTTGTCTCGGGAGAACTTATAAGCTTTGCGAGTCTTAATCTTGTCTTCCTGTTTGGTTAATCTTTCTTGTATATCCTTTCTGGTTTTGGATATAAAATCACTTGATTCTAATTTCAATAGTTGTTCATTAATCTGTTCTATTTCCACAATCAAGGCCTGACGATCGATCTCTGCGTATTTCACGAGTATCTTGACCAAATTCATAGATGCCGCCAAGTTGCTTTCGCCCCATTCTTTTAGCATATTTGGATTCGGGCTCTCGAAACTTGGAGCTAGCAAAATCCTTAAACCACGTGGGATGCGTCCCACTTCCACATATTTAGTGAGAGATTTGTGCTCCCACCATTTTGTAATCTCTGCTCGCATGCATTTTTCTAACTTTTTCAGGAGAGCTTTTGCATCCCCTTCCTTCGTTGTAGCCGCGCTGGTGGAAGCCGCCCCATCTGATGTTATTTTAGGCAAATTGCTGAAAAGCTCTTCCGCGGCGGCCTCACGCTCACGAACCGCCTCTGCTGACATACTGAGTTGATATTGAGCTCCGGCGCTGCCTGTGAGAGCAACCTGAGCCGTGCCTTTCACTTCTCCCCACCTATGCTTATCGCCGGTTCACTCACCGCCTTTGAAATTCAATGCTCGACTGGTCTTTTAACCGCGTCGGTGAATCTCCGGGCTTCTTTGAGACTGTCCAGCTGCAATAGAGGGCTGCCACCAAAATTCCTTTCCCGGATCCTGGCACTCTGGTTGAAAGCGGCAGCCTGCTTCACGGGGAGTGGGTTCGTCGCGGAAGCAACCACCTTCCGTAATGCAACTTCAAAGGTAAAATGAATTCTCAGCACTTCCGCATCAACGATGGGCGAACAGAGAACCACTGGAAATGTTGGCACTTAGGGGTCGATTCCGATTCGGGTCAGAAAAAGCACCGACCGACTCGGAGCCGGAATTTATACAGACCGACACGTACCTGTGGCGCCCAACACGCCAAGTACGATGCAAAGCATGCAAAATCCGACCGACACGTACCGAACCCAAGCCGAATGACCGAGCCGCACGGAAAACAGCAATCCGGCCGGAAAAACACGCGAATCAAACCGACTGACACGCACCCGGAACAAATCCGACCGAAACGTACACGCGAACTCCAAACCGCAAAGTACGATGCAAGGCGCGAAAACCACGACCGAGTCGGACGGAGGACAAGCCGTACGACCGACACGCATACAAAACCGAGCCGAAGTAACACAAAACACCGCGACCGACGCGTACGCAGCATAGAAAACTGCACAAACACAGCGTGAACGAAACGGAGAACACCGTACGAGACAAATGCAGGGTCCGACTCGGTCACAAGAACGTTTCCAACATGCACAGACAGTACAAAGGAAAAATCACACAAAAAAAGGCCAAACAAGCAATTACAAAGCCAATAAATACTGGGGGGTGGGGACAGAGAACAAAGACACACCCACAACTCCACCCATATAAAGGACACAAATCCCAACCATGATCCTTTGCAAATGCCATTCCACTGCCAGCACCCAAGAGACAGCAACCACACACCCACAGCTCATCCCTCACACAAGCCACACACCATCAGCACACCAACAAATACCTACCTCACATACACCCAGCAAAACACACACTCACACACCCTCACCTGCACACCAACACACACATCACTCACCATCACCACCCATCACCATGCCCCCAAGAAGAATCACAAGTTCCTAGATTGTGAATTGGAAGTCATGGTAGACGAGATCCTCAGGGTAGAGCCACAGCTGTTTGGCACACTGGTACAACAGACCCCCATCTCCCAGAAAACCAAGATGTGGGAGAGGATCATCAACAGGGTGAACGCACAATCACCATGTCTGCGCACAAAGACCGACATCCAGAACAGGTGGTATGACGTGCGCAGGAGGGTACGGGACCTGCTCAAGAAAGACTACCTCCTGAGCCAATACACCGGCAGTGGCCCTCCTGCCAAGCCAGTATACCTCAGGCCCTGGGAGAGAAGGTGCGGGCCATCCTTCCGCCAGTGAGCGTATATGGACTAGAGAACATCCCAGAGCCTGGTGAGTACACAACAAATGTACACAATATTCTGCCACAATACACACACACATCACTGTCAAGGGAGAGTCAAACCATGCACTCATAGCAATTACACAGCAACCAGAACAGAATCATCCCAAAATGTGTATGTCAGTCAGATAAACACAACACATGCCATCAAAAAAGTTACATTCAACCGTGCCATCACATGTACAAACACAACTACAACTACAGCTAGGCAGTGGCACAAATAGAACTAACAAACACATCCAGACATGTAGCCACCACAACAACACCAACACACAGTGAAGACCACTGAAAGGAAGGAATTCTGTGTATGCTGGCCAAGTCAGTGTAGCCAATAGCATCATGGGAGTCGTAGTCACACATATTGCCCCCCCCCCAACTGTCCCATCAACACCACCATGAACCATGCGCACATCACAGGGAGTGGAGAAGGACTCACAAGATGGCTGACACTGGCAACTGCTGTGGGGAGCACAAGGCCCTGCTGGGAACTGTGCACCAACAAACAGCAGGACACCACTGACTGACATCCTGAGAGACAACTTCCACTCCCTGCAATGCAAGCACGTCCCATGGTGGGATATCTGGCTGGCTGGGTGGGAAGGAGGACTTGCAGCACTGACCATAGTCACAAGCACCTCCCCTCACCCACCCCCTCAACACAAACTCCACAGAACCCACCTGGTAGAATGCAATGCCTCCCATCCTAACTCAAGATCCCACAAAGAACCACCACCCTGGGTTATGTTGTGTGAAGCACAGGGACACTCTTGGGACTTTTAGCCAAACAACTGCCAGGACAACACTCCCAGCCATCCTGTCAGCACAGGCAGCCCACCCCACAGGGAAGCAGAGTCAAAAGGAAGGAAGCATGGGCATGCTGGGAAGGGGGTTGGAGGCAATAGCATGATGGGAGTCGTAGTCACAGCTCTACATCCCCCACCACATGGCCCAGCAAGCTCACACTCATGCATGCACATCCCACAGAGAGTGGAAAGGCACATCAAAGATGTCTGACACTGTTGCTGTGTCGTGGGGAGCACAAGGGCATGCTGGGAACTGCACACCAACCAACAGCAGGACACCACTGTCAGCCATCTTGCCATTGCTCTCACACCCACACACACTGAACTCCCCACAAAACCAAGTAAGTATGGGAATGCTGGGAAGTGGGGTGGAGGCAATAGCATGATGGGAGTGGCAGTCACAGATATTGGTCACCCCCACAACTGTCCCATCAACACCACCCTGAACCATGCGCACATCACAGGGAGTGGAAAACAACTGACAAGATGGCTGACACTGTGCACTGCTGTGGGGAGCACTAGGCCCTGCTGGCAACTGTGCACCAACAAACAGCACAACACCACTGACTGACATCCTGAGAGACAACTTCCACTCCCTGCAATGCAAGCACGTTCCATGGTGGGATATCTGGCTGGCTGGGTGGGAAGGAAGACTTGCAGCACTGACCATAGTCACAAGCACCTCCCCCTCACCCCCCTCAACACAAACTCCACAGAACCCACCTGGTAGAATGCAATGCCTCCCATCCTAACTCAAGATCCCACAAAGAACCACCACCCTGGGTTATGTTGTGTGTAGCACAGGGACACTCTTGGGACTTTTAGCCAAACAACTGCCAGGACAACACTCCCAGCCATCCTGTCAGCACAGCCAGCCCACCCCACAGGGAAGCAGAGTCAAAAGGAAGGAAGCATGGGCATGCTGGGAAGGGGGTGGAGGCAATAGCATGATGGGAGTGGTAGTCACAGATATTGTTCAGCCTCACAACTGGCCCATCAACACCACCCTGAACCATGCTCACATCACAGGGAGTGGAGAAGGACACACAAGATGGCTGACACTGGCTACTGCTGTGGGGAGCACAAGGGCATGCTGGGAACTGCACACCAACCAACAGCAGGACACCACTGTCAGCCATCTTGCCATTGCCCTCACACCCACACACACTGAACTCCCCACAAAAGCAAGTAAGTATGGGAAGTGGGGTGGAGGCAATAGCATGATGGGAGTCACAGTCACAGACATAGCTCACCCCCACAACTGTCCCATCAACACCACCCTGAACCATGCTCACATCACAGGGAGTGGAGAAGGACTCACAAGATGGCTGACACTGGCTACTGCTGTGGGGAGCACAAGGCCCTGCTGGGAACTGTGCACCAACAAACAGCAGGACACCACTGACTGACATCCTGAGAGACAACTTCCACTCCCTGCAATGCAAGCACGTACCATGGTGGGATATCTGGCTGGCTGGGTGGGAAGGAGGACTTGCAGCACTGACCATAGTCACAAGCACCTCCCCTCACACCCCCCTCAACACAAACTCCACAGAACCCACCTGGTAGAATGCAATGCCTCCCATCCTAACTCAAGATCCCACAAAGAACCACCACCCTGGGTTATGTTGTGTGAAGCACAGGGACACTCTTGGGACTTTTAGCCAAACAACTGCCAGGACAACACTCCCAGCCATCCTGTCAGCACAGCCAGCCCACCCCACAGGGAAGCAGAGTCAAAAGGAAGGAAGCATGGGCATGCTGGGAAGGGGGTGGAGGCAATAGCATGATGGGAGTGGTAGTCACAGATATTGCTCAGCCTCACAACTGGCCCATCAACACCACCCTAAACCATGCTCACATCACAGGGAGTGGAGAAGGACTCACAAGATGGCTGACACTGGCTACTGCTGTGGGGAGCACAAGGCCCTGCTGGCAACTGTGCACCAACAAACAGCAGGACACCACTGACTGACATCCTGAGAGACAACTTCCACTCCCTGCAATGCAAGCACGTACCATGGTGGGATATCTGGCTGGCTGGGTGGGAAGGAGGACTTGCAGCACTGACCATAGTCACAAGCACCTCCCCTCACACCCCCCCTCAACACAAACTCCACAGAACCCATCTGGTAGAATGCAATGCCTCCCATCCTAACTCAAGATCCCACAAAGAACCACCACCCTGGGTTATGTTGTGTGAAGCACAGGGACACTCTTGGGACTTTTAGCCAAACAACTGCCAGGACAACACTCCCAGCCATCCTGTCAGCACAGCCAGCCCACCACACAGGGAAGCAGAGTCAAAAGGAAGGAAGCATGGGCATGCTGGGAAGGGGGTGGAGGCAATAGCATGATGGGAGTGGTAGTCACAGATATTGCTCAGCCTCACAACTGGCCCATCAACACCACCCTGAACCATGCTCACATCACAGGGAGTGGAGAAGGACTCACAAGATGGCTGACACTGGCTACTGCTGTGGGGAGCACAAGGCCCTGCTGGCAACTGTGCACCAACAAACAGCAGGACACCACTGACTGACATCCTGAGAGACAACTTCCACTCCCTGCAATGCAAGCACAGTCCATGGTGGGATAACTGACTGGCTGGGTGGGAAGGAGGGCCGGCTGTCAACCAAATACAACCAATGCAGACCATGTTCACACCCCAACAAATACATAGAAATGCCCAAATAATGCAGGACAATGTGCCACACCAAAATCAACCCCTGACTGTGACGACTTAGGACAATGCAATGTACAGGCCCGCACCCAGAGGCACAGTCACAACTGTCAGGTGTGTCAACCATTGATGCCTGCAGAAACATAACATACATTGTGTGTGTCTCCCAAAAACAGGTGATGATGGGGACACAGCAGCAGACGCTGAGGAGTCCCAGTCCCAGGCTCAAGAGGATGCAGAGCTCACTGGTGTCGTACAGCCTCTGCCCTCCTTGGACGAAGAAGACCAACCTGGCACATCCGGTGCAAGTCTACATGCAGCACCAGCAGGACCACCAGCTGCAGCACCAGCAGGACCACCAGCTGCACCCCCTGCACCCACCCCTCCAACGACTGTCACCACAAATACCATCCCTGCCGACATGGACAGAACAAGGAGCAACACCAGCACAGGGACCCTGGACCAACCTGGGGCCATGGACACCACCACCACCACCAACCCCAAGGTGGACCAGGGTCATCTGTGCGTGCCACTGCACGCACTGCACATGTCAGCAGGGGTGGTGGGAGGGGTGGGAGACAGAAGGTCGCTGCTTGCAGAGGTTGCTGGTGTGCATGATGACCCACAACTGGTACGCATAGCTGATGCGTACCAGTCCAGCACCGGAGATCTCAGCCAGGTAGTGGGGCTCCTCAGAGACATGAAACAGCAGCAGGCTGCCCATCATGCCCGCTTGGACTCTCACATGTCCCACGTGGAGTGACACATGTCCCGCGTGGACTTACACATGTCCCGCGTGGAGTCCAAGTGGGATGCACTGCATGAGATGACGGCGGTGCACAGGGACATTTTACAATGCCTCCGCCAGATGAACAGCAACCAGTCCACACCTCCCTGTGTGCCAACAACATCTGGTGCTGAACAAACTGCAACTGCCACAGGGAGGGAGGATGACTCTGGCGGAGAGTCCCCTGCACCGCAGCAGCCTGTACTTGAGGGCCCCCCCAAGAAGAGGGGTCGTCCGAGGAGGGGCAAGTGAAAGGCCGATGGCCAAGCGCAACTCCCAGGAAGCCTGAACCTGTTCTGGATGTTCACCTTTGTGCACAGACTGTTCACCCTGTTGACGGCAACACCACTCCCACACATTGCATGGGGAGTACAAGTTGGACCAATGTCTCAGACAACTGTGGCCCCGATACTGGGGATTTTGTCTACCAGGACTTTCAATTCACCTAGGAACTTCTGATTGCAAGATTTATGTACAGCACTACCCATCCTATGCACTATTCACACAAATGTATCACAATAAACACACTAATACACCATACTTGCCTCTGTTGTGATTCCAACGTGGGTGCTGTTATGGGGATGATGAACTGCAAAATTACACTGTGTATGCGAACTGCAACAGCAAGTACAACACAGGCATGTGAGTAAAGGCAACGTGACACATATGAGGGAGACACACCACCAGGGCTACACAACACATACACACCTAGGCCATCTGACTCATTGCCTACACTGATGTTGCCAGGGAAGACGGTGCAATGCACAGACACCACACCCATTCCCAGTTGTAGTCAAGTAGCCCACAGGTGCAGTAAGCAAATGGCAGTCAAATGTGTGACCACAGACAACGCACATCACAAAGTGAAGCACAGGTTTATTACACAGTTGCAACATGTCGTAACCACTACAGATGCAAGGTAATCCCACCTGGCAGCGGGCACACAGTCAACAACTGTAGACGGAAGGAAGTCCATGGGTGTGGCGCACATCACCTGTAGGGACACAACAGCTACCACCCTGGAAGTGCAATCACGTCGTCGGTGGACACAGTTGACCAAACGAATCTGAAAGTACCCTGTGAAGGACAGAAATGACACACAGTCAAAAGCAATGGAGAACAGGACAGAACAGCAAAACTCATGCACAATACATGTTACAAGATACTCACCCAGAACCAAGTTAGCATGTCAACACTGTTGGGGAATACAGCCCACCTGTAAGCACACATCGCAACACACATCCAGTCAAGTAGCCCATGGACACACTCCAACAGCACCAGAGCACCACCCACACATATCATGCATACTCACATCATTGACCTGACATCTCTGGATACTCACATTCAGCTGAAGAAGTTGGTGATGAGCTGTGTGCGGACATCACCATCATCATCATCATCATCATCATCACTGGCATTGTGGTCCAGGCCAGGATCCTTCACAGGTGGCGGATGTTGGTCATTGTCATCCTGGATGAGAGGCAACTCCTTCCGCACTGCCAGGTTGTGGAGCATGCAGCAGACGATGATAATCTTGCACACTTTTGCAGGGGCATATGGGAGGGACCCTCCGGTCTTGTCCAGGCAGCGGAAGCGGCTCTTCAGGAGACCAAATGTCCGCTCAATCACTCTCCTGGTCCGACCATGTGCCTCATTGTAGCGCATCTGGGCTGGTGTCACAGGGTTCCTGAGGGGTGTCAGCAACCACAGCATGTTGGGGTATCCCGAGTCACCTACGGACAGACAAGTGCACATTAGCTGACTTGGAAAAGTGGGCGGAATACTACAGATCAGATCACACACAATGGCACAAAGTCAGTACACACCGACAAGCCAGGCACGCTGGTTCTGCATCTGTGCCATCATCCTGGGGATGCGACTACTCCTCATCACAAAGGCATCGTGTGCTGAACCAGGGAAACGGGCACACACGTGTGTGATGGTCATATCTGCAAGACACACCACCAGTGCATTGACCGAGTGGTAGTGCTTGCGGTTATGGTAGGCCTGCTCCTGGGCCTGTGGTGGTACCAAAGCCACATGTGTCCCATCAATGGAGCCAATGACATGCGGCATCCTCCCCAGGGCATAGAAGTCACTCTTCACGTCAGTGAGTCGTCGCAGTCTAGGGAAATAGATGAACCTGTTCAGGAATAGCAACATTGCCGCCAAAACATCGCGGAGCACACGGCTCAACATGGTCTGTGACATCCCACCAGCAGTCGCCACAGTATGTTGGAAGGTACCGGTGGCAAAGAAGTGTAGTGCTGCCATCACCTTCACCCTGGGGGTCAGCGCTGTAGGATACGGCCGGCCAGGCTGCAAATGTGGGGCCAACTGCACTGCCAAATCCTCAATCAGCTGCCTGGTGAAGCGGTACCATCGGATGCTGTCCCGTTCCACCATCGTTGCCAGGTCTGGGAATGGTCGATGGACAGCAGGAGCCCTGCAGTGCAGAGGAGAAGTAAGCAATATTGTCAGTCAGCCCACATATGCGGCATTGAACACACTCAATATACCAACATACATCATTATGAGGCACAACTACATGAAGTGTGCAGTTCCGTAAGGACATGTATGGTACATACATGGCCAACATCTGTCATCACGGTCCAACAAGTGGCATCAATAAGTCCCAGGTTGGCCCATTGGATATCATGAGGCCGTGTCACAGTTCCCATCTCCTGCTGCCGTGTCACAATCACCCCCCACAGTGACATGTGAGGACAGATGTGCCCCAGGCATCACAGCTCAACGACAGGTACATTCCCAGGGACCCCGTATTGCCACATGGACACTGGCATTACATGGAGTATCATGTATACACCACAGCAAAACAACTATGACCCCCACAGGTAGTGGTCCCACTTGCCACTGCAGGACAGACAGGGACGTCTGTGACACACACACGCACAACATCAAAGTCCATGCACACACAACGTGGATGTGGAGACTGTCTCCCATTGTGCACATGAAATCAGAGACATTGTAAACACTACATGCACACAGACTGTGGAGGACCATCACTATTGTGCCACTGGGACACCCTGGCTCAAACATACCGTCCCACATGGGACTCACGGGGTATGTGACATGACATACACATACACCACCGTGAAATGTGACCATGGAACATGCACAGATATGAACAGTTGCACATCACAGTGGTCATGTACACGTAACACCCAGGATCCTGTCCCCATGAACACGTGCACAGCCTGGGGGTTGCTGCCCCCAGGTGACACCCACAGGACAACATGTACACCAACATACACACAATAGGAAATGCAGCCTTACATGCCTTATCATACAGTTTGGACAGGCTGTCGTGTTGTAGGTGTGCCCCTCACTCCCTGGGAGCTATCTGTGGCTGGCATATGTCCATCTGAGACAGGCATGGTGACATATGCCAGTCACTTGTACAGGGATGCGTTGAACACCAATGGACCGATCGGTGCCCCCGGCCGGCCCATTGCATTCAATGTGTGCAGGTACGCGTTGTGCCCCTGTACGCATTGTACTGCAATGGACCGATCGGTGCCCCCGGCCGGCCCATTGCATTCAATGTGTGCGGGTACGCGTTGTGCCCATGTACGCGTTGTACCGCAATGGACCGATCGGTGCCCCGGCCGGCCCATTGCATTTAATGTGTGCGGGTACAGCGTTGTGCCCCTGTACGCGTTGTACAAGCAATGGACCGATCGGTGCCCCGGCCGGCCCATTGTATTCAATGTGTGCAGGTACGCGTTGTAGCCCCTGTACGCGTTAGTACCGCAATGGACCGATCGGTGCCCCGGCCGGCCCATTGCATTCAATGTGTGCAGGTACGCGTTGTGCCCCTGTACGCGTTGGTGCAGCGTTAGTGCCCCTGTACGCGTTGTATCGCAATGGACCGATCGGTGCCCCCGGCCGGCCCATTGCATTCAATGTGTGCGGGTACGCGTTGTGCCCCTGTACGCGTTGTACCGCAATGGACCGATCGGTGCCCCGGCTGGCCCATTGCATTCAATGTGTGCGGGTACGCGTTGTGCCCCTGTACGCGTTGTACCGCAATGGACCGATCGGTGCCCCCGGCCGGCCCATTGCATTCAATGTGTGCAGGTATGCGTTGTGCCCCTGTACGCGTTGGTACGCGTTGTGCCCCTGTACGCGTTGTATACGCAATGGACCGATCGGTGCCCCCGGCCGGCCCATTGCATTCAATGTGTGCGGGTACACGTTGTGCCTCTGTACGCGTTGTACACGCAATGGACCGATCGGTGCCCCCGGCCGGCCCATTGCATTCAATGTGCGCGGTACGCGTTGTGCCCCTGTACGCGTTGTACCGCAATGGACCGATCGGTGCCCCCGGCCGGCCCATTGCATTCAATGTGTGCGGGTACGCGTTGTGCCCCTGTACGCGTTGTACCGCAATGGACCGATCGGTGCCCCCGGCCGGCCCATTGCATTCAATGTGTGCAGGTACGCGTTGTGCCCCTGTACGAGTTGTACCGCAATGGACCGATCGGTGCCCCCGGCCGGCCCATTGCATTCAATGTGTGCGGGTACGCGTTGTGCCCCTGTACGCGTTGTACCGCAATGGACCGATCGGTGCCCCCGGCCGGCCCATTGCATTCAATGTGTGCAGGTACGCGTTGTGCCCCTGTACGCGTGGTACCGCAATGGACCGATCGGTGCCCCCGGCCGGCCCATTGCATTCAATGTGTGCGGGTACGCGTTGTACCCCTGTACGCGTTGTACCGCAATGGACCGATCGGTGCGCACCCATTGACAATGGCCTTGCCTGGCAACGGACGCGTTTTCGAATTTCGAACGAGTCGGTTGCTGGAAATTCAGTTGGTCACCCACAACAATGTTGCAAAATCATGTAGTTGAAGATTTGAAGGATGCCGTGGGCGTGTATTGGTGCTGCTATTCCATGCATTGGCCAGATTCAGAAACTGCAAACGACTTGGACCTATCACTTTGGACACAAGGGACAGTATCTGCCTCTCCAGCACATATATATTGCTGGCTGTTCCCCTGAGAGCTCACTTGCCTGCACTACATGCTCCAGGACGACATCTGCCACTGCACTGCTGCTGTCTCTGCCCCTCTGGACCCTGCAATGGCACGTACTGTGGAGAGAGCCCCAGCCTTCAGCCTTGAGGAGAACCAGGCCCTGCTGGACAGCCTACTTCCACAGTACAGCAAGCTGTATGGGACACCAGGGGAGCAGGTGAGTGTTCTGTGCACTGCCTTTCTGAATGTGCATTTTGTCTGACTAGCAAGGCTGAAAGTCTGCACGCCACTGGCTAGCAGGCTCACTGAGTAGTTGTCACCCCCCATAGTGTGTAGTGACATGCACTGGACAGGTATGGTGCAGTGACAGTGCATTTGAACAAGGTTTTACTTCCCATGCAATGATACCATGTAGTGACGTCTGGCAAACTGTCCATGGGCAGCGTTGCACTGCCTGTGTACATCATGTGCCCCTGTGAATGAGACATGTATATACAACTGTGTCATGCACGGATATGTTGCATGTGTAGTAATGGCCTTTTCACTTTGTCATCCTGACAGTTTAATGCCCATCGGAAGCAGGAGATCTGGAAGGACATCGTCCGGGCTGTCCGGTCCGTGGGGGTCTACAAGCGCCGGATCCGCAACTGCCAGAAGAGGTGGCAGGACCTTCGGGGCTGGACCCGGAGGATTGCACGGGTCCAGCTGAAGCTGTCGCCTCCTCGCAGGAGGGGCGGAACACGGACCCTGAACCCCCACATGCTCCAGATCCTGGCGGTGGTGTTTCCAGACATGGATGGGCAGCTGAAGGCCAGACAGCAGCAAGGAGGGGGTGAGTCAAAGACTGCACTGTGAACTCTGTATTACATGCTTTGTGCCCTCCTCTGGCCTGGTTCAACTGCCACAGTGCAGCAGTCATGTTGTCCAGGAGCCATGTCCCTCTATTGTGCACTGCCCACTCCTCATCTGATACCCAGGTGTGGCCCTTACATTCAGGGAATTGTGTCACTTGGGACTGTGTCCTTGCAGTTTGCTTCACTAAAGGTGGGGGACAGCATCTGTTTCCCTAACTCTGTTGTGGGCATCATGGGTGGGTCCATTGTTCACACAACGCCTGTGTTCGGACATGTAATCTGCGTGTTGCTTTGATATGCGGTCCACTTGCTGAGCTGAGCCACCACATGTGCCTGGGGTATGTGGCACACGCCCATGCAGCGGGTGGGAACAATGTTTGGGCCCCAGGAGTGTGCAGATTACGTGTGTCACACATACATAGCCAGCTATCCACTGTCCTGGGCTCATCCCTCATTCATGTGGGGCAGGACAGTCATGCCTACTCCAGGCCATGCAATGCACTCTGTACTCCCACTCCCGTGTATCAGCTGACACATTGCGCGCAGTGATTTGACCCCTCAGGTGTCTGCCTCTGTGTCAGTGTGCTGTGGATTAGTTGCCAGGACTGCTGGGGTGTTTCTTGGTAGGGGCTCAGCATGCCACTGGAGATGTGACCATAGGAGACGATTCTTGTGTGTCACATAGGTGTTTGATCAGCTGCCCGTGCAGACTGGGGTATGCGAATGTGAAGTTCAGGCAGCTGTTCCCCATTCACAGCAGATTGTGAGGGGCTCAGGTTCAGAGGGTAGTGTCACAGGTCTCCCATATGTCCAATCGGTATGACCTGGACAGATGAGGGTTAAGATGATGTGTTGTGTGGGGGATGTACATGTGCACTTGTGCAGCTCCAGGACTTGCATTCCCCATGACCTACTATTGTGACACAGTGCAGAGTGTTGTTGTCTGGCTGCCAAGTCATACATCACTGAGACAGTGATGTGTGACTTAGCAGTCATGCCTCCGCCATGGCATGTGTCTACTTATTGGTGATCCTGCAGGGGAGTGACATGTGCTACATGCACACCATTGTGGCGATGGCTATCAGGACATGGGTGCATCATGGTGTCTGTCGCTGGTATGCATCACATCTCTGGGCGTCCCTTTCATCCGGAAACCTGTACTGACTCAGTGGCAAGAGTTGTGATGTGTGCATGTCCACATGCTACACCGTGTCCTCTGCACTGTCCAACTACTGTGTAGTTGGTGCATGTGTCCACACTGGGGTGTTGCTATCCAACAGACACCAGACAGATGGGTGCAAGGCCATGTGGGATGTGAGTGCCATGGTTGGCATCAGACTGACAATTGGCTTCTCCTGTTCAGTTAGGGCACTTTTAGCAATGTACAACTAATGATGCCAGGGCTTGCTCTGTAATGTGCTGTGCTCACAGTGGTGTGAGCGTTTGGTGCAGGTGACTGATGTCTGTCTGTTTCCCCATTGTTTGCAGATACATCCACGGCCACGGAAGGGGACAGCTCCACGGACCAGGAGGAGCCAGAGAGCCAGACTGGGTCAGCAGCCGAGGAGTGGTCGGAGGGACCCAGTGGCACGGAGGGCGAGGGGAGCCACACCGAGGAGTCCTCAGCACCATCCACCTCAGCTGAGGACCAGAGCAACTCGGAGGATGACTCCCTTATGGAGGCGGGTGTCAGCAGCCACCACACCCCAGCTAGTGTTGCTGTCCCCGCCACCACCAGCACCACCACCGCCCTCCCATCGGCTCCCATTCCCCAGGTCCGTGGAGGCTCCCATGTTCGGGAGCGTGTCTCCTTTGGGCCAGGCACCGCATCCCCTGCCCCTGTGTCCCCTGCTGCCCTGAGTGAGGAGTCTGTGTACCTCCTTCGCCAGCTCCATGTAGGGCAGACAGCCATGCTGAGTGTCCTCCATGAGCACACCGCTCTGTTGACTCAGCTGGTGTCGTCTCATGGAGGGCATCTCATCGGGCATGTCTGACCTACAGAGGGGCAATAGGTCCATGGACTCCTCCCTGACGGCAGCAGTGTCCCTCCTCAGACAGTCCCTCACCCCTCCTGCCTCTGCTCCATCCACACTCCCCAGCACCTTACCCATCCCAAGCACACACACACCGGCACAGGCACACACCAGCACACACACATCCAGCACACAGACACACACGCCACAAACAAAACGCACACGCATGCACAGTCAGGGGACTGAAACCAGACTCACAGGGGATGGGGCCCTGGAACACACACACGCATCCACGAGCACTCCGCAGTCCTCAGTTGCCTCTCCCTCCAAAACACCCTCCCTTGCCTCACCTGCAACCCCAAAGACCCAGCGGCTCTTCCTCAGTGACCTCGGCCTCTTCCCCTCTGATCCAGCTGATACAGCATTCAGGGGGAAGAGGAAGCCCACCCACACGGAGCAGAGTGCCCCTCGCCCCGGACACCCTCCCCCAGGCGCAGACAGACTGAGGCCCCCACCAGCAAGTCCCCCGGAGTCGTAAGAGCAAGACCCCGCCGCCGCCCTGCAGCTCAGGCACCAGGTCTCCTTCCTCCATCCCTCAGGCCCCCACTCCACAGGTGCCCCCACCATACCCCTGCCCCAGGTTCCCCCACCCACAGATATACCATCCCCAAGAGGATCCGGCCTTCTCCCCCTGCCACTTGCTCTCCCGGCACCACACCCCCGCTGCGCTTGTCTGTGCCACTGATGTGGTGAGGGTGTCCTCCCCCTCTGTCCAGCCCACCTTGCCTGTTCCCCATTCTCCTCCCCTGGTGGTAGGCACTGCAGTGGAGTCCACTTCCACCCTGTCTGACTTGGGCACTGCAGTGGCGGACCTGTCCACTCCATCTGCAGGGTCCACTGCAGTCGTGCCGGCACCCACAACATCTGAGTCATGCCCCCAGTTGTGCCGGCACACACCATGTCAGACACCTCCACTGCAGTTGTCAGTGGCTCTCCAGCACCCACCACCCCTTCCCTGCTTCCTCCTGGTGAGCCCTGATCCTGTCCCTGCGGTGCCTGGCCTGCCCCCCGGTTGCCCCTCCTAGTGGATTGTCCCTGGTTTTGTGCAGGCATGCATAGGGTGACATCTGCCACTGTCACCCAGTTTGGACTTTGACAATGGACTGGCCATTGGCCTTTGTGTTTTTTCTGGACTTTGTTTTCATTCCACACATATGCTGAATAAAGCAACTTTCTGTTCTCTAGTGCTTATGCTTCTGATGTACATGTTGTTGATGATGCTAACCATGCCCTTGCTGCAGTGATGGTGATATTTGGTCTCATGATAATGAAGTGTTACTGTGCAGGAACCCATGTGGTCCAGGGGGAATGTGTCCTATCCTGTGGTGTATCCATGTCATCCATAGCAGCATCTGAGGGTGTCATGTGTTCAGTATTTGGCAATGGGATTTCCTACTTAGATTAGCTATTTCACATCTGTGGCTTCCACCCCTGCACATCTGTTGTGCCTGCCATTGTTCAATTCGTCTACTTCCCTGACCGTGTGGCCATCTCCACTGGACATGCAGGTTTGGGCATCAATGGGGAAGGACTCATCCGTGTAGTCAGTGCAACATTGCTATACAAGTGTGTTGGATCTGTGCTGATGATAACGTTGGCACTTCCATGACCAGGCTGATGTGACGGGAGCCCTCATTTGGTGCTAATTGTTGATTGTGTGAACAAGTGCTCAGCTGACATGATGGGGCCCTACTGAGGCAACATATGGCACAGCTTTCCTCACACAGGAGTGGAGTCCCCTCATGGCAGTGTGTACTCCTGTGACATTGCCTGCGCCCAAGGTGTGTGTTGTATGTGCATGTCTGTGTGTTCACTTCCGTTTAGCTGTGCATGCTGTGATCCCTAGTGTTGTACCTGTTTGTGATGCTTGCTGAGTTGACCTATGTTCCCCCAAAGTCTTCTCCCTGGGTTCTCTGTGATGTGGGTGCATGGCACATTACTGGTCATCAGGGTGTCACCCATAGGTGTGTTTGCTGTCAGGGCTGAGTTTGTGTGCAGACGCAGATGGGTCACAGTCAGGTTTCCCCTTGGCACTTGTTGTTTGCCCCTGTCATGTGATTTCCAGTTTGTGTTATCTTTCAGTGATTGTGACACGTTGTGTGTGTGACTGCTGGCACTCCTCAGGGTCCGGGCTGCAATGTTGGTTGTTGTCTATGTGTGTTCTTTGTGGGTGACCTTGGCTTCTTCATTGGTGTGTGACTGTGGCTGGGATCCCATTGGTTGGTGTGGTATTGCCGTCATGTCCATGTACAGCGTAGTGTGCAGTGTGTCAGACAGTCAGGAGTCTTGTTGAGTGGCCATGTGTGATGTGTTTCTGCACCTTGGTTCCCACCCACCACCCTGGAATAGTCATGGGTGCATGTGCAATGTCACCAGTGCATGTGTGCTTCACTGCTGCACATTGTTGGAGGTCGAGGGATGTGGTGTTGAGTGTGTGCAGATGAGAGTTGTTGCCCGGCTAGGCCCCTGCCTCCATGTTGGCCTTGGCTTACTGGCCATGCTGATTGATTTGTGCTTGTGTAGGTGTGATGGTAGTTTGTTGCTCAGGACACATGACTGTGGTTCACAGTGTGAACGACATTTAGCTTTGTCATCACAGTGGGATTGTAATGCAGCCCAGGGTCACCACATTGTGGGGGCCCTGGGGGTAGTGCTGTGGTGTGTCTGTGTCTTGCTGTGTCAGTTGCTGTTCCTACGTGCCTGTGTGACATGTGTGATTTGTGCTCCCTCTCATCTGACAATGCCTGCTTGCCCACATAGGGATTTGGATCCATGAGTTACCTTTGTGTGGCACTGTATGCACATCTGTATGATTGGTATTCAGGTCTCCTCATGTGTTGTGTGGTTGCCTGGGGACACTGGCACCCCCTCTCACCTGTTGTGTATGATGTGCAGTGTGGGTCTGCCTGTTTGTGTTTGTGCATCTGCACCACTGCATTGGCATATCTTGGGTGTGCCATTGGCTGTATGTAGTTTGGTGGGTTTCCCCTGCTGTCCCTGGGACTCCTAGGTCATCGGTCAGCACAATGATCATGGTTTGTGTGTCCCATTGCTGCCATGGTATGGTATCTGTTCACCTCACATCTACAGTCTCCACAGGGTATCTGCATTTGTGTGCCCATTGGTGCAAATATGTGGGTCTGCATTCTGATGGTCACTTCTGTCATTGTGTCATTGATGAATGTTGACAGTGTCAGCCCCCATGGGTGTTGTTTGTCTGCACATGGCCAAAGGTATGTCTTATTGCACTGCAGTATTTGGCTCCCCCAATTTATGTTGCAATGGGACACATACACTACTTTGCCACTGATGTGTTTTTTGTTCTGTGACCAGGAATCATCCATGCAGTTTGGCAGTTGCAGCTCTTTCTTTGTCAACACTTACCTTTTGGTCACTGTGATGATGGGGGTTTGGACCCCATTGCCACAATGTTCAAAATGTGCTTCAGCTATGGACCCCACACTTACATTTTGGTCACTGTGGTGATGGGGCGTTAGACCCCATTGCCACAATGTTCAGAATGTGCTTCAGCTATGGACCCCACACTTACCTTTTGGTCACTGTGATGATGGGGGTTTGGACCCCATTGCCACAATGGTCATGGCCTGCTTGCATTGTGGGGGCCACACACATATATGTGTGGCACATGTGCTAGGGGGTCACATTGTATGTTCAAAGTCATGTTCAGTGTTGTAGGCATTTGACACAGTCTACACACGCTTGTCATGGTGTTGGGGGATGTCTTTTTCTTGCATTCCCTAGGTTGTGGTGTGCTGGTTGTGTCATGCATTGTCCATCCTATGAGTGGGGGTGGTAGTGGTGGTAGGCATCCAGCCCCCCCTGGGTGAGGGTGGTAGTAGTGGTAGGCATCCAGCCCCCCCTGGCTAAGGGTGGTAGTAGTGATAGGCATCCAGCCCCCCTGGGTGAGGGTGGTGGTAGGCATCCAGCCCCCTGGCTAAGGGTGGTGGTAGGCATCCAGCCCCCTGGCTAAGGGTAGTAGTAGTGGTAGGCATCCAGCCCCCCTGGGTGAGGGTGGTAGTAGTGGTAGGCATCCAGCCCCCCTGGGTGAGGGTGGTAGTAGTGGTAGGCATCCAGCCCCCTGGCTAAGGGTGGTAGTAGTGGTGGCATCCAGCCCCCTGGGTGAGGGTTGTAGTAGTGGTAGGCATCCAGCCCCCCTGGGTGAGGGTGGTAGTAGTGGTAGGCATCCAGCCCCCCTGGGTGAGGGTGGTAGTAGTGGTAGGCATCTGGCACCCCCTGGCTAAGGGTGGTAGTAGTGGTAGGCATCCAGCCCCCCTGGGTGAGGGTGGTAGTAGTGGTAGGGCATCCAGCCCCCCTGGGTGAGGGTGGTAGTAGTGGTAGGCATCCAGCCCCCTGGCTAAGGGTGGTAGTAGTGGTAGGCATCCAGCCCCCCTGGGTGAGGGTGGTAGTAGTGGTAGGCATCCAGCCCCCCTGGGTGAGGGTGGTAGTAGTGGTAGGCATCTGGCACCCCCTGCCTAAGGGTGGTAGTAGTGGTAGGCATACAGCCCCCCCCTGGGTGAGGGTGGTAGTAGTGGTAGGCATCCAGCCCCCCCTGGCTAAGGGTGGTAGTAGTGGTAGGCATCCAGCCCCCCTGGGTGAGGGTGGTAGTAGTGGTAGGCATCCAGCCCCCCTGGGTGAGGGTGGTAGTAGTGGTAGGCATCCAGCCCCCCTGGGTGAGGGTGGTAGTAGTGGTAGGCATCCAGCCCCCTGGCTAAGGGTGGTAGTAGTGGTAGGCATCCAGCCCCCCTGGGTGAGGGTGGTAGTAGTGGTAGGCATCCAGCCCCCCTGGCTAAGGGTGGTGGTAGGCATCCAGCCCCCTGGCTAAGGGTGGTAGTAGTGGTAGGCATCCAGCCCCCCTGGGTGAGGGTGGTAGTAGTGGTAGGCATCCAGCCCCCCTGGGTGAGGGTGGTAGTAGTGGTAGGCATCTGGCACCCCCTGGCTAAGGGTGGTAGTAGTGGTAGGCATCCAGCCCCTCCTGGGTGAGGGTGGTAGTAGTGGTAGGCATCCAGCCCCCCCTGGCTAAGGGTGGTAGTAGGCATCCAGCCCCCCCAGGCTAAGGGTGGTAGTAGTGGTAGGCATCCAGCCCCCCCTGGGTGAGGGTGGTAGTAGTGGTAGGCATCCAGCCCCCCCTTGGTGAGGGTGGTAGTAGTGGTAGGCATCCAGCCCCCCCTGGGTGAGGGTGGTAGTAGTGGTAGGCATCTGGCACCCCCATGGCTAAGGGTGGTAGTGGTGGTGGGCAACTGGCACCACCCTGGCTAAGGGTGGTAGTAGTGGTAGGCATCCAGCCCCCCCTGGGTAGGGGTGGTGGTGCGCATTCAGGCCCCTGTGTGCATATGTGGCATTGGTGATGGGCATCCCGCCCCTATGGTGCTGCTGTTGCTGGTGTAAGTATATTCTGCATCCCTCTGTGTGTGTGTGATGTGTCGTGTACGTGTTGTATGTGTTTTGTGGTTGGTGTCTGACTTGGGTGAGTACGGCTCGGCCGGATTCTTTGCTGTTGTGCGCATCGTACTTACTCGTTCGGTGTGCTGTACGGATCGGTCGGGAAACAGGCATTCGCATGGCTTTTTTCCCGACCGAATGGTATTGGGTGCGCCTCCGACCGAGATCGGAATCGGCCCCTTAATCTTTAAAGCTCCTCAGAATGACGCGTTTCGGACAACACTTGTCCTTGATCACATTACAGAGAAAGCAGTTCGCCATCTTATTTTATATATGCTGTGCATTCAACCCACGTGGTATATAAACATAGAAAACACACTAGCACTTAGTACTGCAAACCAGTCAGTCTGTTTTCTTTTTTTCGTCACAAGTAGGTACTTTCCAAAAATAGGATCCAATATTGATAATGTTAATGTATTCCTGTCATAGTCTGTGGCACTATACACTTTCAATTCTTAAAATTCATACAATGAAATAAAAACCAACGTATATAAAAAATACATTGTAAAACTCATTGTGAATGCGATTTAAAACCCCTCTCAATGCATTTTGCTTATTTAGCAAGTCGTAAAACTGGTTACTTTGAGAGATTAAAAAACACATATGTACAAATAATAACTTGATATTGAGGCTCATGTTTCCGCAGTAAGTTGCACAACCTATCAACGGGTAACTTCCATGTATCTATGGTCAGGCCACTTCACTTGTTGTAACCAAGATGTTGTATATAGCTGTGCAAACAATGGCATAATATAATAAAAAACATTCCGAAAGTGCAAATTATATGCCAACAGGTAAATATATATATATATATATAACCTACTGGCCGTCGCCAGTAGGTGGTTGTAGTTAGGACCATGTTTCCACAGGAAAAGCGTTTTTTTACTTGCCTATATCTTTGGTGCTGGGTGAAGAATCTTCACAAAATTTTCCAAAAAAAGTGCGCTGGTGATTTTAGTTGTGCATTGAAAGTTTCAGGGTGATCAGGCAAGCGGGGATCTGAGAAAAATGGGGGGTCAAAAAAGTGTGTTTCACATGTTAATTCCCAAAGAGATTTTAGACACAACTACAGCAAGAACCGCTGCTCAGAATTGCACCAATTTTGGCAGAAAGGTATCCCCCCCAGGGCCGGCTCCTGCTGTGTCCTGGGGTTCCCAGCCCCGGGACATAGCTGTTTGCTTTTGCTTTGTGGTAGCTGTGACAGATCCTGCCAAGCAAAAGCAAACATTCTGCTTCCAGAAAGCGGGAGCTGTGAAAATGCACCCGCTTGCTGGAAGAGCTTTTTACCCAAGCATATAGTTAGACACGGACTTCCACAAATGGTGACTTCTTAACACAGCGCCAAGAGACCTGATGGTGTACGTGCGCTTTAGAAATTTTCTATAACATAACATAACAATAGGAGTTTTTATCTCCTTCCCTGTCTGCAGAAATGCGGGCAGGGAAAGAGATTAAACGATTGCTCTTGCATGCAGAGAACTACGTCTCTAGCAGTTCACTCTGTGCAACAGCAATGCCGGCTCCCGCAGGAGGCAGGAAGCCGGCTGTGACTGCGGGGGCCTTGAGACTCCCCCTGTGGTCCCATAGCACAATGGATGCCCTCGATGGGATCAGGGCACCCAGGAGACATGGCCAGGCCCTGGGGAATGGGTCCCCAGGCCCAGATTGGCCCAGGGAAGGGAGCTGTGCGGCCCCCTCCCCCATTCAATAGAGGCCGGGCCCTGCGGGATGGAGTCCCCTTGCCACAATCGGCCTGGGGAGGGCGGCTGCTTGGTACCGCTAGGAGATGCCTCAGAAAGGCATTCTCCACCAATTGCAGGGGTTGGCAGTCAGTGTACCCCCATACCCCTGCCCAATATACAGCTGTTGATAGAGACTTTGATTTATAGATGGTTAATAGTTCTTTGGGCGATTTTCTACTACGTTTCCTCAAAACATTGCACAGTGCTGTAGTAGTTTTCATAAACAGGAGCTTCCTAGTGCTAATAGCCTGTCTCCATGAATCATCCTGGTCAAACAAAATACCCAGGTAGGAGAATGTCTTGGCAAAACCAATCTTCCCATCTTCATTAAATAAATCCCAACATTTTAAGGTCCTTTTCCCACATTTCATGATGAAGGTCTTATCTTTGTTAAGTAACAGGCCTAAGTCCTGCATATAATTAGTAAAGCTTGTTAATAATCGTTGGAGACCCACAGGAGTGCAGGCCATGAGCACAGCATTGGTTAACCTCATGAGGCACACGCAATTCATATCATCAGAAGATTCATTCCATTTGTACAGTACAGTGAACAGAGAGATATTCTTGTATTGACTTTTGGGTTTATTTTCTAGCTTTGTCTTTTTGCCGTTAGACCTCCTTTAGCCAACATGTGTTTCGACATTTTGGGGAAGTATCCCTTGGCATTCAGTCCTAGGATTGATAATTAGGGGAGTAGGGTGTATCTTCCCATCATTTGAGAGCATCACAGTCCTAAATCTTGTTCACTTAAAACTATATGTGATAGCTATATGAGCGCCTCAGACCTCACAAACACCCAAGTGTTAGAATCCATGAGCACAGCATTGTCAGCATAGAGGAGGGCAGGAATCGATCAACGACCAATTTACAGTAGATCGCGACAGTGCTATACCAATAAACTTCCTGTGCTATCAATATACAATGTAAATAAGAAGGGTACCAGTACGCAGCCCTGCCTTACCCCTCTCTCTATGCTGAACCATGTAGTACACTCTCGCTTAACACCATACTGCACTCTCGCTCTGGTTCCAAAATATAATTGCCTAAGAAAGTGTAATAGGGGTGGATCAACTCCTCAGTCAACCATTGTGGCCCATAGTTTATCATGCTCCACACAGTCAAAGGACAATGTTAAATCTACAAATGCCAGAAACAAACTACCCTGCTTGACTAGAGTATATTTCCAGATTAAGAGCTTCAAATGAAGTCCCTGCTCAACTGTCCCTAATCCTGTACGGAAACAAAACTTCAAGTTGGATAAAATGTCATTAGATTCTGCCCATTCCTGTAGCCTGTTCAATATAATACATCCTGCTATCTTGACCAGTGAGTGCAATAATGAGATTGGCCGGTAGCAGGCGGGATTGAGTCAATCTCCTTTCTTATTGATTGGTGCTATAAGTGACTCTGACCAGGTTTCAAGGAAACCTTCAATACAGCATGCTTCCAAGACAAGTGTCAATAATGGGGCCCAAAGTGCAAGATTAGCTTTAAAATGGTCCACAGGTATACCTTTGGAGCCAGGTGCTTTTCCCCCTTTGCTCGCTTTTAGTGCTTGAGAAACCTCTTCCAGTGTAAAAGAATGATTGATAGGACCTTGAAAGAGAACATTAATAGGAGACAGTGTCAAAAAGTGGCTGGACGCACTCTGTTTCTCCTTTGGCTTTTTATAAATATTGGAGAAGTGGGTTCGCCAATGGCAATCTCCAATTGAGGGCCATCCACTGGTCTAAAAAAAGAAGCGTTTATCGCACGCCAAAAGGCAGTGTTATCATTATCAATACTTACTTCATGCAAGGACTCCCATGCTTCCTCTCTCAAACCTCTTCTCCTCTTCTAGGTGGTTGTAGTTAGGACCATGTTTCCACAGGAAAAGCGTTTTTTTATTTGCCTATATCTTTGGCGCTGGGTGAAGAATCTTCACAAAATTTTCCCCAAAAAGTGCACTGGTGATTTTAGTTGTGCATTGAAAGTTTCAGGGTGATCAGACAAGCGGGGGGCTGAAAAAAATGGGGGGTAAAAAAAGTGTGTTTCACATGTTAATTTCCAGAGAGATTTTAGACACGACAACAGCAGGAACCGCTGCTCAGAATTACACCAATTTTGGCAGAAAGGTATCTCTTGGTCCAGGAAGAGTTCTTTTTGTTATTTGGTGTAAATCCATACAGTACTTTTAGAGTTATTAAAAGAAATCCAAATTTGGATTTCTAGGGAAACGATGGCTCTGCGAACACTCCCGATCTCATGCTGAGATTTGATTGGCTGCCAACTCTTCAACCAGGAAGTGTTGGCATCCATTTTGGGACTCGGCTTCAGCTGAGTCCCAGAAAAAAACATTTAAAAAAATAGAAAAAGGGGCAGGGTAGGAATACCCTGACTCCTTACCTCTGGTCCTGGGGTCCCAGAGGGACCCCGCCAGAGCAAAAAAGCACTTTTTTACAAAACAATTTGCTGCGAAATCCCAAAAGAGCCATGGGTTTATTTTTGCCCCAGGATCACCACTTCCCCAGACTATTGTTATCATATAGCGGGGCAGCATGGACCCCTGGCTAAGGGGACCATCACCTCTCCAGGTCTATTGTGAATATTTAGCGGCGGGGGCAGCACAGTTCCTCGTGGGCCCCTAAGACCACCACCTCACCGGGGCTATTATTAAATAAAAATATAGGGGGACTGTACTGAACTCCCAAGCCCTAGGGACCATCACCTCCCAGGGCCAATTACTTTTTAAAATAGTGTGAGGGGGGCCTCGAGATCACCAGCTCCCCAGGGCTGGCCTGTGAAAAGTACAGGAGGGAGGCCGCACAGCCCCCCCCCCCTCCTGGAGCAGTAAATGGCCCTGGGGACCACCACCCCCCCAGGGCCGGCTCCTGCTGTGGCCTGGGGTTCCCAGCCCTGGGACATAGCTGTTTGATTTTGCTTTGTGGTAGCTGTGACAGATCCTGCCAAGCAAGAGCAAACATTCTGCTTCCAGCAAGCGGGAGCTGAGAAAACGCACCCGCTTGCTGGAAGAGCTTTTTACCCAAGCATATAGTTAGCCACGGACTTCCACAAATGGTGACTACTTAACTCAGCGCCAAGAGGCCTGATGGTGTACGTGCGCTTTAACATAACAAGGGGAGTTTTTATCTCCTTCCCTGCCTGCAGAAATGCCGAAAGGCAGTGTTATCATTATCAATACTTACTTCATGCAAGGACTCCTATGCTTCCTCTCAAACCTCTTCTCCGTTTTTTTAAAGCTTGTTTGTACTCCCTTCTACACATCTTTATTTCCTGCCTACACTTTGGTGAATTATGTAAGGCATTTTTAGTTTCTTATAGGTCATATTGTGTCAAACCACCCTTTTCTATAATTTTTTTAATTCCTCTTTATCGCAGATAAGCCCTCCTTAATCCCTTTCGTAATTGATTAGAAGGCATCTATAACTAAACACGATCCAATGTATCATCCAAACAATCTGTAACGGTCTTTTTATGTGCATTCAGTAATTGTTCTAGGAAGTTGTCAGGGTCAATTTGTGTCCAACGCAAGGAGTAGCCATTATTGCTAGCAAGAACTATGGCATCAATTAAATTTGAGTTATTATCCATCAATTATTTTACATCATCAAACAAAGTGAGACACACACTCTGGGGAAAATTATCAAGAGTAACAAAACTCTTAACCGTGGCTGAGTATCTGTTAGAAAATAACACATAGGGGCCGATTCCGATCTCGGCCGGTAGGGCTCCGAATCGGATTCGGCTTTACCGGATCCGATTCGGAGCCCTATTTCCCGACCGAATCGTACGTGCGTCCGGGCGAGCGAGTACGATGCGTGCGCTCGCGAAATCTCCGACCGACTCGTTCGCAGGACCCGACCGCTCCGACCGACTCGCACGGGGACGACTCGCACCGCGCAATGGAGACGTTCCCCGGCCGGGTAAGTACGATGCGCATCGCGACCGCTCCGACCGACTCGCGCAGTCCGGCTCCAAGAAGCTGTCGGAGCCGCACTTTGGGGGTCCGTGTCGGACCCCCCTGGATGCGTAGACACGCGAGTCGCACACAGGGGGGACCCATGGGTTCCCCTTACACGTGCATGTACGGCGTGACCCGCACCGACGCGAACACGCTGTAGGGGGCGCCCTTGTTCGCGTCGTGCCCATTGAGTCAATGGGAGCCCGTGTACGCGTCGTACGACTGGCTCCCATTGACTTCAATGGGAGTCCGACCGAATCGAGTCCGATGGCATACGTGCGCATCGTACTCATTCGGTCGGACTGCTAGGGTCCGATTCGGTCGGAAATCTCTCCGGGTCCGGCTCGGTCGGAGAGATTTCCGGCCCGAATCGGAATCAGCCCCATAATCTATAGCAATTTTTTTACCTCTCCCATTAAATGTGCAAACAAATGGAACTGGCGGGGTACACAGTTCATTGCTAAACACCTTGTCATATTTGAATAATAAATCATTTAGGCTGTCCCCATAGGAAGTATGTGGAAAGTGGGTATGTTCAATGTTTTCACTAGTATTAAAGTCCACACCCCAGGGTATGACCAGATCCTCTGTGGTACCACTCAGAGTATGCTCAAGATCTTTCTCCAGTTGTCTGTGGACTATGCATATTTCCTTGATTGAAGCGTTATTATAATAGTTCACAACTGCTAGTAAGCAGTCAGAAGGTGGTTCAATGGTAATTACTTGATAATACACATTGGACACTGCCCAATTTATGTTAGTAGAATGTATATAATTTGAGACATAGGTACATAAAGCCCCTTTGAGTGAATCACTGAGTGGGTTGCAAGTGTCTTACTGGGTTTGTGAGTGGGTGTGACTGGCCCTTGATTGTGGGTGTTGGGGGCACCTATGGTGGCCCCCCCACATATCCCTGTACCATGTGGCAGGCACCGCATGGTGCCTGCCATGTGGTGCAGGGACATGTAACATGTCCCGTTTTTCCATTGCGGCTGGTGCTGCTGGCAGCAGCACCCGCCACAATGTATAATGTAGGCATTGTGACCACCGTGGTGGTGGTCGCATTGTAATGCCTACTATGGGACTTCTGACAGCATGTCGGGCGGTCCCAATCCCCGATACGATGGCAGATGGACTGAAGTCCATCGCCATCGTAATCAGCCCCCTTGTTTCACTGGAAACACTTCTGACTCATGAGGTTTTTGTGACACTTAAAAGGTCCTCCATTGCAGTAACAAAGCGATCCAGCTCAGTGCTTTATGTCCCACACCACACCTCCTGAGGTTATCAATCAGTCAGGATGTTATGGACACAGTATCGAATGCAGCACTAAGATCCAATGACAGCAGTGCGCAGAATCGCCCATGTCTGCCCGTGATATTGAAAATAATTTGGGGCAATCACTATTATTAAACATTGCAATGTGTGAATTTATCAAATATACATTTGATTTTAGCAATTGGTGACTTTTTGACAAGGTTAATGGGTCTGCTTTATATATGTTGATGTGCCAACCTCTTGATAAAGCCAATAAGCCCGCCTCATTTTATATTTTGGTGTTCCGACTCTTTGACAAAGCCAGTCAGTCTGACTTACTTAATATATCACCCTTTATATCGTAATAAGACATAGCTGTGCGTGGCGGCAGAGGTTTGAGCACAGTGCTTTTGGCCGTACACAGCATGGGGTGCTGCCACAGGTCAGGCCCTGCATCCAACCACAAGCCATGCATGGTGATGGACATTGTACTGCACATTAAAAAGAAAACAAAGAAATTTACTGAAAAAGCCAAAGGTTAAAGTGACGTAATTGTATATAATAATATGTTTCTTTACATTCAAAAAACCCCATAGAAATTAAGTGATAAAACTAAAGGTAAAAGGGCTTTATAGTTATGAATTGTAATAATATGTTACTTTACATTAAAAAAAGAAGAAATTCAGTGAAAAAACAGAGGTTAAAACATACTGTTTTAAACTAACAAAACCACAGAAATTCATCAGTTATAGCTATCTCAAGTACCTGCAACTCGTGCCCCAAGGCAACTATTGCACGTGCCCTAGCCATGGACTGCTAATTACTCCTAATATTACATTACTCATAACATATTCTATTATATCATTGACAACACCACTGCAACATCTGAAATGACATCATTGATGAGAACACTGGGCAGTATTTGGACAAAATATTGAACTATAAATATCGAGATACATAAATATCGAGCTTTTAATATTGTGACATAAATATTGTGATGCAGAAATATCATTGACAAAAATATCGATTTTTCAGCTAAGTAATATAATTGACAAAAATATCTGTATTTTTAATATCATTTTCAATAATATAGGGCCAGATGTAGGTGGCCAAATAGCGAGCGCTAACGCTGAAATTCGCAGAATTTCAGCGTTTGCGATCGCTATTTGGCAGCGAGCAATGTAGGTAAGTTGAAACCTACTAGCAAAATAAGGAATCGCAAAATTGCGATTCCTTATTTTGTTCTTAGCATTTAAGGAATCGCAAATTGCGATTCCTTAAATGCAATGTAAGTAGCACAAAAGAAAGTGCACTTTAGCTCTTAATGAATCGCTAATTACCACCAACTTCAAGTTGGTGGTAATGAGCGATTTCCTTTAAAAAGCCCTTAGGGCATGTATGTGCGCCACATGTGCACAGATGCACATTTCAGGGGTGCAACAGGGTGTCCTTTTGGAACCTTGGCACCCTTGAAGTATGCCCGCAATTTGCGAGTGCCTCTTGGTGACTCGCAAATTGCGGGAGTAATTCCTATTCATTCCTATGGGCCTCTTGGCCCATAGGAATGAATGGGAAGGTATTCCTTAATTGCGAATCGCAATTTGCGATTCACAATTAAGGAATATTAAGGAATCGCTAAAAATATTGTGATTCCTACCTACATGGTATTTTGCGATTCCTTAATAGTGATTCCCTAAAAATCGCTATTAAGGAATCGCAAACATGCATTTACCTACATCTGGCCCATAGTTGTTAAATATATAGTTTTTTAAATTATTTAAATTTATAAATATATTTATGAAGAGAGGTCTGGACTGCATTTCTTCTAGAATTTGCAAGTGGTTAGTTGCTTTACAAGACTTTAATTTCTCTGTTATTTACTTACCTGGTGTGGAAAATAAAGTGGCAGATTGCTTATCTCGGTTGAGTGCAGATGTTTCTGTTTCTGTCGATGAATGCGATTGGTGGAAGGAGGAAGATGTCAGGGTATGTGTTGTGACTGGCGGTTGTGTTACCGTGGAAGAGTGGAGTCGTGAGGTTGAAACTGATGAGATTCAAAAGGAAATTATCAAAAATTTGTTGTGAGATGATGTGCATTGGAAGAAATCTGAATCTTTGGCTGGGTTTGTTAAGGTGATGGATGAATTGTCTGTTGGTAATGGTGTTCTTTTTAGAGGGGGAAGGTTGATTCCACCTGTGGGAATTAGAGAACGTTTGATTTGCTTAGCACATGAGGGACACCAGGGCATATGTAAAACCAAAGAGCGTTTAAGGTCAAAATATTGGTGGCCAGGAATGGACATTATGATTGAAAGGTTGGTTCGTGATTGCTCGGAATGCAAGTTGTGTGATAAAAATCTAAAGGTGCGGAAATCTCCCATGGTGTGTAGAGAAATTCCTTCTGAAGTATGGGAGGAAATTGCTCTTGATATTTTGGGACCTATCAATGTTGGCAGTGTTCCCAAATATGTGTTGGTAGTCATGGACATGCTTTCTCGTTGGCCAGAGGTTGGTATAACTAAAGAAATTAATACCACTTCTGTTAAATTTTTATTAGAAATATTTGCTAGAGAAGGTAACCCAAGATCTATACTTACCGACAATGGAGTTCAATTCGTCTCCAAAGAAATGATGGATTTTTTGTCAGTTCATATATTAATTTTATATGTTAAATATTTTTTGCATAATTGTTGACAATATTTTGAAATATAGTTTATAATTATAGGTTATTTATAATTTGTAATTTAATTGGTAGTAGTAATTTATAGTGTTGTATCGGGTTGCCAGATTTGCAGGGGTACAGGGTGGGAAGTTAATTAAGTATAATTAATTAATAATAATTTTTTAATTTACCATTAATGTTTTAATTGATAATTAATTATGTCAGTTATGTAATTATATTTTTTTAAGTTATATTTTGGTTATGGGTTGCTTAGGGGCCCATTAGGATGGCGGGCGGAAGCACCACCGCCGTGCTGGCGGATGGAAAAACCACCAGTTACCGTCCGCCCGCCGCAGCCCACATGCCCGCCCAATTAGGATGTGAAAAGTCAGCCAAACACCGCCCGTAAGCCAGCGACGCCGCCCGCCATCAAAGTGCGCCCATTCACGTAGCGGCGTGGCACAATGGAGACACACCGCCCGACGGAATCACGTACCGCCCGGCGTACAAATTACGATGCCACAACCAAACAGCTCCCCCGGCTAAGAGACACCGCACGTGAAAGCAAGGCGGAAACCCGACCGCACAGTACGGATACCAAAGAGGCGGACCCCCCGAGCATGAATCAAGCACTGCAGGCCCTCCCCATGCTCTACCTGATGCAGAACCTAGGAGTCAACGCACCGCGGAGACGCAGGTAGGCAGACACACAACAAGGGCACGCAAACACCGCACACAGTGCAAGGGCGGAAGAACTGTACATGGCCCCCCCCGACACCCCTGCGTGGACGCGACACATCCACCACTGCACCCACAAATGTCACATCGGGCAAATTGTAACAACTCGCAACAACCGGGGACACACCACCTGGGACCAGGAACTAACGTCCCCGTCACGGCCCCGCAGCGCAGCGGCGACGATGCAGCCACACATGCGCACAACGCATAGGCCAACGGCAGCGCCATGTATGCGCTGCACACAAACAACACAGGGTCACAACCAAACACCACACACACCAGCCCCACCCAGAACGCACATGTCACGTGACAGTCCTGCCACAGTCATGTCGCCAACCGGCAATTCACTGTTGCCAACCTGACGTCACACAACTGACCCGAACATGTCAGTGATGTCACGCCAAGTTAGGACACACCCCTGTGTGCAAAACATGGCGAAGCACACAGCGGCGGCAACATCAGCCAGCAGAATATGGACCCCGTCGGAAAAAGGTACGCCAGTACCACACAGAAACACCGATACCACCCTGCACCCAATACCAAGACATGCAATACGTAACATCAAAGATCCCGGGGACCGACAACAGGTGGCTCCAATTACAACACCCACACACAAGGCCCAACGTATAGCGGAAACGCAGCGTGCCGCCCACACACGGGAGAGGAGATAGCACTGAATGGCCTTCCATACCCACACCGAAACCACAGCTCAACTATTCAAGCAGGACAACACAGTCATTATTCCAAAAAAGCCCAACACAGGCATGCAGAGGGAACCGTCCACTGGGCAGATAGCGCATAACACGAAAGAACATTCCGAAGGGAAAACAAAAATGATACCACTCCCCCATGTGGTTCACATGCAAGTTATCGGGAAGGAGTCAGACACCACTGACCTTGACCATTCATAGAAGCATGTGGGATGAGGGCCCGTGTCCTTCGCACAAGCTACTATAACCCAAGCCCTGCCACCCTACGACCATAACAGAATTCCCAGCAACGTCGGAGGTTGCACTCTGCAGACTGCACAGACAGCCGGAGCACGGCATCACATCGCCCTTCAGCAAAATGGCACTTGCACCACACCTACCCAACTACGCCGGACAGATGAAGCTGTACAAACATTAACTGATACAGATATTGGGATGTGAAAATCTGGCCTTGCTGAACGTAAGTTACCGACTAACTTACCGCATCGCATTGTTCAGCTGCGTCATCCCCGTCTTCTACTGTCGGAGGTGTCCTTTCCACTATCCTGTGGATTTATGTCTCTCCAACCCTGCATGTCCAATGGCGGACCTGGTACAACTGTTCAACCCCTGGACGTCCACGACAGGGTCTGTTCAGCCTATGGGGGCATGGCGTATGTGGCTGCAATCGGACCCACACTGCAATGGGACCACTGTGCCTCCACACGACAGATTCTGGATCACAGTTTCATCGAATGTCATCCAACATGTCCCATCATGCTCCTACAAGGGTCAACTTACGACCAACACCTTGACAGCCACCATCCGCTACATTGGATGGCATCCATGTTTACCACCAATGCCATGGAAGCCCTGCTGGAAGGTATCGCATTCCTGACAACCTGTCAATTCGTCGGGCCCCGACGCAACACCCCCAATTGAACAATGATGTCCCACACCGTACCCATGCCTGGCATCCACACGGACTGAGCAGTTACCAGTACAACAACTATACCACACAACCTGCAACTAACACCACACCATCAACTACACTGCCATGACATCGGATATTTTCGGGACATGCACTCTGTACCTCATCACATCCAGCAACTCTGCATGAACAGGGGGAGGCAGAGGCATGGGATTTGTGTATGGCAACCACATGGACATAACTGCACGTACAACTATGCCATAATATGTATCCTGCGCCCATGAACATATGCACCGGTGAGTGGACAGTAATCGTTCGGCTGTAGTATGTGAGAGCTGTCACCTCACCTCCCTCTGAACTTCCGTGCCAGGACTTTTGCATGGACAACAAGTGCATCCCCCAACAACATGACCCCAGTGACTGTGTCATGTCCAGTAGCCACCACATTGCAACAACAAGTGGGACGCCGTTGCATGCACGTAAGCCCATGCCCTGATGTCACCTCCACGCACGTGTGTATGAGTAACCATAGCAGCAAACCTGTAACATGGAACTGAGATGTACTGTGCCCATGATGTCAAGCGGTCTGGTAGGCGAAATGTATACTGTCTGTGTCAAAGTTAGCAGCTCCACAGTAATTAGCAAATGTACATTAGCACAGCAACGGCTAAGCAGTTGTAACTCTGAAGCACACATCCCACAGTCAACAACTAATGACATGTACCCCTACACCCTATGCAATGTGTAATCATGCTGAGTATATCCTCCACATGCATTTCGCTGCCAGTAGTGTCCACTATACTGCATCACAGAGGACATAAGTCCCAATACATGGCTTGAAGCAAAAATGTGTCTCTGCTGATTCATTTCACAAGTACGAATGAGAGAGGATGAGAGTGTGTGAAGTACACGGCAGTCGTGAGATGACCATGTTGTCCACTGTCATTGGATGTCAACGAAAATGAGTAGCCGCAACAGTGGCCACAGGGAAATACCACAGCTCGTGGAGCAGGACTTGTCACACTCTGAAGTCGCCCGAAAGATCATCACATAAACACTGACGGCCTGCTCACTACAAAGCACAGTCATACACATGTTTACAATGACCCACACAGTCTGACCACACACTCAGCAACAAAAAGTGGGAGCCACGCTAAAGCATGCCACAGCAATGCCTGACAAAACACACACACGACATCAGAGTGGGTGGGCAGCACTGCACAGTGAGCAAGAACTGCTGAAATGCTGACATGCACAATTGGACTAGACACAATCTTGACAGTCACACACCCTGCACACACACAACGTCTGAACCATAACAAGTAGGAGTCAGCCTGAACTGCAAGGACACACCCACACACCGCACACTGTGCAACATACAACACACCCATCACATCAAATACAAAGACCTCAGCACGGTAACAAACATCCACCATGTCCCGGGGTGACATATGTGTGCAGTCGACATGGACACAACACACACATACACACCAACGCTACCACAATCACACACCACACACCACCACCTCCCAAATGCACACATTGAAAGTAAGCCATGTGCCCAGTCACAATATCCATCACAGCCACCACTGTCTCAGAAGGAGATGGGTTAGTGTGCCTACCAATCTAACAGGATGCCAGTACGAATCGGTGCTGTGTGTGTGCAACGGGACAGTTGCAGGTCCGGCCCTGAGAGAGTAGCACAACTGTGGATGACACACATGTGTCATGTGAAGCGGGAGTTACGCTTGGCTCAGGTGGGTGGGTGTGACGGGTAGGTGCGCACATGCAATGTTGAAACACGCTGTGTTGGGAGGATTCCGGAACAGTACATTGCTGCTCTCCTGGGAATTTGTAAAGACCACCTGTCTGGGGATGAATGTGAACTCGTGTGTGCACAACAGGCGGGCACACGATCAATGCTGCATCAGGTGTAGACGTCAGCCCACCCTCCGTGGACATGCTGGATACTGCTGTGCGTCCGCCAGGCCCTTGCCAAGGCACTCACATCCCCTGTCGACCAGGTGTATCCCCAACATTGTCCACCTGCACAGGCAATCCAGGGCACGGGATGGCAGTGGAGCATGGTGGGTGAGATGTCATGGCGCGCTCCTCCTGGACACATCACGCAGGCAACACATCCTCAATTAGTAGTATGGCACAAGTCTAATGGAAGTAGTGGGGGACGCACACATCACGAGCAGGAGTGACGTCACGGAAGGTGGCTCGCACCATCTCACTCATTGCCTATATCCCCACACACGTTACATGCCATTGCAACAGAGAAGCCAGCGCGTGCAGAAGCAGCTCCAAACTCGCCCCCGAGAGGCCAAAGAGTGAATGTGTGGGTCCATGAGCTCCAGTTGGACGCGGCCTGGGCCGCTAGGGCAGCTACAGCCTCTGTGTGTTGCAGGTGGTGTATCCGGACTGCGGAGCCTGTCATGCATTGTCAATGTTGCCCGGCTCTCGAGTCGGGGCACCACGCAGGTGGACGGCGTCCCGCCACTTATTATGCCGCGAGACAGACCACTTGTTCAACTGGACCCACACATACACTCCTTGGCCTCTCTGGGGCGAGCTTGGAGCTGCTTGTGCATGCGCTGGCTTCCCAGGTGCTAACGCATATATTGGTGAGCGAGGGGAGGCCATGAGGACAGGGTAAAATATGACTGTTTGACCTCCAGTCAGTTCAAGGAATGACCCTGATGTGGTCATGAAAAGACGTGTCTCGTGTGTATTGCAACTAGTAGATAAGCCGATGAACTTCCCATGTCTTGCATGTAGCCCTGCACCTAGCCCCGCCCACTCTACACATTAAAATGAGTACCAGCACCACATCCTTCCCATTTGAAGCACTGACTGGGGGTGATAACCATTGGACAGTCTTGTGTAGTCCACCCACGCGTACATGTGGGCCCTCCATGATCCATGTCACCTGCGGCAAAGTGATGTCATGGGCAATGACGGAAGTGAGGAGAGCTGTCTGCCCCACGCACAGATGGCGCATCAGCTCAACAGACCCAGCACTGAGGGCAGCAGGGGTCACATGTGCAGGGGCAGCTGTGCCTGGTGTGAAGGCACATGCATATAGACAGCACATTGACCAATGTGTAGTCTGCCCACATCTACTGTCCATTGTCAGGCGGACCTAGCAAAAGTTCACAAGGCAACACATCTGTGTTGGTGTACCCACTGTGACCAACACTGCGCAACAACCAACGTACTCGCCCTGCGCATGGCCCACCCCGCAACGGTGGTCACATTCAGTGGCACTATCTCACACACACATCCCTTTCACGAGGCATGGTGTGACCAATGTACAGGGCTGAGTTTGCGCTCATCCGGACAGTGCTGAACAGGTGACACATGTAACCCACTAGTCATTCTGTGTTGTCACCTACTGGCATTGTGCAGTCAACGTGCAGGCCAGGCCTGCTGGGACTGAGAAGGGCAGCATGGCCCCAGCCTGACATGCACACGAGCAACAAGTGCACTGAGACCTGCATTGCCAATTGTCTGTGTCACTGGATGTCTGACATGAAGTTGCCATGTACCACCACTCGGGAGGGACAGACATGTCAAAGCGCCCGAGAGCTCACATACCACTGCCACCTGCAGTCAGCATGGTGAGCAGTGCATGTTTGAACACCACAGGCTCTGACTCATAGTGCTGCGGATCAACGACATGTGTGACCCCCACATGCACTCCCACACACACTGCAGTTGTCTCTCACACACAACTTTCGCAAGGAATAGCCATGTGCAGTGTGTGTGGAGCTCGGAATCCAGGATCTCCAGCTCCTCGCTGGTGAGTGGACCTGGACATATCCTCAGCGTCATCCACGTGTAGGTGGAGAGGTGGCAGCAGCAGGTGTTGTTGAGGGGTGCCAGGCTGCAGTCCCAGGCAGCTGTGGTAATGCCGGTCTCACTCACACACTCACATAGCCCCCTGGGGCAGTTTCAGTGGGTCCAAGCTGCTGCAATTTGTGTACCATGTCTGCCAGCTTCAATTGCAGACAATGGCCTGCTCCCAGCTGGCCCGGGACGCTTACCTCCATGGTGGAACACGCAGGGTGCAACCGCGAGGGTCATTGGAGTTGGCCGTAAGGGCCTGGCCCATGGCGGGTACAGTCCGCTGATGCCATGTGCACCACACAGTTTAATGTGCGCAATGCATCTGCAGGTGTGGCCATGATTTGTGTGTGGGTGCAGGTCCACAATGGACGGGGCCACAACATGCTGTGTGCATAGGCAGGGACGGCCAGTGGCCAGCCTCCACATGTCTGTTGGCATATCATCATGTACACATTGGCATGGGAGCATGGGATATGCATATGCACACACATGCCATCTTTCACTATGTACATCTGCCACTTGGCACGTGCGACGTTACGTGTCACTTGTGATGTGTATTTGCAATCACACAGCCGTGTTGGCATGGAGCTGTCAATGTGTACACCTGTCAATGTTTCTGGAGGTGTGATCCGTACAGTGCTGTACATAGGGTGCAGTAGGGACATCAATGACTGTCTCATATCCCCTCGTGCCACAGGTCCCACTTGTTTTGGCCGCTCAGCCTGTGTCCATAGCGTTGTTGGTGTGTGCCCTACACACCCAACCTCGGAAGCAGTGTGATGCACAGCAGCTGGTCATGTTGCCGTGGTGTTGCAGCTTTCCGAATATGCAGTCTGTTTCCATCAGCATGCCTTACAAGTTGTTAAGGCCTAACTCCCCATGTGCATGCTCATAGCAATGGTGTGTGTCACTGCCCATTGCTATTGGTAGGGGACCTGTGTATGTGTATTGTGGCTGTGCTGTCCCTACTTGTCAGCTGTTCTGTGATTCAATTGCTTGGTCAGTCAGTTCTGATTTGTGTATGTGTAAATGCCCTGTGGCGTGTTGCTTTGACATGTGTCCACTTCCATCTTTCCTAGGAGGAGGCCAAACATACATCGCCCCTACCAATTGCTGTCAAACATGGAGGATGTGGAGGTGATCCGGAAGTTCCGTCTGGACCGACCCACCCTGCATCGCCTATGTGCCTTGTTGGAACCCCACCTCCGTCCTCGTAGGGTGTATCCTACTGCATTTACCCCCACGGCTAAGGTGATGGCTGCACTGCATTTCTTCGCCAGTGGGTCATTCCAACACACAGTGGGCAGTGGAGGTGGGATGTCCCAGCCCATGTTCTGCATGGTGCTGAGGGATGTACTGTCAGCTATGATGCTGTACAGGAACAGGTACATACGATTCCCCAGGGCTCGTGAATTGGCGGCAGTGAAGGGTGATTTCTATGCCCTTGGACGGATCCCCCACGTTGTTGGTGCAATAGATTGCACCCATGTTGGCCTTGTTGCACCACAGGCCACTGAGCACCTCTACCGCAATAGGAAGCACACCCACTCCCTGAATGTGCAAGTGGTGTGCCTTGCGGACATGGTAATTTCACACGTGTGTGCGAAGTTTCCAGGATCGGCACATGACGCGCACATCATGCGCAACAGCATCCTACCAAGTCTGATGACCAATCTGCAACGGGACCGTGCTTGGATTGTTGGTGAGTATGTGGAGTAGTGTAGCGTGCTGGCTGTGCGATGCTGTATTGTGTCCAGTTGGAATTGCAACGATTCTCTGTGTCCCTCACACCCAGGTGACTCTGCTTACCCGAATGGGCCCTGGCTGCTCAGCCCATTACGACATCCTCGTACCCCAGCTGATGTCCGCTACAATGAGGCACATGGGAGGACCAGACGTGTGGTTGAGCGGACCTTTGGCCTCCTCAAGTTCAGGTTCAGATGCCTGGACCGCACAGGGGGCGCACTGGCGTACTCCCCACAGAAGGTGTGCCAGATAGTAGTGGCTTGCTGCATGCTGCACAATCTGGCTATTCGCAAGCAGATCCCCCTAATTGTGGATGACTGAGATCAACCAGGGCCCCAGCCTGCAGACCAGGACGGGTCGAGTGAAGAGGACAGTGGGGAGGAGGGAGCTGTGAATGTGCGTCAGCAGCTCATCGCCCGCTACTTCACTTGACGGTGAGTGTCCATGTACGACGGCTGATGTAGCTGTAGTTGTGCAGGTGTATGTGTGCTCTGTCATGGAGGCCTTTTGTTCACTGAGTGCTGTGTGTCAATGGTCCATGTCCAGGTTAGTATGCCACTGACAGTGGCTGTTGCATTGTGCCCTGTTGCTGTGTGAGATGTGTGTACATTGCTTGTAGTTTGTGACAAGTACTGTGTGATGAGTGTGTGACACACTCATTGACTGTACTCTTGTTCTGTTTTTCACCACTAGGTCCCTACAGCCTCTCCTGTCCCATCGACATACCACACAGCAGATGCATTTCTGCTCATGGTGGCGATTGCACATCGTTGAATAAACCCAGGACACATAATGCAGATTGTGATCAAGGTGTATTTATTTACAGCGGTGACATGTGATTGTGTGCAAGGTGACGACAAAAGTGGTGCATGCTGTGACAATGATTTGACGGCCATGGCTGCGTGATGGTCAAGGTGTACCCATGAAGTTCTATGTCCACAGTCCAACAGACACATGCCATTCACATGGCAGTGTGGGGTAGGATCGTAGTCCAAGTCAGTGCAGTAGGTGGTCAGGGTGGCTGGCTGACTCACTGGCGTTTGGTGCGTGCGAAGTCCTCTCTGGACACCTGTTTCCTCTTCGGACGGCCCCTTCCACGTTTGGTAGGGGGGGGTTGTGTTGGTGGGCTGCTGGTGGTGGCTGAGGACTGCTCACTCGCTGTGGAAGCAGGGGAACTAGATGTTGCACGAGCCTGCGCCACAGCACGTGGTGGCGGCGGTGGTGTGGCTGGCCTTGCTTGGGCCCTCTCCCCCACCACCAGCTGGCCCATGAGGTCCACAAGTCGGTCCATACGGGTCACGAATTGGCCCATATGGGCGTCCATGGACCTCAACAACCCAAGGACCTCCCGCGTGTCGGCAGCCGACCTGGCCCATTGTCCTTGGGCCTCTTCATAGGCCCCAAGGACTCTTGAGATTTGCGGCAGGGCTTGGCTCCCAGGCTCAGATGGGGTTGGCCTGACCCTGCTCCTCCCACCGGTACTGCTGCCACCGACCGGCCCACTCGCCACATTGGTCACCACGGTCCTCTGTCTGGCTCCCAGGGTCGAGCACGACGGGCGTGCCACCCCTTGCGCAGGTGCTGTGGCGTGGTGGTGGTGGTTGTTGCGGCGGTGGTGGTGGCCGCAACGACCGTGGCAGCAGGGGTCTGTGACTGGTCAGCAGCCCTGGGTGATGTGTTGGTGGGTAGGAGGGGCCCTGGGGAGCGGTTGGGCCCTGCCACTCCAGACGGGCCTGGTGGGTGGTCCTCGTCCGAAGAGGTGTCCAGGTCTTCTACATCCGTGAGTCCGGGTCGGGGGCTTGCGGGCTGGCTGTGCTGGCTGCTGTCTCCCTCTCCAGCATCCAGCTGTTCGGCACCTGTGGGGAGAATGTGATAGGTCATTGTGTTGCACCTAGCAAAGTATGTATTGGTTGTCTGACATTCACAGTTCGTGCACTGTCGTGCACAGGTTTCCCAGGGGCGTGTGTGTGGATGTACGATGTGTGTATGCGTGGGCTAGGCAATGGTACTGTGTGATGTGGACATGTGGCATGGGACGGATTAGCAATGCCGATGGGTGTGTGTTGCTATGCTCCTACATTTTGTGGCTCGGGTGTATGCGGGCTCCAGACCCATCGACGATGGTGGGTTGAACTATGGTTTTGGGGTTCAAATGGAATGCTTAGAAACGCAGATGGCAAAGGGGGTACAGCCCCCTCAACGCTTTTGGGTTGAACTATGGTTTTGGGGTTCAAATGGAACGCTTAGAAACGCAGATGGCTAAAGGGGGTACAGCCCCTCAACGCTTTTGGGTTGAACTATGGTTTTGGGGTTCAAATGGTACGCTTAGAAACGCAGATGGCTAAAGGGGTACAGCCCCTCAACGCTTTTGGGTTGAAATATGGTTTTGGGGTACATACTGTGAGTCATGGGTGCAGAACGTGACATGTGTTCTGGCAACATGACAGTGCATAGACAAAGGTGTGTGTCTGTCTAACATACCCGGCATATCTGCTGACTGTCATCATTTGTGGACATTACATTGGTGGCATTGTTCTGAGTTCGTGCTTGTTGTGTGCCACACGACGTATTGCAGATGGGCAAAATCCTTGGTGTGCGTGCTGCCCTCGAACATGTGCATCAATGCAGTGCTCTTGGGGTGTTGACTATATTATGTGTGTTGTTACTCACAGTGTGACGTGCGCTTCAGTCACTGCAGGCACATGAATTGTCATGGGCAGGTATCTCTGCATTACTGCTGTATGAGGGCCAGCTGTTCGGATGACATACCTTCCATGACACTGGGGCTGACAGATGAGATGGATGATATGTTGAATGTGCATTGTGTGCCTGTGTGTTTCATGGGTCCAGTGGTGTTTGTGTGCAATATTGTGGTTCCACGCTGTTACTTCTAGTAAAGTTTGTCTTACATGGGCATTGTTGTAGGATGTGTGGGTGACAGGCAGTGAGGACTACATGGACAAGACTTCGATGGTGTTGCTGATGTGTGTGATGGGTGGCACAGTGCCTGCCGTGTGGGTCTGTACTCCAGTGGGACTTGTGCATGCAGACGTGGCTCCTTAGGTGTTGCTGTATCTGTGATGGGTCATGTGGGGTATGACTCTGTGATACATGTCCGTGTGCACATTGGTCACATGATTGTGACAGGGAGCAGTGCTGCGTGTTCCTCTGCTACGTGACATGTCCCATGTGTCAGTCGTAATACTGTCCTCATGCCTACAGACACCCCGCCCTGTACTGTCTCCCACCTAAAGGTTGTTTTTGAGTGCGCAATGCAATGGATGCCACATGGTTATGGGCGGGAGGGGTGCTCCATGTTGCTGGTCTGTGGGAGTGGGGGCGGTGTTGTGAGTTGTGGTGATGGCCTGACACCCACAGGAACCCCTGCATGTGGGGTGAGATGTCTACCTGTCGGATGCAGGTGTGCACTGCAGTGGCTGACGCATGGGTGTGGGGGTGCTCCACCTTGCTGCGCTGTGGGACTGGGGGCCTGGTGGCTGTTGTACTTCAGCTGTCCCCCTCCGACCCACTGCCTTTGTGTTGCGGCTCCTTACCTGTTACTTGTCGGTTAGTGCAGCTATGGCTGACACATGGGTGTGGGGAGTGCTCCTTCTGGCGCTTCTGGAGTACGAGGGGACCTGGTGGGAGTTGCAGTGCTGGCTGACTGTACACATGCCCCCATGGTTATGTCAGTTGGTAGGTTTGGGCTGTGTGTGTGAGTGTCTGTTGCATGAGTGAGTGATGTCTTTTGTATTGTGTACTGGTCATGGGGGTGTTTGTCCCTCGGAGCTATGGCATAGTGGTAGTACATGTGAGTACATAGCGGTGTGCTGGTATACGTTTGTTTGTACTTACCAGCCTCGACTCCCCTGGTAATCCGGTGAGGATCTCCGGATGTATGATGACTCGCACCTTCTCCTCCCACGCCTTGAAGGTCTTGAATAGCGCGGGATTACCTCCGCCAGTCCTGGCAGCCAGCTGCTGATTTTTGGCCTCCTTCTTCTTGACCACGCTTTTCAGGTCGTTCCACCTTTTGTTGATTTCGCCTCTGTTGCGTGGCACGTTCCCAACTGCATTGACCTGGTCTACGATCCTGCTCCACAACCGGTTTCTGGTGGATAGTGGTGTCTGTTGGACCTGGTTGCCATAGATTTGTGGGTGCACCTTGACGATCTCGTCGACCATGACCGTCAGCTCAGTGGAAGTGAACTTGGGCATTCTGTGTGATGCCATTGTGTGTGTTTTGGTGTTTGTGGTGCTGGTGCGGTGTGTGGTGTGTGATGTGCAGGGGGTTTGTGGGTCAGGTGTTTGGTGGTGGTGGTGATGGGTGTGATGGGTGCGTGTCTGTGGTGTGCTGCTGTCCTTTCTGTCTCGCTGTGTTCTGTGCTTTCGTCCTCAGTTTGTAGTGTTGCAAGGGATTGTGGTCTGTGAAGGAGCTGCTTTTGTACTTACCTATGTGGGTGTGTCATGATGGTCTGTTGTTTTCAGGTGTGTTGTGGCTGGTGTTCTGGGATTTGTAGTTTATTTGTTTGTCCAGGGGGGATGTGTTTTCGGGATGTGTACTGTGTTTGGGTATTTGTGCGTGGGTTGCTGTGTGGACTTGTTGGCCATGTTGTGTGTGTTTGTTTTTGTCCACGGATGATCTCTGTGCAGGGACGTGGCCGCCTGAGCTTCCGCCGTGTCCATTTCCGTCACTGTTGTTTACGCTGGCGGGCGGTGTATTTGTGGATTTACCGCGCTCATGTCGGTGCGATCCTAATTTCACGGCCGGTATCTCGGTCGTCAGGGCGGGCGGTTTTGGGTTGTCGTGCGTATTTCCGTCCGTGGCGGGCGGATGGACTTGGATTCGGACATCCCCTTTTGTATCGCTTGATTCGGACATGGGCGGGCGGTATTTTTTGTGTATTTTCAGCCGCCGGCGGTTTGCGGCTCGCGCCATCGTAATTGCTCGGTCGGTATTCAGACGGTGTGGGCGGGCGGATTTCTACCGCTATGGTAGGTGACGGATTTTTTACCGCCAGGTATCGTAATGGACACCTTGGTTTGTAGGGGTATAGGGAGGGACTTTAATCAAGCACGAATTGATTATTAATTAACTATTTGTAAATATGTAATTGATTGCTAAATATTTAAATTGTATAATTATTAGATTTTTAAAGTTATATTTTAGGTGCAGGTTGTTGGGTTTGCAAGGGTATAAGGTGGGATGTAAATTAATTTAGATTTGATTAGTAATTAATTATTAACTTATATTTTTCCTATTTGATTGATTGTTAATTATGTAAATTGTGTAAATATTATATTTCTAAGTTTTCTTTTAGGTGTGGGTTTGTAGGGGCATAGGGTGGGAAGTTAATTAAGGAATCATTTATTAACAATTAATTATTATTATTTAATGTATTATTAATTATGCAAATTGTTTACTAATTATATATTTTTGCATTATATATTAGTTGCTGGCTGTTGTTATTGTAGGGACATAGGGTGGAAGTTATTTATCCTATTATCATTTTTTAATTGATAATTAAATATGTTAATTGTGCTCTACTTCTTTATTTTAGTTACATTTTAAGTGTGAGCTGCTAGGTTTGTGGGAGTATGTCGTGGGAACTTAATTGAATAATAACTTTTTTTAATTGTTTACTTGTGTTTTTCATTTTAAAAATATAAATGTTATATTGCAAGATGTACATTTCTGGTCAACTATTAGGGTTATTAAAATATGTTAAGTGTTTGTAGTGAAGTACTTTCCCAACTGTTGCACAGACGGCAGTGGGAATGGTAAATTTCGCCCTTCCAAAGTACAACGCTTTTCCTACTGTTGCACAGCTTGGAGTTGGAATAGTACATTTTACCTCTCTGAAGTCCAACGCTTTCCCTACTGTTGCACAGGCGGGAGTGGGAATAATAAATTGAATCCCTTCGAAGTTCAACACTTTCCCTACTGTTGTACAGATTGGAGGGGGAATAGTAATTTTAACCCCTCCGAAGTCCAACGCTTTCCCTACTGTTGCACAGACTGGAGTAGCAATAGTCAATTTAATGCCCCAGAGCTCCAACATTTTCATTACTGTTGCACAGATTTAAGTGGGAATAGTAACTCACACCCCGCTGAAGTCCAGCTGTTTCCCTACTGTTGCAAAGTCTGGAGAGGGAATAGTAAATGTAACCACTCTGAAGTCCATCGCTTTTCCTACTGTTGCACAGACTGGACTAGGAATAGTAAATTTAACTCATTCGGAGTCCAATGCTTTCCTTACTGTTGCACAAGTTGGAGTTGGAGTAGCAAATCTAACCCCTCTGAAGTCCAACACTTTCGCTACTGTTGCACAGACTGGAGTGGGAATAGTAAATTTAACCCATTCGAAGTTCAGCGCTTCCCCTACTCTTGCACAGTATTTTATTTATTATTTTATTTGAAAAGTTTTATATAGCGCTGGCTAGACCCGAAGGTATCAGAGCGCTTTACATGAGGAAGAACATTGTTTCAGAACATAGTTACAAAGTTACATCAGTTGCTGGAGCATAGTTACATGAGTTACAAATGCATAGCATAAACATAGGGGGGAGGGGGCAGGATATACAACGGGGAGACGAGGAAAAACAGTGTCCGACGTCCGGCTGGGTAGGTGACGGCCGAGGGGTGAACCAGAGCCAAACTCCTCTATAGCTGCATAGGACAGCTCCACCGGTCATCGGCCATAGGTTGATCGGGCACCGCAGTACATACAGAAGGTTCTAGATTCCGCCTATGGGGGCATCGTCAAAAAGTTCCATCACGGGCGCCGGTCACGGCGAGGCTCTTGACTGAACTTGATATGTGGCGTTTGAAGTGCCATTCTCAGGGCCGGTGGAGGTCTCGCAGTCAGAGATGACCTGCTGGGGCTTCTCCTGGACATCTCCCACCCGTGGGTGTCGGCTCTCGTCGCACCCAGGGTGACCCCCGGATGCAGTGGGAGCTACCTGAGGTGTCAGGTCGCGTTCAGTGTGCTCCGCACCTATCAATATAGGCCCCCCGCATCGGCGCCCTCCCGTCAGAGTCCGCCCAAGGCTATATGTCTGAAAAGGGATGGGGATTAACAATAAGCGTCTATCCGGTACGATTTGTGCCTGCAATGGAAGACCCCTTGAGGTAATAATGTTACATGGCGGCCATCTTAAGGTCAGGCAGTGGCTATGTGCTCCCGTGTATCACTGATCCTGAGCCTTCATTCCCAACTGTCCACGACAAACCAGGGGGCCTTAATTCAGTTCTCCGTACCCTCATGGGACTACAGGGAAGCCTCCTGCACTCCTCCTGTGTGAAGGGATGTCACCCGCCATTTTGGGGTCAGGCGGGCCGAGATATTTGTATTCCTCCTTTACTGTGGCCAAGTTGTAGAATCCCCTGCGCTCCGTAGGAATATGCCCAGTGCTGGTGAGTCCAGGGGGCCCCAGAAGCCAACTCACTCCTCCGGGTACAAATTTGATTCAACGGCCGCCGGGCCAACCAGTGCTCGCGGCTCCTACAGCTCCCTATTTAGAGATTAGTGGTATTTCCCTGGCGGGCGCCATTTTGAGGTCAGGCGCGGCGTGTCCCGCATTAAAAAACTAGCAACGTTTTTGTGGTTTTACTTCAGGCACCCTCCGTTCCTCTGAAACTCCCATTTAGATCGCCAGATGCATTCTCCGCTCCCCCACTCACCGTCCCTGGAGCGAGTCAGCTATGGCGTGTTGGACCCTCGAGTCACCGGAGCCTTCTCCCGCGAGCTCCCGGTGTGCTCACCAGGTGATGCTGCATCTCACGTTGTCGCGGTGGCTCCTCAGGTACCGGGGGGATCATTGGGAGATTCTTGGGCTTATTGGTTGCAGCTTCGGGTGCTGTGTGTCTGTGTCGCTAAAACTGCAACTTAGTGTCCTACGCTCTCCAGAGCCTGCGGCGCCATCTTATGGACCTGTGCTGGTCTCGGGGGTCTCCGATCACATCGATTTCCCCAGGCATTCAGGCGACCTCGCTCATATTTCTCGTTCCCGCAGGTTCCCCTTGAACTCCTTGTCAACGGGATCGGATTTGAGTCTTTTAGGGTATGAATGTCCTTCGAAATCTGTCCGAGACAGCTGCGTTGCTACGGAGCCGGAGTGGACAACGTCCACCCATCTGAAGGCCAATGCTTTCCCTACTGTTGCACAGATGGGGGGGGGGATAGTACATTTTACCCCTTTGAACTCCAACTCTTTCTCTACTGTTGCAAGGACTGGAGTGGAAATAGTGTATTTTGTATTTTCTAACTTAAATTCTTGTTTTTAAATTGTTTAAATTGTCAAAATATATATTAGTATTGTTTGTTTGTTTAAATTATATCCTTTTTTTTTATATATATAGCTATATTTTATTCATTTTTGCAATTGTTTTAATATTCTTTATGTTTCATTTAAATAGATATATTTAAACATTTATGTATTTATAGGAGTAAATTAAAAACAATAATTTAAAAAGTAATATCAATTAAAATATATATTTTTGTTAATAGTGTTACATACATGTTTATATATTCACATATATAATGTATGTATGTTATGTATATTATCTACTGGCGGTCGCCAGTAGATAGTTATAGTTACAACCTATTATCCATAGGAAATCCGCGACATTCTATTTGAAATAACTCTCTTGCCGGTTGACGTATCTTCACAAATTTTTCAAACTTTGTGGGCGCTCCGGTCCGCTCCTACCCTGAAAGTCTCGGGGGATTCGTCAAGCGGGGGCCGAGAAAAAAGGGGGTCCCAAAACGCGTTTCCCCATGCAATTTTCCATAGGAAACTTTAGACACGGCTACAGCCCGAACTGCTGAACGGAATTACACCAAATTTGGCAAAGAGGTAGTTCTTGGTTCAGAAAGAACCCTTTTTGTTAAATGGTGTAAATCCGTTCAGTAGTTGCTGAGAAAATCAAAAGTAAAAGTACATATATATCTATGGCCGCGTCGGATTCGCACACCCTCCTGATCATGAGCTGCATGCTAATTGGCTGTCAACACTCCAAATCAGGAAGTGTTGGCAGCCATTTTGTCCCTCGGTAGAACCGAGGGACAGAAACAAGTGCGCAAAATGCACAAAGGGGGCAGGGTAGAAACACCCTGACCCCCTAGGTCTGCTCAGGGGGTCCCACAAGGACCCCCTGGGCAAATTTTTTTTTTTTTTTTTTTTTTTTAAATCGGCAGGATGCGCTCAGGGAGCGCGGATCCTGCCAAAAAAATCGAAGCGCGGTCTCCGCGCTTCGATAGTTAATTGGCCCCGGGTGACCCAAGTCCCGGGAGCATGGTGGGGGGTTTTAATTTATGTAGGGGGCCTCTAAGGCCCCCAAGCCCCGGGGACCGCCACCCCCGGGGCTCTATTTAAAATGATGGCGGGAGGGCTCTGAGCCTCCCGCAGCCCCGGGACCGCCACCTCCCGGGGCTTTTTTAAAAAAAAAAATTTAAAAACCTGTGTGGGGGGCTCCAGCCCTCCACATGCCCCGGGGACCGCCACCTCCCGGGGCACTAAACATTTAAATATGGGGGTCCGTTACGGACTCCAAGCCCCGGGACCACCACCTCCCCGGGGCTGTGCACTGAATGGGAGGGGGCCGCGCGGCCCCCCTCCTGGAGCCCTTGATGGCCCTGGGGACCACCACCCCCAGGGCCGGCTCCTGCAGTGTCCCGGGGTGCCTACCCCGGGACACTGCTGTTTGCTATGACAGGACGGGAGCCTCGCGGCTCCCGTCCTGTCATAGCTAAGCTTGGTTTGCATTTTGAAAGAGAGAGCAGGAAACCTGCTCTCTCTTTCAAAATGCAAACCAATTGCTTTTCCACACGGGGAGCAGCATGTTAGCTGCTCCCCATGTGGAAAAGCAATGCCGGCTTCCGCAGGAGGCGGGGAGCCGGCTGGGACTGTGGGGGATTGGGGACCCCCACAGTCTCCAACGTGAGGCCAGGCCCCGGGGGATGGGGTCCCCGGGGCCATAAGTGGCTCGGGAGGGGGGCCACGCAGCCCCCTCCCCAAAGTTCAAAATTTTTTTTTTTTTAAATAAGGGAAAGGCCGGCCCCGGGGGATGGGGTCCCCGGGGCCTTAAATGGCATGAGGAGGGGGGCCACGCAGCCCCCCTCCAAAGAAAAAAAATAAAAAATCGAGGCCATGCCCCAGGGGATGGGGTCCCCGGGGCCAATACAGGCCCAGGGAAGGGGGCCACGCGGCCCCCTTCCCTTTTTTTTTAATTTAAAAAAAAAAAATGCTCAGGCCCCGGGGGATGGGGTCCCCGGGGCCAAAGTGGGCAGGGAAGGGGGCCACGCAGCCCCCTCCCATTAAAAAAAAAAAAACGAAAAAAAAAACGATTGGCATCGTGCCGGAGGCCCCGCCCCCTCCCTGCAGTACTCTGCAAACGCACCCCCTGGCGCGTTTGCAGAGGGGGAACGAATTCCCCTTGAATACTGGGGGTCCCTGGGGCCAACTAGCCCACCAGGAACCTCCAGTATGCGCCAGGGGGCTGCCTTGCAGAGACGTGTACATAGGCCACGCCCCTTTTTACACCTCTCTGCAACGCAGCTCTGTGGCGCTTTTGGAGGTATATGGTGGGCTAGTTGGACTCCAGGGACCCTCAGGATTCAAGGGGACTTAATCCCCCAACTTAAAACGCGCCACAGGGTGCGTTTGCACAGTGGTGAAGGGAGGGCGGGGCTTCATGTGACATGTGTGCAAACAGGCCCCGTGGCGCGTTTTAAGATGGGGATTAAATCCCCTTCAATCCTGAGGTCCCTGAGGGCCAACTAGCCCAACAGGTACATCCAGAAAGCGCCACAGAGCTGCGTTGCAGAGAGGTGTAAAAGGGGTGTGGCCTCTCTACACGTCTCTGCAACGCAGCCCCTGGCGCATACTGGAGGTTCATGGTGGGCTAGTTGGCCCCTAGGGAACCTCATGATTCAAGGGGACTTAATCCCCCAACTTAAAACGCGCCACGGGCGCGTTTGCACAGATGTCACCTCAGGCCCCGCCCCTCCCTTCACCATTGTGCAAATATTCCTCTAAAATCTGCCTTACTACGAATTCCGATTTACTCACCTGTTATCAGGAGAGACCTCAGTGCTGCATCTTTCAGCCCAGTACTGGTCCTGAAAAGTAATTTTAACCGTACTTACCGGTAACTTGAATTTCCTTCCATAGGCTAACATTGACTGGTTTCACTTGGAAATTCTTCTAAGTGTGGAGTTTTGGAACTTTAAAATATTCCTCTAAAATCAGCCGAAATACGAATTCCGATTTACTCACCTGTTTTCAGGAGAGACCTCAGTGCTGTATCTTTCAGCCCAGTACTGGTCCTGAAAAGTAATTTTAACCGTACTTACCAGTAACTTGAATTTCCTTCCATAGGATATCATTGCCTGCTTTTTGCTGAAAAAGTTTCTAAGTGTTGATTTTTGAAACATACAAATATTCCTCTAAAATCAGCCGAAATCCGAATTCTGATTTACTCACCTGTTATCAGGAGAGACCTCAGTGCTGCATCTTTCAGCCCAGTACTGGTCCTGAAAAGTAATTTTAACCGTACTTACCGGTAACTTGAATTTCCTTCATAGGCTAACATTGACTGGTTTCACTTGGAAATTCTTCTGTGTGTGGAGTTTTGGAACTTTAAAATATTCCTCTAAAATCAGCCGAAATACGAATTCCGATTTACTCACCTGTTATCAGGAAAGACCTCAGTGCTGTATCTTTCAGCCCAGTACTGGTCCTGAAAAGTAATTTTAACCGTACTTACCAGTAACTTGAATTTCCTTCCATAGGCTAACATTGACTGGTTTCACTTGGAAATTCTTCTAAGTGTGGAGTTTTGGAACTTTAAAATATTCCTCTAAAATCAGCCGAAATACAAATTCCGATTTACTCACCTGTTATCAGGAGAGACCTCAGTGCTGCATCTTTCAGCCCAGTACTGATCCTCAAAAGTAATTTTAACCGTACTTACCAGTAACTTGAATTTCCTTCCATAGGATATCATTGCCTGCTTTTTGCTGAAAAAGTTTCTAAGTGTTGATTTTTGAAACATACAAATATTCCTCTAAAATCAGCCGAAATCCGAATTCTGATTTACTCACCTGTTATCAGGAGAGACCTCAGTGCTGCTTCTTTCAGCCCAGTACTGGTCCTGAAAAGTAATTTTAACCGTACTTACCGGTAACTTGAATTTCCTTCATAGGCTAACATTGACTGGTTTCACTTGGAAATTCTTCTAAGTGTGGAGTTTTGGAACTTTATAATATTCCTCTAAAATCAGCCAAAATACGAATTCCGATTTACTCACCTGTTATCAGGAGAGACCTCAGTGCTGCATCTTTCAGCCCAGTACTGGTCCTGAAAAGTAATTTTAACCGTACTTACCAGTAACTTATATTTTCTTCCATAGGAATCCATTGTCTGGTTTTCAGCAGAAAAGTTTCAGTGTCGATTTTCACAAACTACAAATATTCCTTAAAAATCGCCTGTATGACTTAAACGCATTCTTTCAACTGTTTACAGGAGATGCACCAGTGCTGGATCCAGGATCCAACACTGAGTAAGAAAAAGTAACGATAACAGTTTTTACCTGCTAAGTGAATTTCCTTCCATAGGATAACATTGGTGATTCTATGAGAAAAAGTTTCTAAGTGTCAACTTTTAAAATACAATAATATTCCTTAAAAATCACGACTGTAACCAAAACGCTTTTACTCAACTGTTTACAGGAGATGTACCAGGACTGAATCTAGGATCCAGTCCTGTGGTTAGAAAAGTAATCCATAAAGTAACTAATTGCATTTAACTAGAAATTCACATTGAGCTGAATGTTGCATTGTGTTTGAAAATGTGTTGCCCATTGCAACAACTGTAACTACTGTACTTAAAAGTCTATTGCCTATGTGCAAAGTATTTAAACTAAAGTAATTCATTCTGAGAAAGTATTTTTTGTAATGTAATGTATAATGTAATTACAATGTAATTTAAAAAATAAAATATGTAAAAAAAAATTGTTTCTAAAAATGTAGTAAATCAGTATGAAAAAAAATAATATAACAATTAATACATTTAAAAATTGTCATTTACAAAACCTTTGAAATTCACTGAAAAAACCGTAGGTTTCAGACATGTTATAGTTAGGAATTAGCATTTAAAAAACCTTTGAAATTCACTGAAAAAAACCATAGGTTTCAGATATGTTATAGTTAGAAATTAGCATTTAAAAAACCTTTGAAATTCACTGAAAAAACCATAGGTTTTAGGGACAGTTATAGTTAGTTGGACATTTTACTCGTACAAAACCCGTGAAATTCCCCGTTATAGTTAGTTCAGCTAACTATAACTCGCGCTCCCGCAATGCACTGCTGATGACGTCACATATTACATCACTCATGACATGGTCAGTGACATCACTGATGACATCACTGATGACATCATCCACGTGATAATCTGATGCAGCTCTTCACACCCTAATATAACCTTTGATACACCCAATCTAAATTACAGACTGCCATTCGCAAAACCATAGACACTCCAACACCAATAACTACATACCCACTCACTGATTCTTAGGTCTACACACACACATCCACTCACTCACCCGTACAGTCACTCATACTTATGGTCACTCAGTACAGGACTATCATATGCACTCTTACTCCTATATAGACACTCAAACACCGCCACTCATCCATAGAGGTACTCACACACCTAGTCAGTCATGCAAATAATTAAACACACTGCCATTTACTCACCTATACAGTTATACACACACCAGCTCACTTAATCATACAAATACTAGCACATTGTTACGCTCTTATATAATCACTGATACAAGCACACACTCATCCATACAGCCACTATCACAATCACTCACTCTCGCTTATAGCTATTTATATACTCCAACACACATATATACTGCCTTTCACATATGTAGTTACTCACACATGTACCACTGGGACATACATTCACTCACTAACACACTCTTACACACACTTACCCACCCATACAGTCTATCACAGATGCACTCTTGAAACCATCCACCCAGTGAATCACCCACTCACACATCTATGCACAGTCGCACACACCCCATCCACACAAACACTCAGGCACCCATACAGATACTCAGACAACAAATCAATAACTCTTATAGACACTCATGTAGCTATTCACAAACCCATGCAGCCACTTACACAGCAACAGACAGACGGATACAGACATTCACCCAGTTTAGTCACTAACCCATGCATTCAGTAAGATACGTTAAATCACTCACTTATAGAGTCAGTCACGCACCTACTAAATCATCCATACAGACACTTACACACCCACTCATTCTTCAATACGTCTTTTCCTATATATATTAAAAATATTTAAACTTTACAGAAACACACAGTCACTGGATGAAGTCATCAGTGATGTCATTTGAGATGTCATCAGTGATGTCATCAGTGATGTCACTGACCATGTCATGAGTGATGTAATATGTGACATCATCAGCAGTGCATTGCGGGGGCACGAGTTATAGTTAGCTGAACTAACTATAACGGGGGAATTTCACGGGTTTTGTACGAGTAAAATGTCCAACTAACTATAACTGTCCCTAAAACCTATGGTTTTTTCAGTGAATATATATATATATAATGTTTTTTCATATGAGTATATATTTATTGATATCTTTAAAAGTTAAAAATAATGTATTCTATATTATTTTGCTATAATTTAAAATATTTTGGATTTACCATTTTATACTATATATGTATGTACAAATTTCGTGATTGGCATAGCTCCGCCAACTCTGAGCGATCCTCTGCAAAGGGCGGGGGAAAACAGAAGGAGCCTCCATTGGTAAAACATTGACGGAGTTTTCCGGGGCCCGGCTCGAAGTGTCTGTATCTGGCAGGATTGCTGATTCATTGGATTACACGAGGGAGAATACCAGCAGAAAAACGATTGAGAACGTGACCGAAATAGTGAGAAGCAGAGGCAGTGAATGCGGAGAAGAAACAACAGCGGGAAGCCCAGCAGATGCTGAACTCCGTGCAGGTAAGGACTCCAGTAGGGGAAACCCGGGGACACGGGGAGGGGGAGAGAGACGGGTCGAAGGACGCGTGTCCTTCTCACCTTCCACCCCACCGGTGGCGGGCCGCGGAGACTACACGGGGTGTTTAGCGGGCATTGGGGTATTAACGGACTACAATACCCAGAGATCACCAGAAACCGCTGACTAAAACCTGTAAACACTTAACTGAGTCACGCCGCATTTACAAGTACGGAAAAATAGTTGTGTATTCCGTACTTCCGAATCGAGCAAAGCGGACACTGCAAGTTTGCATAAGAAACCTCAAAATCTATTAGCGGAAACACGCTAACAAACGCTTATTAACTAGAACTTTTGACGTTTTTCACATCGTGGTCGATAAATGCTGCCCTTCACCATTTTACTACCTATCAGAATCGCCGATAGTAAAAACAAAGAGTATCCTAGAAGATCGTGCAACAGAGCAAGCACGCTTAGATTCGCATAATCACCTCGAGCAGCAGGAACCTCACATCAGTGAGGGGAGACACTGACACCAAGACAACCTCAGTAGTACACGCCGTCCACAATTTTTGCATACACAAATTAACTGGACTGCATAACTATACAAACTTATGGAGGAAGAAACAGAGAGGAGGGCAGCAGCCCTCAGTCTCTTTGCCAGAGCGCCTAACAAAGGACAAATTAGAATAGAAACAAGACCAAAGGACACTACCCTTCAAGACAAACTCAGAAGGCTAGAAAAAATCAAGAGATCGGAAACGTCCAAGTGGTGGGAAGCCATCTCATTACAAGACTATATCGAAAAGGACATGGTTCCCAGGGGCCTAAGAATATATATAACACCCTCTTACGAATCGCCCAACCCGAAAATGCTGGAAGAATGGTCAGAAAATTCTGCCAAAAGCTCTAAAAATATGCTAGCAATCCTAGTGAAGTACGCATGGGAAGACAGGGCAGCACTGCTAGAGGAACTGAAAATGCTGGAGGACGAACTAAAAAGTCATAAAGAACAAGATCTCATTAGGAAATTTGTTGATGATTTAAAACTACGATTAAAAACCTATGAGGAAGACATAAAGGCAAGAAAACAGCGCAAACTCCATCGCGACTGTGTGGATTATGAGAGTGGAAGAATCCTAACTTATTCCCACAAATATGACCACCTATATGAAAAGATGTCTTTAGGGGAACCTCTAGAAAGTGAGACAGAAACTGCAAGTGGAACAGAATCAATAACAAGCAGTGACGCAGAACTGGATGATCGTCAAACAACACCACAATCCGGAAGAGAACATGGCGCAAAAGTCCATCCGACTTTTTTGGACGAGTTCCGTGTCCTGCGGACACAGAAAGAAATACCACGACCAATCCAACCGACAAAGACTCGAGGAAGAGGAAGGGGACGGGGCAGAGGATGAGGAAGAAACCAGGAAGACACTGGAGAAGGAGGAAATTCCAACGACAAAGGAAACAAAAGAGGCAGAGGACGTGCAAATCGGCTCGTGGGAACAAGACAAGTGGGCCAGAAGAATCAGAAATGATGGAAGACGAAATGGTAAATAAAACTATCATAAATTTATCCTATAGACCTCTATCCATGTTCGAGAAACGCACGTTATGCCTAGGTCTCTCCTTTTGCCCTACAAACTCCTTCAACTATCCAGAAACTAGGGTGGACATGTTCAAATTTGTTAGAAAAGTCAAACTTAAGAAATGGCACAATATGCGAGGTACTCCTGAGAACAGCAACCCAATGATTAACAATGAGCAGAATACCATCCTCACCATTAAAGACAGAGAAACCCTCATAGCTATGCAGGATCTCTACCAAGAGGCAGGTAATGAGGAGGGTGAAGAAGATCTTAACATTAGAACTGACTGCCCGGCTAACACGAAATTCAAACCCAAATCGATATTTCTGCCACTTATGCCACATGATAATATCGATGCATTCCATGAGACAACTATTAAAGATCTTATCAAATTCCGAAAAAGGCGAAATAACAATAACCATTACACACCCACTAACTTTTCTAAAAAACAATGGCAATTTATCAACTCCCTGAATAAAGATGAAAACATCATAATCCGCCCCGCCGATAAAGGGGGAACATTGTACTGTGGGACAGAACGGCTTACATTACAGAAGCAACCAAACAACTGAGGGACACTAAATTTTATGTTGAAATTGAGATGCAGGAGTACAATGACAGCATAGTCAAGGTATGGAATATACTAACTGAATATAAAGACAGAGGTATACTAAATTGGGACGAATTTTGCTATCTCAAATGTGATTATCCCAGAACGCCAATCTTCTATCTTCTGCCAAAGGTACACAAAGACCCCGGAGTACCTCCTGGCAGACCGATTGTATCTTCCATTGGATGTATAACTGAAAATATCTCTAAGTATATTGATCATTTCCTACGTGTATATGTGGAAAAATTACCATCATATATCAGGGATACAAAAGACTTTTTAGAAAAAATTAAAGATCTAACATGGGAGGATGACTATCAGATGGTCACTTTGGATGTGAACTCATTATATTCCATCATAGACCACTCATTGGGTATCCGCTGCTGCCAACAATTTCTCAGTACACGAGAAATATGTTATCTTGAACATACTGAAATGTTGTTAACACTCATGAAGTTTTGCCTGTTGAACAATATGTTTTCATTCAACGATACCATGTTTAAACAAGTCCTGGGTACCGCAATGGGGACTTGTTTCGCCCCAAGTTTTGCAAATCTCTTTTTGGGGATATGGGAGGAGGAAATACTAAAGAAACTCAAACAAGACCAGACAGGGAACAAAGTTGTTAGATGGTATAGGTACATAGATGACCTTTTCGTAATATGGAAAGGCAGCGAGGAAAGTGCAATAAACATGATTAAAGATCTCAATAGGAACACTTTTAATTTAACCCTTACCTATAACATCAGTAAACAACAGACTGAATTCCTAGATGTACTAGTAGAGATAAGGGAGAATAAAATACATACCAAACTCCACAGAAAATCAACAGCAGGCAACAGTCTTCTGCACGCTCTCAGCAGCCACCCAGAAACACTGAAATGGAGCATTCCGTATGGCGAGCTGTTGAGAGCGCGGAGAAACTGCAGCTCACAGGAGGCCTTTCTGATCGAGCAGGCTAGTATGTTACAAAGATTTCGAGAGAGAGGTTATCCCAATTGGGTACTCAAACGAGCTAAAGACAGGATTGACAGGATTGAAAGGGAGGAAACTCTGAAAGAAAAACCAACTACAGAGGAGGAGAATGCCACCAGGGTTATCCTTACATTCAACAAAGAATCGAAAGGAATTGCGAAAATACTAACACACAATTGGAATATCCTAAAAAGTGATCCTGTTATAGGACATACATTACAAGATAGACCACAGATCACATACAGAAAAGGAAAAAACCTGAGGGATTTCTTAGTGAAAGGTGACATTACCAACAAAAATCTAAACACTAAAATTAATCTCCAGGGTTTTTTCCCCTGTGGACACTGCAAAGCCTGTAGAAACAGTTCCATGAGGAAAACATATCAGACACCCACAGGGGAAGTAAATATAAAGCAGTTCCTCACATGTGGCACAATTTTTACAATCTACATTTTGGAGTGCCCATGTAAGAAAAGATATGTGGGGAGTACGACTCTAGCTACCAAAAAACGCGTGTTAGAACACATGAGAGCTATCACGAATAAAGACCCACACTATCCCATGGCAAGACATTTTGCCGAGTACCATTTATCTAACAGTTCCCTTCTGTCATTCTTTGCAATAGAACAGATTGAACATACACTGAGAGGGGGTAATAGAGTCCTTCATTTGCGCAAAAAGGAATCATGGCACATTATCAACCTCCAAACTAAAAGTCCAGAAGGGCTCAACCAGGATGAAGAATTAAGTATTCACCTTTATGAGTAATTTTTGTACTTATTGCATGTATAACTGCCCGATCAGAATGTACAGAACGTTTGTGTATTGTTTTTTGTGTTTTGACAGAATTTTAATCCTGAACATAATAACACTCATGTTTTATTATCTTTTCTTTTCACAGGAGGAAAGGAAGGAGTAGAATCAGAGAAAACTCTTCCCTGCGACCATCCCCTACCCTTTTCTTCTATCACAATGGTGGAGGGCCCATTCAGACAGATAAGAGTTACTTCTCTTACTTGATTATAGAATTTAGTTTTTCTTTAGATGTGTATTTTTAATCTCAATGAAATCACCTGGTTCTTGTAGAACTTGTGGGGGTTTATGTTGTGTTACCAGAAAAGACATACACATGGGACCATGCAGCATGTAATGTTCAAGTGGTTGTTCCAGGTTGAAAAGCACTAGCAGAACATAACTCATCTCTGATTAGAACATCCTACCAACATGTAATTATGAGAGACTGGACAATATTGGGTCAGTGCCGCAAGATTTTGACTTCTTCCTACTATTTGCTCCACCCTGTAACTAATCTTGGAGAATAGATTTGTCCAAATTTAGTGCTTTTGAATAAACATCCTACTATTCTGTAATGGACAATACTAAGGCACTATGCCGCTAAAAAGAGAACAGAATTTTTCTTACAATTAGGCGCTTTTAATTACAGGGATCAAATCATGTTTAATTTGCCTTTTCCCTTTCAGGTTTCTTTTGGAATGCACACTAATTCAATGTATATTTTATAATAAGTATAATGCAATACGTGTGGTCCTATATTAATATATTAATAGAGTTGGTTAATAGGATGCTCACACTGGTTTACAAAGTTTACAAACTACTATGAATCTTTGTTTTTGCTTGAAATAACAATTATGCAAGTCTAGTATGATGGAATACAACCACAGAGGGTCCACTACAAAATGGATGCCCTTTTGACCATGTTATGTACCCTTATAATTTTGGTCCTTCTTTACTTTCTGCACTGCCTATGTATGCAGTCTTTTCCTGGAACTCACTGTGTGACCAAGCTTGCTTGACAAGCGAAACGCGTAACCTGAAATAAACAACTTCTGGTGTCAGCTGAACTCTGAGTGATCGCTTTACTTGGATTGCAGAAACAAATATATATATATATATATATATATATATATATATATGTTACACAAAACGCCCTTGAGCTCTTAGGACGCACTCGGCAGCCAGCCACCATCCGGTTACAGTGATAACTCGCCTTCACATCTTGGTAAGTATAGTTGCCTGACGCGTTTCAAGGATTCTCTCCTCTTAATCATAGGCTGCTTGACACCAGTGAAATGCGGATTGCTCTTTTTATTCAAAAATCTGGCATGCTTGTTATTGGCTGTTGGCCCTCAGTGGGCCGCACTTAGTTTGTGACACACAAATGTTATGCATGCTGGGACTGGTAGTCTCAAAGAGTCACATTACATGATCCACAGTGGATTCCACTTTCACTAGTATAATTTAAAGCTATTTTATTTCTTCCTTAGTAGGATCCAAGTTGTTACGGCGAGTTCATTTCATCCGGCTCGCTGCGCTGAAACGGTCTGAATTAGTTTCAATCCTCAGCCTCTTCACGCTTTGAAGATGGTGCAGTCCCGACACGGCGGGGCACGCCGTGTTAAGTATTTGTTACACAAAACACCCTTGAGCTCTTAGGACGCACTCGGCAGCCAGCCACCATCCGGTTACAGTGATAACTCGCCTTCACATCTCGGTAAGTATAGTTGCCTGACGCGTTTCAAGGATTCTCTCCTCTTAATCATAGGCTGCTTGACACCAGTGAAATGCGGATTGCTCTTTTTATTCAAAAATCTGGCATGCTTGTTATTGGCTGTTGGCCCTCAGTGGGCCGCACTTAGTTTGTGACACACAAATGTTATACATGCTGGGACTGGTAGTCTCAAAGAGTCACATTACATGATCCACAGTGGATTCCACTTTCACTAGTATAATTTAAAGCTATTTTATTTCTTCCTTAGTAGGATCCAAGTTGTTACGGCGAGTTCATTTCATCCGGCTCCCTGCACTGAAACGGTCTGAAATAGTTTCAATCCTCAGCCTCTTCACGCTTTGAAGATGGTGCAGTCCCGACACGGGCGTGCCCCGCCGTGTCGGGACTGCACCATCTTCAAAGCGTGAAGAGGCTGAGGATTGAAACTAATTCAGACCGTTTCAGTGCAGCGAGCCGGATGAAATGAACTCGCCGTAACAACTTGGATCCTACTAAGGAAGAAATAAAATAGCTTTAAATTATACTAGTGAAAGTGGAATCCACTGTGGATCATGTAATGTGACTCTTGAGACTACCAGTCCCAGCATGTATGACATTTGTGTGTCACAATGATGCGGCCCACTGAGGCCAACAGCCAATAACAAGCATGCCAGATTTTTGAATAAAAAGAGCAATCCGCATTTCACTGGTGTCAAACAGCCTATGATTAAGAGGAGAGAATCCTTGAAGCGCGTCAGGCAACTATACTACCGAGATGTGAAGGCGAGTTATCACTGTAACCGGATGGTGGCTGGCTGCTGAGTTCTTCCTAAGAGCTCAAGGGCGTTTTGTGTAACAAATACTTAACACGGCGTGCCCCGCCGTGTCGGGACTGCACCATCTTCAAAGCGTGAAGAGGCTGAGAATTGAAACTAATTCAGACCGTATCAGCGCAGCGAGCCGGATGAAATGAACTCGCCGTAACAACTTGGATCCTACTAAGGAAGAAATAAAATAGCTTTAAATTATACTAGTGAAAGTGGAATCCACTGTGGATCATGTAATGTGACTCTTTGAGACTACCAGTCCCAGCATGCATAACATTTGTGTGTCACGAACTAAGTGCGGCCCACTGAGGCCAACAGCCAATAACAAGCATGCCAGATTTCTGAATAAAAGAGCAATCCGCATTTCACTGGTGTCACAGCCTATGATTAAGAGGAAGAATCCTGAAACGCGTCAGGCAACTATACTACCGAGATGTGAAGCGAGTTATCACTGTAACCGGATGGTGGCTGGCTGCGAGTGCGTCCTAAGAGCTCAAGGCGTTTATGTAACAAATACTTAACACGGCGTGCCCCGCCGTGTCGGGACTGCACCATCTTCAAAGCGTGAAGAGGCTGAGGATTCAAACTAATTCAGACCGTTTCAGCGCAGCGAGCCGGATGAAATGAACTCGCCGTAACAACTTGGATCCTACTAAGGAAGAAATAAAATAGCTTTAAATTATACTAGTGAAAGTGGAATCCACTGTGGATCATGTAATGTGACTCTTTGAGACTACCAGTCCCAGCATGCATAACATTTGTGTGTCACGAACTAAGTGCGGCCCACTGAGGGCCAACAGCCAATAACAAGCATGCCAGATTTCTGAATAAAAAGAGCAATCCGCATTTCACTGGTGTCAAGCAGCCTATGATTAAGAGGAGAGAATCCTTGAAACGCGTCAGGCAACTATACTTACCGAGATGTGAAGGCGAGTTATCACTGTAACCGGATGGTGGCTGGCTGCCGAGTGCGTCCTAAGAGCTCAAGGGCGTTTTGTGTAACATATATATATATATATATATATATATATATATATATATATATATATATATATATATATATATATATATATATATATATATATAAATATATTTTCCACACAGCGAAATATCCAGGAAATCCAGAATAAATCAAGCGGCACACCACAAGGACAGCACAACGGTTTATTGTGCAAACAACGACGCGTTTCGGCGAAGCCTTTTTCTAGTTGTGTAACCTGCGCCCAGATGCCCATAGAAATACGGGTTACAGTGCATAGACATAGAGAAAATATTATTTACAAATTCTAATGCAACTTAGGACAAACATTATTAAATTCATAATGCTATGGAAACGTGCTAAATTACCTTCAAGTAAAATCAGATAAGAACGCACAGGCAATCGCAGAATTTCAGATTGAATTAAAAAGGTTTTCTTTTGCCATGTAATGTCGATGTTAATGGACACAGAGGACAGACTATACTGATCGTATCCCTTCACAGTATTGCCTTTCGTTCATCTTAAAATAAAAAGTGGTTAAGCTATAAATAAGCGCTGCCCTCTCTGCGCATATAATTCATATCACTGAAATTATATAAAGGTGTGCATAATATTCATGTCAATTCCGTTGGACTAATGCGCACAGAGCAACCATATCCTGGGTAATGTACCCCATCTCATACGTGAACAAAGATTCCGAAGTCTGTCACACAGGCATAGTTAATTCAGCCATGTCATGGGTAATGTACCCCTTAAAAATACGTCTTATGAATGAATAAAGGCACACATTCTGTCAAATAGGCACAATTGATTCAGTCAAATCATGAGTAATGTACCCCATAAACAATACGTATCAAAAGTGAACAAGACACAGAATATTGTCACATAAACGCAATTTATCCAGCAAGCACTGTGCAATAAATATATTCAAAACAAATAAACATCATAGCAAAGATCACAAACCAATGATTTTAGAATCCCGCAGTAGAAATTCAAATAGTCAAAGTTGCAACATAACTGGCTCCTAATGGTCATGGTCTATTTCTACACTAGGCGAAACATTTCATTTCATTTCATTTCAAAATAGCTTTATTCGACAGCATATGTCATAAAAGCATCGAATAGCATATATACATTAAAATAGCTTCTGTACAATAAGGAAAAAAAAAAAAAAAAAAAAAAGATGGATCATATAATACAGAGGGTTTGTTTAGCAGTCTCATAAGATACAGTTAATACAGCATATTTGGTTAAAACCATTAAACAAATATCATAAAAGAGAATTCATTCAGGGGCACTGTGTACATATAAGGGACAGGTCCATTATAATAAGCAGCATCTAACAATGTATGTATGGGGTACTAGTGCTATCCTTAAAATTAGTAGCAGCATATTTGGTTAAAACCATTAAACAAATAACATAAAAAGGATTCCATTCTGGGACACTGTGTAGATATAAAGGGCAGGTCAGTTATGGTGAGCAGTATATAACAATATATATGTAAAGTGCTAATGCTATCCCTAAAATTAATAGCAGCATATTTGGTTAAAACCATTAGACAAATGTCATAAAAGAGATTTCATTCTGGAACACTATATACATATAGGGGACACATCAGTTATAGTGAGCATTATATAACAACGTATAAATAAAATGCTAATGCTATCTATATCATGATTAATGCTTTAAAAATTACATTGCAGACCAATATAGTATGTGATTTAAACACCTATAATAGATCGTGTATCTACATTGGGGTCACACTTTGTATGGCTCTAATTCTTATTAGCCAGGCCCGGCCTAAGAACTTGGCCACTCCACATGAAAAAAGGACACTGGGATCAGATTTTAAAATACGCAGAGCAGACCGGAAGTCACGAGTGCCCATGCCACTACATATTGGTTTTATCCACTTGCTCCTAGGTGTAACATATGCAGGGCAAGCAAAGAGGACATGGGCAATACATTCGACCAACGCTCCACAGCACGGACAATGCTCTGTCTTGTTCTCGGCTGTATGCCACTTAGTAATATAGGTATTAACGGGGAGCGTGCCGAACCTAAACTGAATGTACAAGGTCCTATCTCTTGGGACCTGAATCACATCTAGGTAAGGCTCCAAACATCTGGCTTGCTTAAACAAGAGGAACTCTTCTGACAATCTACCCAACATTGGCTTACATACTTCTTGCCTATCAAACCAGTCCCAATAACATCTCTTAAGTTCTGCTTTACATGGCGGTATCTGGGTATCCCATGAATCTTTAAGGCCAAGTTGCATCATTGTTTTCTTCACATATGATAGCCACTTGACCTTGTGGTTCACATCCAAATTCATTATCTCCGTTAGAGCTAAGGCATAATTAGTGAGCTCTTCGGTACGCCGTATGCGAGCCCAGAAGAGCAAAGGTCGTAGCCTGGCTATAGCTCCAAATGGACGCCTACCCATGTCGTGCATTAATGGTATTAAAGGAGTGTTTCGTGGGAGCATCACCAGATCCCTCAGAAATTTGTGCTCTGACCTGCTTATTTCATCCACATTTTCAAACCCCCATAGCTCGGCTCCATACAGAGCCGAGCTAACTGCTTTTGCTTCATAGACTGCGAGGCGAAACAAGTAATGGGCAGGTACTGAATAAATGTGATGCACCTAAGTGAACATAAACTACATTAAATTAAATTAAATCTTCGAACAGGAATTCTACTGGCAAGGGATGTGACAACACTCAAAATAGAGGGAATCTAGTTACTGGGCTCAATCTGGCACCAAGGAACTTTCATGAAAATGTGATGGGCCATTGCCAATTATATCACAATTAATTTCATAGAATGTATTCCCTACTGTGGATGCTTCATCATCCCTCCCATATTAAAAATAACGTGAAATTAAAATCAGACAAAACTGAGCAGAGTCATACGTGTACATAGCCAGGAAGATATATCAATGCCATCCCATCATTTGTATCCAATGTGGGTTGCTAGCTCTTCTCCTGAATTGAGCCCATTAGGCTACTTCGTATTGAGCTCGATGATATACTTCGATTCTGTCACTCTTAGAAGTTTTTCTCTATCACCTCCCCTGGGCTGTGGCAAAATTCTATCAATACCAAAACACTCCAAGAGATTGCAGTTGCTTTGATGTTTCTCTTGGAAATGTCTGGCCACTGGGTAGCTCAAATCAACATTCGTGACAGCCCTCATGTGCTGCAAAACTCGAGTTTTTAATTGCAATTTTGTGCTGCCAATATACTTTAGGCCGCATGGGCACTGCAGAGTGTAAATAACAAAGTCACTTGTGCAAGTGATAAGCTTAGTGATTTTCTTGATTTTGCCTTTGCCTGCCATATAGCTGTCTTTATTGTGGCTATACTTACAGGCTTTGCAGGAATTACATTTCCTGAATCCCTTCAGCATTCCTAGCCAGGTAGTAGGGCTGGGTGCACCTTGATAACTATGAACGAGGTGATCTTTTAGTGACTTCGATTTCCTGTAGGTCACCAGGGGTGTTGTGCCCACAGATGACCCTATCACAGGATCGGTTAATAACAGACCCCAATGTCGTTTCATCGTTTGTTTCAGAGCATTAGACTGGGTGTTATAGGTGGTAATCAATCTAGGTGCCTTCGTTACATTCTTATTATACTTATCTTTTCTCCTTTCTAATGAGAAAAGTGCCTCATTCTGTGTGATGTTACTGACTTTATCGCTGGCTGCTGTAATTACTTTACTCTTGTACCCACGCTGAAGGAACCTCTTTGTCATAACCTGTCGCTCCTTCGCAAAGCCATCTTCTGTGTTACAATTTCTGCGGGCCCGAAGAAATTCCCCATAAGGAAGGCTAATGCGTAAGGGAACAGGATGGTTACTATTAGCGTGGAGCAGTGTATTGCCAGCAGTGTCTTTTCGAAAGAGGCTGGTCACAATTAATCCATTTTCTATTTTAACTGCTACATCCAAAAACTCACAATAGGTGTAACTGATCTGGTGGGTGAATTTTAAATTCAGCTGATTCTTGCCCAACTCAGTGATACATTTCTGTGCTAGGTCCACCGGACCATCCCATATCAGGAACAGGTCGTCTATATACCTGATCCAAATAGGGATGTGCTCGGTGAACCTCTCGTTAATATCGGTCCAGACCACCTGTTCCTCCCACCAGCCCAGGAAAAGATTGGCCAGGCTGGGGGCGAAACAGGTGCCCATCGCTGCACCAGATTTTTGTCGGTACAGAGTCTTCTCATAGAGAAAAATATTCTCCTTCAAGCAATAAAGCATCATACTTCTCAGCATCTGTGTATGATCAAAAAAGGAGATGTGTCGTTCACGAAAGAAATACATGCACGCATCCACCCCTTGTTGTTGGTCTATAGAGGTATATAATGAACACACATCTAACACTATCATGTGGTAGGAATCCCCCCACATGACATCGTGTATGCGTCTCAAAAAATCAGAACTATCCCTACAATAGGATCGTAATTTCACGACAAAGGGTGCTAAAAACAGGTCAAGAAAAATTGATGTGTTCTCCAAAAGGCCACCATTGGAGGATACTATAGGCCTCCCTGGTGGTCTAGTTAGGTGTTTATGCACCTTGGGCAGTAAATAAAAACAAGGTATACGTGGATTATCAGTTTTCAAAAATAGGTACTCATCTCTGTCCAACAAACCATTGGCCCACCAGTCTCTCAATTGGTCATGATATCTTGTAATAGATGAACTATAGGCTTCCCTTCCAATCTCTTCATAGCAGTTCGTATCTTGTAACTGTCGTCTAGCCTCTTGATCATATTGTTGGACATCCATAACAACGACATTACCGCCCTTGTCCGATGGTTTCACAATTATACTTTGATCCTCTGATAATGCACTTAGGGCTACTCGTTGTGATCTAGTTAGATTGTCTCGTCTTGATTCTAGAGGTTGGTCCCTTAATTTATTTATTTCATGAATCATGATGGCACCGAAAGCTTCGATATTATCATGTGGGACGTTTGGATTGAAAATGGATTTAGGTTTGAATCCACTCTTACAAGAAGCATCCGGTCTGAATCCCAATTCAATAAGCCTTTTCCTTTTTTCTTTTTCGGTTGAAGGTTAAATCTGTCAAGTTTTCTTCCATTTTACTTAAATCTAAAAATAAATCAACATCTCCGATGCATAAAGTGGATGTCTCTTCTGACATAATGCAATTAGACTTTGTGTTTTTTGATCCGATGGCCATTTTAAAAATCTTCATTAATTTAAGCTTCCGGATATACAAGAACAGATCGATACGTGTAGTAACAAAATCCATATTGTATGAAGGACAGAAAGATAATCCTAATTGTAGCAAGGACTCCTCCTCCTTCGTGAGAGATCTGGATGATAGATTCAGCACCGATTTCTTGGGAATGTTGGAAACAGCAGTTGAGTGGGTGGCGGGATTGGTTCTTCCACCTCGTCTATTCTTTACTCTGAATCATTGTTTATTCCTGCCACTCTTCCTCTTTTTGGACCTTTTCCTCTTCCTCTTGTTTTCACTTGAGGTTTCTCTTCCTGATCCTTTTTCTGTTTCAGGATCTGGAATTCGTGGAGGAAAGTGAGTGGACGTACTCCTAAAGGGGCACTCCTCGCTTCAGTGTCAGAGCTAAGGTCGGAACTTGAACCTGTGGATACCAATTCCTGTTGTTTCTGTCTTTGAATAAGATGGAAGTTCCTTTGCGCCCAATCAAAACGCTTTGCATAAGTGAGAATCCGACCTACGGCGTAGTCTTTTTATCACGTAAAATTTTTCGCTATTTCTTTGCTTTAATAGCGTCTTCGTAGTTTTTTAATTTTAATTCAAGTTGTTTTCCAAAATCAATTACTGCCTTGTCATTTTTGAATTTTTCTAATTCTTGTCTTAGCTCCGCTAATTCCTTGTGGGTTATATCCAGATCAATTTTCGCATACTTTATCAGCATTTCTATCATGCCCTGGCATGTTTTTGCCATAAAAGTGGACCACTCTTTTAGCAATTTCGGATTCGGATTTTCATAAGTCGGAATAATCGATATTCTGAGTCCTCTGGGCACTCTATTGACTTCAATCTAGTTGGTCAGAGAAGTCACCTCCCACCATTTATTGAGTTCTCTCTTCGTTAATTTTTCAAGAAGTGCAAGCTTCTGTTTCAATGATGGCTCTGTCGTGTTACCATTTGTTCCTGGTACAGATGGGGTACTCTCAGAATCTAATTCTTCATCAAATAGCGAGATGGCTACAGCCTTCCTGATGGTTTCCCATTCATTCATAATTATAAAAAGTTTTATGTACAATTAACGTGTCCTCCGACGCCCAGCACAATGCAGGCACGGGCGTTACGTCTGCTCCAAATTGCAACTGATCGTGAGCTCCGCAAGCGCTTTACGTGAACGGATGAATGAGGCCGACACTAGCCCCCCGCCCTCCGGCACAAGATTAGTGCGTCTCCCATAAATCCCCACCACGCTCGCTTACCCACAATAGATCAATCGATTCCAGGGAGCGGCGGGAACGGCTTGAGGAATCTGTCAAACAGCTTGTCACTAATGCCACTCCTCCTCCTTTCGACGTTGGTGCCAGCAGCGGTAATGACACCCGCTAATATTTTCCACACAGCGAAATATCCAGGAATTCCAGAATAAATCAAGCGACACACCACAAAACAAGCTGTTTGACATATATAAATATATGTATATATATATTTAGGACCTAGTTTCCATAGGAAAAGCGTTTTTTCTTTTCCCAATAACTTTGGCGCCGGATGACGAATCTTCGCGAAATTTTCAAAACTAGTGGGGCGCTCCGGTCAGCTCCTGTCTTGAAAGTTTTGGGGTGATTCGCCAAGCGGGGGCCGAGAAAAAAGGGGGGTCCCAAAACGTGTTTTCTCCATGTTATTTTCCATAGGAAACTTTAGACACGGCTACAGCTCGAACTGCTGAACGGAATTACACCAAATTTGGCAAAAAGGTAGCCCTTGGTTCAGAAAGAGCCCTTCTTGTTAAATGGTGTAAATCCGTTCAGTAGTTCCTGAGAAATTAAAAAAAAGAGGTCGGAAAATCAATTTCCCATAGGAAACTTTAGACATGGCTACAGCTCGAACTGCTGAACGGAACTACACCAAATTTGGCAAAAAGGTAGCCCTTGGTTCAGAAAGAGCCCTTTTTTTAAATGGTGTAAATTCGTTCAGTAGTTGCTGAGAAAATCAAAAAATAAAAGTTTCGATATCTAGAGGCGCGGTGGATCCGCTGACCCTCCCGACCACGAGCTTTATTCTAATTGGCTGTCAACACTCCAAACCAGGAAGTGTTGGCAGCCATCTTGTGACTCGGTAGAACCGAGTCACAAGAAAACAGGGACACAAAGGTGAGAAAGAAGAAAAGGGGGCAGGGTAGAAAAACCCTGACCCCCTAGGCCTGCTCAGGGGGTCTCACAAGGACCCCCAGGGCCAAAAAAAGCATTTTTTTAAAAAAAAGAAATCGGCCGAATTCGCGCTGGGTGCGCGAAGCCGGCCGAGTAAATAAAAAAAAAACAAAGCGGACTCCCGCGCTTTGCTGTATTTAAGCCCCCGGGTGGGCCAGGTCCCGGGGGCACTAAGAAAATGTGTGGGGGGGCCCCAATCCCCCCCACACTGCCCCGGGGACTGCCACCTCCCCGGGGCAAGATTTATGAGTTGCGGGGGGCACGCAGCCCCCCGCAGCCCCGGGGACCGCCACCCCCCGGGGCTTCTTTTTTAATGTGTGGGGGGCCTCCAAGGCCCCCCCAAGACCCGGGGACCACCACCCCACGGGGCTTTAATTAATTATTTGCAGGGGGCACACGGCCCCCCCGCTGCCCTGGGGACCGCCACCCCCGGGGCTTTTTAAAAAAAAAATACACCTGTGTGGGGGGGCTCGAGCCCCCCCACATGCCCCGGGGACCGCCACCTCTCCGGGGCACTAATATTCAAATGCGAGGGTCCGTTACGGACCCCCGGGGACCACCACCTTCCCGGGGCTTTAATCAGATAGGGAGGGGGCCCTCCTGGAGCCCGTGACGGCCCTGGGGACCGCCACCCCCCAGGGCCGGCTCCTGCAGTGTCCCGGGGTGCCCACCCCCGGGACACTGCTGTTTGCTATGACAGGGCGGGAACCTCGCGGCTCCCACCCTGTCATAGCAAACACTGGTTTGGATTTTGGAAGCGAGAGCAGGTTTCCTGCTCTCGCTTCCAAAATCCAAACCAGATTGCTTTTCCACACGGGGAGCTGCATGTCAGGAATTGGGGACCCCCCCACGGTCCCCAACGGAGAGGCCAGGCCCCGGGGGATGGGGTCCCTGGGGCCATGAGTGGCCTAGGAGGGGGGCCACGCGGCCCCCCTCCATCAAAAAGAAAAAAAAAATTTTTTAAAAGAGGCACAGCCCCGGGGGATGGGGTCCCCGGGGCTAATAATAGAGGCCTCAGGAGGGGGGCCACGCAGCCCCCCTCCTACATTTAAAAAAATAAATAAAATGATGGCCATGCCCCGGGGGATGGGGTCCCCGGGGCCGAAATTGGCCTCGGAAGGGGGGCCACGCGGCCCCCTTCCCGTTTACATTTTTTCTTTTTTTTTTAAAAAGGGGCAAGGCCCTGGGGGATGGGGTCCCCAGGGCCCAAAAAAAGGAAAGAGAAGGGGGGCCACACAGCCCCCCTTCTTAAATTTTTTTTTTAAAAAAAAGCCGGCATCTTGGCTAGGCCCCGCCCCCTCCCTGCAGCACTCAGCAAACGTGCCCCCTGGCGCGTTGTAAGTTGGGGAATGAATTCCCCTTGAATACTGAGGGTCCCTGGGGGCCAACTAGCCCACCAGGTACCTCCAGTATGCGCCAGGGAGCTGCGTTGCAGAGAGGTGTTCAGAGGCCACGCCTCTTTTTACACCTCTCTGCAACGCAGCTCTGTGGCGCTTACTGGAGGTACCTGGTGGGCTAGTTGTCCCTCAGGGACCCTCAGGACTCAATGGGAATTAATCCCCCAATTTACAACGCGCCAGGGGGCACGTTTGCACAGTGGTGCAGGGAGGGGGTGGGGCCTGACAAAGCAAGTGTGCAAACGCAGCCCCTGGCACATTGTAAATTGGAGGATTAAGTCCCTTTCAATCCTGAGGGTCCCTGGGGGCGAACTAGCCCACCAGGTACCTCCAGTATGCGCCAGGGAGCTGCGTTGCAGAGAGGTGTTCAGAGGCCATGCCCCTTTTTACACCTCTCAGCAACGCAGCTCTGTGGTGCTTACTGGAGGTAGCTGGTGGGCTAGTTGGCCCTCAGGGACCCTCAGGACTCAATGGGAATTAATCCCCCAATTTACAACGCACCAGGGGGCGCGTTTGCACAGTGGTGCAGGGAGGGGGCGGGGCCTGACATAGCACGTGTGCAAACGCACCCCCTGGCATATTGAAAATTGGGGGATTAAGTCCCCTTCAATCCTGAGGGTCCCTGGGGGCGAACTAGCCCACCAGGTACCTCCAGTATGCGCCAGGGAGCTGCGTTGCAGAGAGGTGTTCAGAGGCCACGCCCCTTTTTACACCTCTCTGCAACGCAGCTCTGTGGCACTTACTGGAGGTAGCTGGTGGGCTAGTTGGCCCCCAGGGACCCTCAGGACTCAAGGGGATTTAATTCCACAATTTACAACGCTCCAGGGGGCGCGTTTGCACAGTGGTGCAGGGAGGGGGAGTGGCCTGATGTGACAAGTGTGCAAACGCGCCCTGTGGTGCGTTTTAAGTTGGGGAATTAAGTCCCCTTGAATCCTGAGGGTCCATGGGGGCCAACTAGCCCACCAGGTACGTCCAGTAAGCGCCACGGAGTTGCGTTGCAGAGAGGTGTAAAAAGGGGCGTGGCCTCAGACCACCTCTCTGCAATGCAGCTCTGTGGCGCTTACTGGAGGTACCTGGTAGGCTAGTTGTCCCCCAGGGACCCAAAGGATTCAAGGGGAATTAATCCCCCAACTTAAAATCCGCCAGGGGGCGCGTTTGCACAGTGGTGAAGGGAGGGTGCGGGGCCTGATGTGACATGTTTGTACTTATGCAATCACTCCGCCAAAACCCAAGCACTTATAAATTCACCATGCACTCTCCTTGCAGCACTCTAATCATCCAGTCACTACCCATGCACTCATGCAATGACCCATGCACTAACTCATGCACTGCTACAATACCCTGAGAAGTACCCATGCAGTCCAGCCATCGCCCTGTCACTACCCATGCACTCCTCCAATCACCCAGCGTGCACCATGTACTTATCCAATCACCCTGCCAAAACCCAGGCACTTATAAATTCACCATGCTCGGTCCTTGCAGTACTCTAATCATCCAATCAGTACCCATGTACTTATGCAATGACCCAGGCACTAACACATGCACTGCTACAATCCTTTAAGCACTACCCATGCAGTCCAGGCATCGCCCAGTCAGTACCCATGCACTCTTTCAATCACCCAGCCAGCACCATGTACTTATCCAATCACTCCACCAAAACCCAAGCACTTATAAATTCACCATGCACTCTACTTGCAATACTCTAATCTTCCAGTCAGTCCCCTTGTACTCATGGAATTACCCAGGCACTAACACATGCACTGCTACAATCCCCTGTGCAGTACCCATGCAGATCTCTAACCACCTACACAGTACTGATTCACTCCTCCAATTACCCAGGTTGAACCCATGCACTCCATAAATCCCTGTCACTACCCATGCACTCCTCAAATCACCCATCCAGCATCATGTACTTATCCAATCACTCCGCCAAAACCCAAGCACTTATAAATTCACCATGCACTGTCCTTGCAGCACTCTAATCATCCAGTCACTACCCATGTACTCATGCAATGACCCAGGCACTAACACATGCACTGCTACAATCCCCTAAGCACTACTGATGCAGTCCAGCCATCTCCTTGTCACTACCCATGCACTCCTCAAATCACCCATCCAGCATCATGTACTTATCCAATCACTCCGCCAAAACCCAAGCACTTATAAATTCACCATGCATGGTCCTTGCAGTACTCTAATCATCCACTCAGTACCCATGTACTCATGCAATGACCCAGGCACTAACTCATGGCAAATACAGAGGCGGTCATGCTAATCACAGGGGTACCCCAACGCATAGTGTTCCCTAGTGTATGTAGGTGTTTTCACTGTATTCTAAGTGTCTTTTAGCATAGCACTGGCTCCGGTCCTGGTTAGTCAGTCAGTTACCACCAGTACCCGTCAGTAAAAGTTGGGGACACAGGAGGACTTTCTGCTCCTCTGTTGGTTCTGTCTGAACATCTCTTGCTTGTTCCTGCACTTTTCTTTGTCTTTCTGGACTTCTGTTGCCTCTTTCTGCATTTGTCTTGCTTCTTTCTGCGCTTTTCTTCTTCTTTCTTCACATGTCCTACCTTTGTAGGCATAGTTAGAAATTAGCATTTAAAAAACCTTTGAAATTCACTGAAAAAACCATAGGTTTCAGGCATGTTATAGTTAGAAATTAGCATTTAAAAAACCATTGAAATTCACTGAAAAAACCATAGGTTTCAGGCACGTTATAGTTAGAAATTAGCATTTAAAAAACCTTAGAAATTCACTGAAAAAACCATAGGTTTCAGAGACGTTATAGTTAGTTGGACATTTCACTTGTACAAAACCATAGAAATTCCCCCGTTATAGTTAGTTCAGCTGACTATAACTCGCGCCCCCGCAATGCACTGCTGAAATTACATCATTCATGACATGGTCAGTGACATCACTGATGACATCACTGATGACATCACTGATGACATCATCCACGTGAAAATCTGATGCACCTCCTCACACTCTAATATAACCTTTGATACACCCACTGTAAAATACAGACTACCATTTTCGAAACCATCGACACACCAATACCAGTTACTACATACGCACTCACTGATTCCTAGGTCTACACACACATCCACTCATTCACCCATACAATCACTCATACATACAGTCACTCATCAATACAACACTATCATATGCACTCATGCACCTATACAGACACTCACACACCACCACTCATCCATGGAGTTACTCACACACCTAGTCAGTCATGCAAAGAATCAATCACACTCCCATTTCCTCACCTATACAGTTATACACACACCACCTCACTTATTCAAACATATACTAACACATACTTACTCTCTTATACAATCACTGATGCAAGTACACACTCATCCATACAGCCACTCTCACAATCACTGACTCTCACGTATAGTCATTTATATACTCCAACTCTCACATACACTGCCTTTTACATATGTAGTTACTTGGACATGTACCACTGAGACATCCAGTCTCTCACCAACACACCCATACACACACTCACCGGCCCATACAGCTGTTTCCACATGCACTCTTGAACCCATACACCCAGTGAATCAACCACTCACACATCTATGCACAGAGTCACACACCTCCCACCCACCCACACACACACTCAGTCTCCCATACAAATACTCAGGCAACCAATCAATAACCCATATAGACACTCATGTAGCTCCTGACCAACACATGCAGCAGCTTACACAACAACAGACAAACTGATACATTCAGACAGTTTAGTCACTAACTCATGCATTCAGTAAGACACATTTAATCACTCACTTATACAGTCAGTCACGCACCTACTAAATCCTCCATCCAGACACTTATACACCCACTCATTCTTCAATACACCTTGGCATATATATAAAACATATTTAAACTTTACAGAAACACACAGTCATGTCATCAGTGATGTCATCAGTGATGTCATTTGAGATGTCATCAGTGATGTCACTGACCATGTCATGAGTGATGTAATATGTGACGTCATCAGCAGTGCATTGCGGGGGCGTGAGTTATAGTTAGCTGAACTAACTATAACGGGGGAATTTCTATGGTTTTGTACAAGTGAAATGTCCAACTAACTATAACGTCCCTGAAACCTATGGTTTTTTCAGTGAATTTCTAAGGTTTTTTAAATGCTAATTTCTAACTATAACGTGCCTGAAACCTATGGTTTTTTCAGTGGAGATATATATATATATATATATATTTATATGTAATGAAAATCAATATTTTTATATGTTTTTAATAACAGTGTGAAACAATATGTTTTTCTCAATATTTTTGCATTTACTACTATAGGTATACAAAAACGCTATTTTTGTAATCAATATGTTTGACACAATATTTTTATATCATATTTGTGTGATTGATATTATGTCAGTGATCCCATTGTGCACGGAGGAGATGCGTGATATAGGTCCCTTTAGTGCAGGAGTGTCTGTAGCATTGTCTAGGTGAGGATCTGACCCTGTCTGTGTACTTCCTGTATGTGCATGTGTGGCTGTAATGTTGGTTTGTGTGTCTAGATGTAGGTTCTGTATGAGTGTATGCACTGTTGTCTGCCATGCCACTTTACTAAGCCAGAACTATTCACATTGTCAATGCTTTTTACTTTTGTATTCCATTTTTCAGACATATGCTTGTGCTAACAGAATATCACCTTTGAAAAACAAAAGTCCCTCATTCTTTCCTACCCTCACACTTCACCTATTTCCTAAAATAATAAAAACAGACCTATTTGTTCTGGCTATGTTTTTTTCTATCATTTGTATTTAATACAAAAGTCTACGAGACACAGGAGAGCTCTGCAAGGCCAGGCCACAGATCACAAGCAGTATCTCAGTATGCATAGTGAAGCTTCTGTCATTGGGCGAGTCCAGCACAGGCTGGGACAGTGTGCCCAACTACGGATTTAAAAATGTTCTATTTCTATTCACGTGCAATCCTGCACCTGGCATACCTTAGCACTGAAAGGTTTCAACCTGCCAGTTCCTCTTCCAGTGCAGAGGGAGCAGCAGAGTTTTAAAAAGGTGGCTGAGATCCCCAGCCCCCGGGATAGGTGCAGGCAGTGACTGTGGGATGATGCCTGGTGGGTGGTACCTGGGGCTCATGTGACCTTCAAATCACAGCCTTGGGGTGCACGGACTGAGCACCATATCTTAAGAGGCGCACAAGCAGCATGCCTATCAGCATCTTCCTTGACTCAGCACAAGGGTCTGTAGTATGGCGTGGGCACAGTGGTAAAGGTATTCCTTCACTTCAAGGGGCCACACCCCCATCCCATACATATGAGGGAACCCTCCTTTGGGATCACACCTAATCACATTTCGTGCAGGCCTGATCTATTTTACAAAAGGGGGTGCACAGGCCTCTGCAATCCCTTTTGTATCACTAGAGCGCCAGACGGGCATAAAGTGTGTACGGACAAAAATCCTTGCATCACCGGCGCACTTCGTATAAGACGGCCGCACGTGGTTTACCTTCTACGTGCTTATTTTGCTACGTGACACCTACTTTATCTTCTATTATCTGCCTTCTCACTAGCGCCTTTGTATCACTACTTAAAGAGGAAGAAAGGATCAAAGTCCATGCATTGAATGGTGGTGTACTGAAGGGAGAAAGAGGCTGCTTACCGGTGACTATTTTGGTCCATTTAATGAGACGATTGTGTGATTACTGACCTTGTGACTCTGCCACCCACTGACAGAAACAATCCACTCTGACCTTTACTGATGAAACACAGCAGCGCAAAAAGCTAATTAGACTGCAATTACCTCATTTAATGTTAATCGTTTCTAAAATTAGACATCACGATGCCTCACACTAGAGGAAACATGCTGCTACCCGCTCTGAGATGGGTCATTAGCAGCTAGAACTGTGTTCTTTGAAGGTTAGTGAAATGTAAACAACACTGTGGGGGAGGTGATGGAGTGGGAGAGGCCAAGGACCACTTCCTCACCCATTGGTCAGGAGACTGCTGTGTGATGCAGAAACAATGTTTTAAAATACATTTTAAAGAAATATTCCTTTTGAAGAGATTACCTCACTCTCTCATTAAAAAAAAAATACTCATGAGGTGGATTCAACCTCTGAATCAGGAAGAAACCCGTACTGCAGATCAAGGAACGAATATAGACTCAGACCCTCCATTTCAGGGGAGCATACAGCTACCCACCTGTTCCTGCAGGGGGCACCTCCAAGACTGTGGAATTCACTTGGTCAGTCAGTAGAGAGAACAAGAGGCCCATTGAAGAACAGAGAACATAGCACAAGTCACAAGCTCTCAGCTCCCAAAATGCATCTGGCCTCCAGGACAAGTAGTCGTCTGTAATTTGTGTTATTCAGTACGCAAGAGCTAAATTGTAGTTACATTTTTAAAATAGGCTCATGGCTGTGTCACGTTATTTATTCTTTTGTGTGAAAATCTCATATGAGATATCAGAAAACCATATTTAGAGCAAATTGCATACATTTGCATAATTTTCACGAAATTCGATGAAATGTAATTAAAAAAATATTTAAAAATGCACAATTCCACACCCATATTTGTCAGGAGGCTGGTTGCCACCTATCTAATTCCATTAAATCCTTTCTCACTCTGTACAATGAAGAAAGTATACTTAGCCACTCACCTAACAGAGCAGTTCGGTTACAGGTGCGACAGCAGCCTGGTAGTTGAATCCCGCTTAGCATCCAGCCGATGTTCAATATGAATGTAGAAGTTCTTAACCCAGGACTCTATGTGACATTACTTCCGTCATTCACTACCGCCGAACACTCTTTCCACAACTATATATTCTCCCTTACCAGAACACTCTGGGCCTTATTTTGAGTTTGGCAGATGGGATACTCCATCACAAACATGGCAGATCACCAGTTGGCCTTATTAAAAGTGCAATATAGCCTATGGCACTAGTAATAGCGCGGATTAGGTTTCCTTCACATTTTGGCAGAGTATTTCATCCACAAAAGTGTAAGTATGGTCCTGTGCCTCTTACTGAGTGATATCTGAGTTCTGTCTCTGGGTCTCTTGCACTTTATCTATTCAGTCTTTATTGAGTCTTCCATGGGAAACAGCCCTTACTACGAATCCGTCACCCCGCATGTTGTTACAACGCGGTCGGTACAACGACCGCGTTGTAACAATGCATACCATTACCCCGCAAGGTGTAACAACGATTTTATTTTTGGTCCTCCCCTGAGCTGTCACCAGGGACATCTCTCCACCTCTGTGGCTGGTTTGCATCTGTAGGTGCAATCTCCGGTAGTGGCATGAGCCCTCGTTCTTGCCACATTTCTTCATTTCTCCTGCACATCTGTGGTTGTCGGGATCTTCAGTGTGACAGGTCTGTCACACGCCTTTCTCTCCTCTTCAATTGTCCTTTGTGATGTGGTGTTGTGCCACGCTCTTCTATTTATCCTTTCCAATTCTCTTTCGTGATGTGGCATTGTGCCACGCTCTCTGCTTCTGACCAGGTCGTTCACTGTGATATGGCGTCCTGCCACGTGTTGCATGTTCACTTGACATGGACCTCTAGCTGGTCGCATCTGGTTCATAGGACTGTGTATCTTCTTCCGCCGTGGACCGCTCTCTGGTCCTGTCCTGTTCATAGGACGGCACTCGTATCTTCTCGTGTCGTGGATGTGGCAACCATCCACACTCCACCTGTCCCTTCTTCAGGGATCTTCTTGATGCTCCACTCACTGGATGGAGGATCACTTTCCTTCCACCTTCGCTCGGGTGTGCAGTGCTTGTGCCTTGAGACTGCTCCATGGTAGCGCTTGGTCCTGCCTAGGTTTGTGCGTGCTTGGCAGGGTTGGCCACTCCGAGAGACATTCTCACTGATGGGCCAATGGTGGCTATTCGGTCCTCGGGCGGCTGGCTGATGCGGCTTCTTTCGTGCAGCATTTTCCCTCACTCTCTGAGGGCTCTCTGTTTCCAGGGCTCCTGCCTGTGCTGTTAAATTCCCAGGTGCGGCCCTCTGTGCATCTCTGATATTGTTCTTTCTGTCTCTTTTCTTTTGCAGTATGTGTGCTTCTTAGCTGGTGCCCCTTCAGGCAGTGGTGGGGCTAGTACGCAGTCTCTTCATGGGTGCCGTCTGCTAGTGCCTTGTGTGTTTGCTCTTTTTTGCTTGCTTTGGTGGCCTTTCACCAAAAAGGGGTATGCAGCGCTATCTTCTTGAGTGCGGTGGTGGCAGACGGCAGCTGAGGGGTGTATAGAGCTTACCACTTTCATAGAGGACGTCTTGATCACCATGTGGCCTTGGCTCTCTGGCCAATACCCGTTCAGCTTGCTCTGGGTAATCTTTACGCCTTCGCGGGAAAACAGAACTCAGGCCGCATGTAGTGGCAGCAGTACTTGCTGGGTTTAACACTCTGTGTCCAAATGTTCTTGCTTCCTTTGGGGGCTGGGGCAGCCTTGTTGATGCTGTGAGGCTGTGCTTCTTCTCACAGGCACTGCAGCCTGTAGTTCAGTGACTCGTGCAGCTGTGCTCCCTTTCTTCTTCTTGTGCACTGCCTTTTTAGGCCTTGCTGCTTTGGGTTTGGCTGCCTTGAATTTCACTATGGTGGCTGGACTTTACTTGGTCACTTATGGGTTCACGGCCTTGGCTTTCACTGGATTCCTGGCAGCTTTCTTGGCTGGGGCAGCTTTGGGATTGTTGGGCTCTTTGCTGGGGTTTACAGTCTCTCCCCTCCTTGCGGCAACAACAGGCAGCCCCCATGGGGCGTGTGGCCCTCTGTTGGCCAGTCTCTTTATTCGCTGTGGGCCAGCCTAGGCTGGCAGCCTTATATTCTCTGATGCTGCAGCATTCGCTCTCCTTTGTTCTTGGCTTCTGGTGGTGGCAGCTCACCACCAGGGGGCGCATAGCATCTGTCAGCTGGTCCAGAAGCCGGTGTGCATGGAGGCGTGCTTCTAACCAGGCCACTGCACTGCACAGATGATGGTATGTGTTGTGTCGCGGCTGTGACGTAACAGCCGTGACTGTTAGGGCACTACCAAGTGCCTATCCCGACAGGGATAGTTGTTGCTGTTCCCCCGCCGTGTCCGGGCTGCGTGGTACGCACCCGGTCACGTGATGTAAAGTTAATAAATAAGACCACCGCGGACATGACGTCAGCAGACGCCAGTACGCGGTAGTCTACAAGCCAAAGCACCATTTACCTCCGTGTAATTATTTACTTACCTCTCTCTATCGGCTATCAGCAGTCAGTGCCACTGGGCATGACATAACAATTGGCGACGAGGCTGGGCTTACTCCCGCTGTATTCTCCTGTGCTGGGGCGGCCGCGTGCGGACAAGGACTGTCCCGTGGTGCTCGTGCCCCGCATCGCTCTGTCACCGCTGCAGCTGTCCGACGCTGGTAAACTCTACACGCCGGATCGGAAGCGCTGCCACGCGCGCTGCAGCTACTCTGGGCCGGCGGAATCCTCACGCCCACGTAGGCGCGGCGCTCCATGCCTGAAGTCATCGGCAGGTCGCGCGCATGCGCGTCGGCCACGTGGTGCCGGCAGAGGCCTGGAAGTGCACGGTGCTGCGGTTGGAGGTCCCGCTGCGCTGGGAGACGGAGCGTGGTGACGGCTGGTGTTCTCCTGCCTGGGTGAGAGCGTGCAAGCTGCTAGCCATACTGGGAGGCTACAGGGGCTGTGCTAGTCCTGGATATCCTCAAGGGATACATCAGCTGCCTCTAGTGTGAGTCAGGAACTGGTTGTCACAGCACTGGCACGTCATTGGTCACAGCAGAAGCAGGTACCAGGCTTCAAATCAGTGTGTGGGTGATCGGCTAGTGGTGCAGAGGATCACGATGTCTACAATTCCCCCGATTGAGCCTTTTGTAGTAGAGGGGTCTCCCTCTGCCCAGGCGTCACGATGGAAGGAGTGGGTGGAACGCCTCATTATCTTCTTTGAAGCCACGAAAGTCCATAAGGATCAGAAAAGGGCGATGTTGCTTCATTTAGGGGGAAAAGACATTCACCGCATAACCAAGACGATCGTAGAAGCAACACCCAAGACTCACATCACTCTCATCAACGCGCTCACGGGCCATTTTGAACCGATGGCCAACCAGGACTACGAGCGTTTCATCTTTCGACAAGCGAGACAGCTACCGGAAGAATCACTTGACACTTTTCACGGTAGGCTCAAGCTCCTGGCGTCCACGTGTGGGTTTAGGGATGAGTCGGAGGAGATCCGGGGACAAATCATCCAAGGATGTGCCTCGGCGAAACTTCGCGAAAGAATACTGGAGGAATCCGGCAAACCATTGGCAGACATATTGACCCTAGGACGCACGAAAGAGCTGTCCAAGGCCCGGGCGGCACACATGGAAGCGGCGCTGCAGTCACCGGTCAAAGCGGAACCTGTCAACGTGGTCACGACAAGGCCGGCGGACCGTCGAAAACAAAAGCCGTTCACCGGGAGCTCACGAGAGGGTCAACGATATTGCGGATACTGTGGTGGTTCACCTCACAAAGCAGCTGAGTGTCCGGCGAAGGGCAAGAAGTGCACAGGTTGTGGACGATTTAACCATTTCGAAAGGGTATGTCGCTCCAAACAGTACCGAAAGCCGAAACAAGCGGTCAATGCGGTGCCCGAGGGATGCAGTGAGTCAAGCGACATGGATGACGACGAAGAAGACGAAAAAGCAGTGCACAAGGTGCACATGATCGGGGCCGCGTCTAGCGGGAGCAGGCGCCTTCCACAGTGCCGCATCCAGGTGGGCGCACAAGACATCACGGCTGTAGTGGACACTGGAGCCACCATCAATATAATGGCTGCCGCTCTGTACAACTCCATGCAACCAGCACCTGCTCTACAGCCCACTAGAATCACGGTATTCGCATATGGACAGGACAAGCCGCTGGAAATGAAAGGGAAATTCAAGACCACTGTGAGGCATGACAACAAGTCCATCACCACTGTAGTATATGTCACTAAGGATGGACAGGGTATGCTTCTGGGATGTCGAGCGGCAGAGGATCTAGGGATCGTATCCTTCGCATTTGGGATCCACCAAGAGTCAGTTCAGCATATAATCCAGGAGTTTGCATCAGTATTTGAAGGCATCGGAAGATATCGAGGAAAACCAATACATCTTCATATCGACCACACAGTGCAGCCGGTGGCCCTGAGACACCGCCGAGTGGCTTTCCATCTACGCCCGCTAGTGGAACAGGAATTAATCAAGCTGGAGCAAGCGGGGATAATAGAGAAGGTGTCTGGTCCCACACCGTGGCGTTTCCCCGATCGTCGTAGCCCGGAAGCCGAAACAACCAGGAACTGTCAGGATATGCGTTGACATGAGGTTGCCGAATGCAGCGATCAAAAGAGAGAGACACATCACCCCGACCATTGACGATTTGATCGGAGAGATGGCAGGGGCGTGCTGGTTCTCTAAACTCGACCTGAGGTCAGGATACCACCAACTGGTCCTGGATCCGGAATCCAGAAACATTACGACGTTCTCTACGCATGTGGGACTTCGTAGGTACACCCGTTTGAGCTTTGGGATCTCTAGTGCCGCCGAGGTGTTTCAGAATGTAATCCACGAACTCATCATGGACATCCCTGGAGTCATTAACGTGAGTGATGACATTATGGTACACGCTAAATCCATCCCTGAACACAACGCCCGCCTGGTGCAGGTGCTTCAGCGCATTAAAGATGCGGGATTAACACTCCACAGAGAGAAATGTGAATTTCTCAAGAACAAATGACAATTCTTTGGATACACCTTCTCGGCTGATGGTGTCAACCCTGACCCAGAGAAGGTCAAGGACATCAAAAATGCTCCAGCCCCGATCAATGTCACCGAGGTCCGCAGCTTCCTTGGCATGGTGAATTATTGCGGGCGCTTCATCAAGGACCTCACGACTCTCACTCAACCCTTGAGGGATCTCACCAAAGACTCAGTGCCATGGGCATGGGGACAACCACAAGCCAAGGCGTTCCAAGACATCAAGGATGCCCTGTCCACCGCCACCACACTGGCATTCTTTGACCCACAGAGGCTTACGATGGTCGCTGTTGATGCAGGTCCAAAGGGACTAGGCGCGGTACTCTTACAACGCCGGACGGAGGAGGAGGACTGGGCCCCGGTGGCGTTTGCCAGCCGCTCACTCACGGACACCGAGCAGCGGTACTCGCAGATTGAGAAGGAGGCTATTGCCGTCCACTGGGGATGTCGCCATTTCCACCTCTATGTTTACGGAAAGCCGTTCGTAGTGGCTACCGACCACAAGCCCCTCCTGCCGTTATTCTCAGGCACATCGTCGAAGCCTCCACCGAGGATAGAGAAATGGATGCTGCAGTTGCAGAACTACAATTGTCGAATTGAATACCAGCCCGGGAGTCGCAATCCAGCGGACTATCTCTCCAGGCATCCCCACAGCGCCACCGCCCAGGAAGAAGAGGAGGCTGCAGACACAGAGGAGTATGTACGGTGTGTCACTGAAAGGTCCTGCCCTCTACCCATCTCCATGGAGGACTTGAAGAACGAAACAAATAGAGATGAGTGTCTCCAGAGGGTCAAAAAAGTGATGAATGGTGGTAGCTGGCACAAAGCTCGAGAAGAGTGGAAAATACTAACGGAGGAGGCTCGAAGGAGACTGGAAAGTCTATATCACGTCCGTGAAGAATTGACGGAAGACAACACAGGATGTCTCATGCGAGGGCATCGGTTGGTAATTCCCTCTTCGTTGACTGCCAGGGTTATTCAACTCGCTCATAGTGGTCATCAGGGGATGGTGAAGACCAAGTCACGACTGCGCACCAAAGTGTGGTTTCCCTTGATGGACGAGATGGTGGAGGCTGCGATTAGGGAATGCCAGTGGTGCCAGGTAACGGGAGGGAGCCCCAAACCTGCGCCCGTGATCACTGAGCCCAGACCCAGTCGCCCTTGGATGAGCGTAAGCCTTGACATTGGAAGCCTACCAGATGGCAAACACACCTTTGTAGCCATTGATGACTACTCCAAATATCCTGAGGTTGAGATCGTGAGTACCCTCAGTGCCGCAGAAATAATCCCAAAGATAGAAAAGGTGATAGCGACGCATGGAATATTCCACGAGCTCAAAACGGATAACGGGCCGCCTTTTCAAAGTCAAGAGTTAGCCACCTATCTGACGTCATTGGGAGTCAAGCACCGGAGGATTACTCCCCGCTGGCCGCAAGCGAATGGGGAGGTAGAACGTTTCATGCGGACATTAAATAAAGTTGTCCGCATAGCGCATGAACGCCACCAACCCATGGAGTTGGCTCTATTCACGTTCCTGAGGAATTATCGACAAACTCCCCACACCACCACGGGTTTAGCCCCAGGACATCTATCAATGGGTCGGGTGGTTACGGATTCCATTCCTCATCATCCTCAGTGGTGCCCGGAAAGTCCTGACAACGAAAAAATAGATGCGCATAGACGCAGAGTGCATGAGCAAGTCAGTCAGCGACGAGGAGCTCGACAGGTGAATCTGCAACAAGGGGACAAGGTGCTGCTAAAGAACCGCATGAATAAAAGCAAATTCCATCTCCCGTATGAACGGCAACCCTGGACTGTCATCAGAGTACAGGGTACCCGGGTGATGGCTCGGAGAGGCGGAGAGGTTGTGACCCGGAACAGTTCCCATTTCAAAAAGTGTCACTTCTCAGAGAATCCCCTGGGTGACTCAGGAGTGGGGAGTCAGAGGTTGTCTCCGGCCAACAATCAGTTGACTCCAGTGGCTGAAATTGCAACGGACACTGCCCCGTCACCGACATCAGGGACAGATCCCAGCTTTCACATGGACAATGACCATGGAGTGGTTGAGCCTGAGGAACCACCGGTGAGCTCTGGGGAGTCTCAATCCCGGACATCGGATGAGGAGGTGGAGGCTGAAGTCACTGGGCGAGGCAGCTCTCAGTACCAGCTTCGCCGCAATCCTGAGCCGAACAAGAAGCTGCGAGACTACTTCCTGTAAGATGGTTCCATTTTGTTTTTGAGCTATTTCATGGGTAGTTAAGGGGACATGGGTGATACATATTTGAAGAGACTTCGAGTAACTTGTTTTTCTGTTTTTGGGAGGAATGTTGTGTCGCGGCTGTGACGTAACAGCCGTGACTGTTAGGGCACTACCAAGTGCCTATCCCGACAGGGATAGTTGTTGCTGTTCCCCCGCCGTGTCCGGGCTGCGTTGTACGCACCCGGTCACGTGATGTAAAGTTAATAAATAAGACCACCGCGGACATGACGTCAGCAGACGCCAGTACGCGGTAGTCTACAAGCCAAAGCACCATTTGCTTCCGTGTAATTATTTACTTACCTCTCTCTATCGGCTGTCAGCAGTCAGTGCCACTGGGCACGACATAACAGTATGCATGGGGTCATTACAGGCCATTTATTTGTGCTGGGCGGCAGAGCCAGCCTGAATTTGCAGAGGAAGTTTATTTCGCCGGCCGCCTTAACTTACAGTCACTTACTGGGCCGTGGCGCAGTGCAGTGAGCTAGTGCTAGGTGGTGCTGCCGCCAGGGCCGTTTTGTTACCGGGGTCGGCAATATCGGCCCCCGGTAACAAAATCGGCCGAAACCAGCCCTCGCAAACTGCTCGGCTGCACTCCCCCTCACCCCAGGGGGGGGCGGCTGAGCAGTTTGCCAAGGCCGGTTTCTGTTCCCGGTCCGGCCCTGGCTGCCGCTGCTCCTTCCCTGCCGTAGCAGTCTCTGTAACTGCATGTCGTGTGGGGGCTGGGGATGCAGGTGCGGGGAGCATGCAATGCAAATGCGGCAGGATGGCTCGTCTTTTCACAATGTGAGCCCCGGTCGGGCCACCACATACCAGTTACTCAGTGCTGCCACTTCAAATGCAGGCAGTGGCAGCCTTCCTAGTGTGGCGGGTTTCTATCCAAATAGCTGCGAGGGGATGACACACACTCTTGATGCAGCCTCAGGTTGACCCACTCTCCACTCACCTGTCGGCACTTCGGCTGCTTCACTATTGGGGCAGTCTCTTCATCCATGCGGGCACTTGAGGAGCAGGGAGGGCTTTGTTCGTTGTCAGTGCGGCACACCTCATGCGTTGAGGGCACCCTGTGCCATCTGCAGCACTCCACACCCTTTCACTGATCTTTCTCCCCAGGGCAGGCAAGCATGGCGGGCGGCTACAGGGGCATTAGCATGCAGGCGGCTGCAGGGGCAGTAACCATAGACGCCAGGGTACTTACTCACTGGGTGGCCTTAATCATGCCCTGTCCTGCCTCAGTTGCTGTTGTGCTAGCAGCTGGTGCGGAGTGCATGTAGAACTGCAGAGGGGCTTCCAGCACACATGTGTGGTCAGACCCCCCTCATCGCCATTGTAGGGTTCTGGGCCCTAGGCCAGCATGCAGGTGCAAGGATGACACAGACACATGTGTAGGGTACATACAACTGGCCCAGGGTACGTGCACCTAGCCCCTTTTATTGGCAATCGCCATGTCACTTGTGATGCCTGTGCTGGATAGCTGTGATAGCCTGAGAAAGCCAGCCCTCAGTGAGTGGTTGGCACACCAGTACCTTGGCAATCACTAGAACGTGTCCAACAGGACTCTACAGATACAACAGTTGTATAAGAGAGGCGCGCAACGCCCATTGGGCTCGAAGGGCTTCAGCCCCCCCCGTCGTGTGCGGCAGCCCGGGCTGAGACAGCTTCCCGGGCACACACACAGCCACACCCGAGTACTTCACAGGTCTTTAAAAGACCATTTGCTTGTAAATGAGGCTCTGTTGTTTTTCACCCCTTTTAGAGCCCCTGCATCCCCACTCTGCCTATTGCTGGAAGAATTAGCCCCCCCCAAATATTTTCTTAGCCCCCCCCCGAAATTTGGCTCTAGTTGTGCCTCTGGTATAAGACTACTTACAAGCAATAAGAAGTCACTCCAATATTAGAGTGAATCATAATGCGAAATGAAAAAGGAAAATTGCTCTTTACAGACTATAAATTACTTCAAATATCAAATCGTTTGCATTCATGTAGGAAAAAGGTGAATATATTATTGTGCTGATTATTTTGGGTATGTACATATGGTGTAAAGAATTGTGAAAATGCAGCTACTGTACAAAGTACAAGAGTACACCACAAACCTCTAATCAACAGGGACAGAGCAAGCTCTGTGGCCCCAAGAAGTCATGGCTCCTTTTGAACTTCCAGTGCTGTTCCCTGGCCATTCATCAATGTCATGATGTGACAACTAGTGGTGTGTAAAATTTGTGCAATTTGCTTTTGCGTAATCATGCAAAATTATGCAAAATTATACGTAATGCAAATCCATCATGCGTCCACGCGTCAATTTTTTTTCTACAAAGGCACAGTTAAACAGCAGCCACTCTTGTTCTGTTATTCCAGCATCTTTGATGAAAATTTGGTAAATTTTGCTTTTTTACACACTCAGTATGAAATGTGATGCAATAATTTTAAAATATGTATAATTAGGTAGATGGAAATTCTTTTGGTGACATCCTAAGAACAATTCCCAATCCCAACAAGCCTTGAATCCCATAATCCCAATCCCACTATCTACACTAGACACAATATAAGAGGGTGTTGTTGTCAATGAGGTGGATTTACTGGGCTTGTCGCGATGTCATCACATTGATGAAAATCCTATTATAATCAACCAATGTAAACCATTGAAATCAATGTGAACAGTACCATTTTCCAATAACTTTTTATTTTGATATATATAACATGTCACTGTCAACAAGATTATTGTCAATAAAGTAACATCCTTTCCATTAAACATGTGTAAGAGTCTTATTTTTACTTTGATCATGCTGCTACTGTACCTTTAAGATCAATCAACAGGAGTCTCCACACTCCAGAGCCTATGTGCAAAAACACAACCTCCAGGAGTGTTTGAGCACTATGCAGATTTTTTTCCAGGGGCATCAATGTAACTCTCAAGAGACAGGGCAACAAATAGAAAAAAAAAGTGGGGACTCAGGTGGGGGATGCTGCACTTCTGGCAGCCAACAGAACTCTTAGGGCCTTATTTATGAGGCCTTGCGACACTTTTGCGCCACCGTAGCTGCACTTTTTGTGACGCACCAGCAGTGTAAAAAATGCACCATGTTGCATCCTATTTACAAAGTGACGTATCTAAGCAGATGCGTCACTTTGTAAAGCCCTGCGCTACATTATACCTGAGTCAGGTCTAATGTATGCAGGGTGGGCGTTCCCCCTCAAAAAGCCTTGTAGAAGTGGCTCAGTAAAATCTATCAGATTTCACGTCGCCACTTCTAGGACGCCACTGCCTCAAGATCTTACGCCTTCTTCACAACAGCTGTAAGACTGATGCGGGCACATTGAACATGGGACTTTCCCATGTGTAATGACACATTACTGGAGTTGCGTCACTTTTGCGACACACTCCAGCAATGCGTCAATACTGCGCCTACAGATACGTCAGAAATACTGATGTATCTGTAACTCTTGCTGCATGGAGCTCCGTACATTAAATACGGCGCATCCATCGTGTCGCAAGGAAGGTGCAGTAAAAACTGTTGCATCACTGTTTTCACACAGCGATGCAACAGTTTTCATAAATAAGGCCCTTAGTAAATCATGAGTGGTGTCCCTGCCCTTCCTATGGCACCACTAAGAGCATTATGCAAATGTTTCTGCACTCCAGGGGGCTTATGGGGCAGGCCTTTGCTGGGCAGCGTGAATATGAAATTAGCATTTTCTTGCTCTTCAGCAGGCTTTCTTTTTTTATGCATGCAACTGCATGTTTTTCTTTTTTGTGGTGCCTGGGTGCCCCTAAGCCTTTAATGGGGCACCCGGCTTGTGACCAAACACTGGGGCAGTGCAGGTAGACCATTCCCACACTGACCAGCTAGCTCCCCACCCGACACTGCTCTTGCATCAGTGCGGGATCTGGCATCGTATTCCTCCCGTCTGCATCCTCATGGGTGAGTGGTGATATAGTGTGCACCCCCCTCCCCTAGACATGGGCACGGGGAGCGGAATAGGCACACCTCAAATCAGGAGCACAATGCCACTCATTTTCTTCTGTCCTAGTCAGAAAATGTTCCCAAAGTCAATTTTTCCTTTCTTGAGTTGGGGCCTGGTGAATGGGGTCTCTAGGATTAGGGTTTGCTTGGGGTGGGGGCCCCACACAAACTCCACTGGCCTTGGAGAAATCCTCCCAGGCCCTGGGAGTCAGTTGGAGTCAAAGTCTTTCTGTCGATCCTTGCAGTGGAGTCATGTGACTCCACTCCAGATGGGCATTACTCAGACGTTGACACTCCCAGGTTCAATGAGTTCTCGAATGCCTTACCCTTCTGCAAGGGGTTTTAATTGGAGGTGGAAAGTTCTCAAAAGTAGGCATATCAGCCCAATCCTGGGGCAGAAAATAAGCCCGGACCCCAAAATAAAGGTGGTCCAATTAGTGAATAAAATAGCTAGAAAAGTGGCCCTTGTGTGCAAATTGTGGCAGTTTTACATATGTAAAGACACACTGTGTATGTGTTTTGAGAGGTATGGAAGACTGTATGGATTTGTGCTTGCTGCAGGCAATGTTTGTTTTAATATCAGGAAATTAACAGCAAACACCAGCCCAGCAGACCATAAAACAGGCCAAAACAAAATCTCCCAAAATTACCCACACACCTGCATCAACCCCCCAGCACAGCATTCTGGGACATTTACACGTGACGTATTTAAGTGGTCTATGTAAAGACCTTCCCTGAGACCTTAGCCTTGCCCCCAACTGATAAATATGCCTGACCCCTTCCCACCAAAACTTGAAAGGCAAGGACCACCTGTGTTGGGCTTCAGGGGTCAAACCATCCTACTTTGTTTCTGTGAACTCGGGCTTGACCCGTCTTGGTGCACTGTGAAGACTCAATTAGCACATATAGAAATCTTTCCCACTGTTTCTTTCCACGGAACTGTACCAATCACTGTTAAACAACTCTATTTTGTGGGGATACCTTTCATTCTACTCTGACTAGCTGAGTAATTAATTTGGTCCAGTAGGATGGACAAAGGCTTGGAATCTGCTAATGAACTGATCGAGAAAATATGATCATCTCCCAGTACAGGGGTACAGTTATCACAACAGTGACTTTGAATCTGCACTCAGGGTGCATGTTTACCCTAGAATTGATACCTGACCAGTTTCTCTTGGCCTACATAGTGCAAAACGGCACTGTGGCGCAGATCTCAACCATAATGTGTAAATCGGTAAAGCACACAGACTTTTCAGTAATCATTTAGATGTACAATAGGAATGCCCAATCACAATATATGATGTACACCAGGGCAGCAACAATCCCTGAAAGGTCCCTTTTGTGACTGGCTACCTGTGCTTAGATACCTGGCTGAGCTTCACAGTAGTCTCACATGCTCGGTCTGTACAAATGCGCCCATGCGTGTGTTCACGTGTCCGTCAATAACCAGCCCAGAGTCTCTTACCTTATCCTAAAAGGTAGACAAAGGCAGTTACACTCTCAGTACATTTCTACAGAATTTACAGTGAGTGAGACTGAGTTGGCATGGCTCACTCAAGGGAAAAGACCAAAACTGGGCAGTCAAAAAGTAAAACATCCACAGCAATTAAATGGGTGGAACCCCTTTGCTACACCACCCTGCCAGCTCAGACTATGGGAAGAGCCTAGCTAATGTTTGTGAGTACTCTTTCCTAGTAAGTGCCAACAAGTGGCAATGGGTTCTGACCGGACACATCATTTGCCAGTTGTCTACTGCAACAGATATACTTAACTGGCCTTCCTACACCAAATCCCACCCATCTAACTCAACCACTAGGACACATCTTCCAAAAGGGTACCTGTACTACACTAAGAACCCTCTTGGCTCTATGTCAGATACATTCAGGACACTTAGCGCCTACGTGGCCTGAGAAGATCTAGGGTCACACTTAGCATACAACTCTACGCCCACCCATTCTTCCTGGTAAGGGTTCAGTTCCTCAGCGACAATGCTGGCAAGACTGACATGTATCAAATCTGCTTCTAGGGTCACTGGCTGATCCACCTCTGAAGTATACTCAACCCCAGTGCCCTCACTCATCCGGATCACTACACCCTAAAGATGCAGATGCAGACCACTCGCAGGACCTCTGACACTAATCACTAAGGCAGGGGACTATAGCTGCCACACCCATGTGGGATGACTGTCGACCCAAAGCTCAAAATATCATACTGACAGAGAGCCATCCCTGGGCAGCCCCACCATGGAAAACACCATGGGAGCCTTTGCCAAACTACACTCTGTAAGAACAGGTTCCATGTGCACCACCCATGGGTTCTGCCTCAACTTGAAGCGCCACTTGGCGCCATGCCAGCCACGCTTGAATTAGGCCCACCACTAGCCACTTACCGGCCTCCAAGCAGTTCAGCTGGAGATAAACTAGGAAACCTGCGGATTCCTTTGTGAAATTTGAGATGCCACCCTGTAGGCACACATTATTGCCTCCCACCTCATTGAGCTGCAGGGTCTCACCCACCAGCTGAGCCTGACTCAGGGTCTACCTCTGACTCATCCTGGAAATTCAGGGAGTCCACTACCCTCCGCAATGTCAGTCACTATCCCAACTGGGGAAACTAGACACTCACTACCCATCCTCCTTTTTGGCTACCACTCCATCTACTACGTCGGGAACCATCCCCTTAATGGGCCGCTCACTGTTTTTTTAGTTTTATATAGCGTGAACTTGACCCAATGGTATTGGAGCACTTTACATGAGCACTAGTTACATTACACAAGGACACTTTCATTTTCAGTAGGCATGGGAGATTACGTGATTTGTCTAGAATCACAGGATGTTGAGCCAATGTTGAGACTTGAACCTGGTTCTCATCTCCAAGTTGGCAGCTCTGGCAGTTACACCACATCCTCTCCCTGCCGCATCCTCTCACAGTTTTGAACCGCTCTCCTCCACAGCAGATAACCTATGGTGACCTCAGGAACCACTTTTTCTCACAATAGTCATAGTGAAAACATGTCCAAACTGCTTGAGGGGAACCCCTAGGAGTGTCACTAACTTCCAGGCACCCTCTCACCTTACTGTGTCAGTGTTTTTGACCAGCACCAATGGAAGGAAAATCTCTGCAAAAAATAGCTGATGTAGGCTCATTCATGTGAAATTTGCATTGGCCATGCCAAGTGCAAGAATTTTCAAAAGCCCCTCAATCATCTCCTCCACAAGAAACAGGGACTACTCCTTCTTCCCAATCGATGGTATGGGTTCCTTTTGCAGTACCTAACCCTACAGTGAAGCAATCTCCTCATATGTGTATAGTGTTGGGGTTCAATGGACACTATGTCCTGGGATCCCTCCAATGGAAACAGTTTTATGAAAGCTCATCCCACCTTCACATCATTTCAAACTGAAAATCGGTTACATTAAACACAGTTAATATATCCACCACAATGTCTTTTATGGAATATATGTTTGCGAGATTTCCTTTCCCACATCTTGAATGCATACAACCAAACCTATGAACCCCTCTAAGAGTCTTGTGCTCTAATATCTGCACATAAAGGCACAGTGTTGGAAAATAGCCCTCTCTGAAGGGTCACCCCAAACTTTTTACCTTCCTCCTCCTCTTTTTGCCGATCTCTTTCTGTTGGCTTTAGGACTCTGAGCATCTGAGCACTTTACCACTGCTGACCAGCGCTAAAGTGCATGTGCTCTCTCCTCTAAACAGGGTAACATTGGTGTATACACAATTGACATATTTAGTTTACCTGTAAGTCCCTTGTAAAGTTGTATACCACATACCCAGGACCTGTAACCTAAATACTACTAGTGGCCCTGCAGCACTAATGTGCCACCCACACAAGTAGCCTTAAAAACCAGTCTCAGGCCTGCCGTTGCAGGACCTGTGTGTGTAGTTTATTGACACTTTGACTTGGCATTTAAAACAACTTGCCTACCCCTAAACTCCCATTTTATTACACATAAGTCACCCCTAAGGATGGCCCTAAGTAGCCAATAGGGCAATGTGCTGTGTCAGTAAAAGGTAGGAAATGTAGGTCTGAGATAGAAACCTGTACAAGCGAGGATGCCTTGGATGCAACGATAGTGAACTGCTCTGTAGACATTACCAGGGTGGTCAGAAATGTATTAACTGTACAATTCAGTAATAAACCGAAACCTTACGGTTGGTTTAATAAAAAATGCTCTAGGGCATATTCCAAATTAAAAAAGATATTGCACACTAAGCCAAGATTACCATCCAATGTCCGCCAAGCTAGATTAGACTATAGAAGGGCATTAAAAGAAAGAAAACAAACCCTTCGTAATGATGCTTGGGATTCTTTACATAACGCCGCTGAGCAGAAAGATAGTACTGCTTTCTGGAAGGTCTTGAGAACCCCTTTTTTAGCCCCAAGCAAAGGTCCCTCAGTGGAGATAGCTAGCACAGAAGAAGCTTGGATTACCCACTTCTCCAAATTATATAATGAACAAGGGAATCCAGGGAGTCATCCGGAGGATTGTAACATAAATAATTGTGAACATATTGATCTAGAAATTACCCTGGAGGAGGTTACTAGGGCTCTGACACAAAGTGCGGGCGGTAAAGCACCTGGGCCCGATGGGGCACCAGTTGACCTTTATAAACACAATGTCCCCCTGTGGGGGCCTATATTGACACAGGTTTTTAATGCTAGCATAAGGTCAACCCTCCCTCCAACATGGGTACGATCAATAATAATTCCAATTTTTAAAAAGGGCAATCGCGAAGATCCAGGATGCTATAGACCGATTTCTCTCCTAGATTCTATGGTTAAGGTGCTAGGGAGGGTCATACTGGAACGCTTAGCAGACTGGGCTGAGGAAAATAAGATTTTATCCGACCTGCAGTATGGGTTCCGCGACGGTCTTGGTACCATTGAGCAGTCGTTAAATCTCACAATATTGATAGGCAAGTATACAAGAGCGAGAAAAGGCAGCCTCTACTTGGCCTTCGTTGACCTTACAGCGGCCTTTGATTCAGTCAAGCACAATAGGCTGTGGGAGGTCCTTGAAGGGGTGGGGGTTGATCTACAAATTATCACGCTCCTACGCCGATTGTATAGTGACGCGTCAGCAAGTGTCCGTTTTGGCCGGAAGGGAGAATGCACTGAAGCTTTCCCAATCAGGAGAGGGGTCAGACAAGGTTGTGTGCTGGCCCCCTTCCTTTTTAACCTCTATATAAACGGACTTGAAGATGCATTGCTTCTCCAGGGTAAAGATTTTCCCCAAGCTGGTGGCCGATTTATTCCCGCACTTCTTTATGCGGATGATGCCGTATTGATGGCCGGCACCCAAAACGGCCTCAGAGAGCCCTGGATATTTTTAGCATATTTATGAGCGATCTTGGTCTTGAAACCAATATAACCAAGATGTATGTTATGAGGTGTAAGCAAGGGACGCAGAAGACCCGTGAAATGTTCATAGACGGGAAAAAGTTAGCATCTACAAAAAAAAATTCTTACCTAGGTGTACTTTTTAATCACCAAGATTCTTGGGCCCCCGCCATATCCGCCAAAAAAACAGCCTTTGCTAGATCTACTGCTGCACTATCAAACTTTGCTAACAAGTTAGGTAGGAAACCGCCTACAGAATTGCTGCATATATATAAAGCAAAGTGCGTCACCATGGCAATCTATGGAGCCGGGGTGTGGGGCTTTGTGGACATTAATCCCTTACAAACGATTGAAAATACGTTCACAAGGTACATCCTCTCTGCTCCTCCTAGTACATCCACCTTTATTTGCCACGAGGAGTTAGCTCTCCACCACATAGCAGATCTGGTAAAATTAGAGCCTATTCTTCTGTGGCATAGAGTCTGGTGTAAGGACCAGACAGAGTTTGACAGAGAGATTCTAAAAGATACTCTAAGACTAGAAGGGGCCCTTACAATCCCTTGGATTAAATTTGTACGTGACTTTATGAATGAACTGGGTCACCCTGAATATTTTTTAACCCCATCCTCAATGATGGAGATCTCAAGAAAGTCATTAAAGAAAGAGGGCATCCAGTTTCTAGAAGCTAAAAGATTGCACGGAGAATCTGTAGCAAAAATAACCGTGAGATGCCATCAACTGTTACGTACTACCATAGGGATGGAGCCCTACTTATCTTTTGTGCCAGGATCCTTTGACAGATTTCTTCTTACTAGGTTAAGACTGGGTATTATTCACAGGCTGATGACATTCCCGAAAATGAATGATTGGTCTCGTACTCTAATACTGTGCCCTTGCGATAACATCTCTGTCCAATCTACTATGCATCTAGTCCTGTTTTGTAAATTTTATCAAGAGCAAAGGAAAGCTTGGATTATTCCTTTTTAAGAAAACTTGGGCTCAGGCAGTGCTGTCAAGCAATGCTTTTACTCCAATTACTAGAGAATGAGCATATAGCATGGAGGGTAGCTCAGTTCTTAAAAGCTGCACTTTATATAAGGAAAAGAATTTTATTGATATAGTAATGTATGTATTATGTTTTTTTATTTTCTTCTCTCTTTTTAATTGTAAAATTATTTTGTACTATTTATTATATGTAAATAATATGTTGTGTTTTTAATTTCTGTGCTTTTATGACTGTTTTATATAGCAGCCGAATAAAGCTTTCCTTGACTTGAAAGGTAGGACATGTATTGTTTTGCATGTCCTGGTAGTGACAAACACCCAAATTCGTATTTCACTACTGTGAGGCCTAATCCTCTCATAGGCTAGCATTGGAAATTCCTTAATACACTTTTAAGCTGTAATTCCTGATTAGAAAGGAGTAGTTGCATCATGTTTCATATCTTTCGAATGGTAATGATAAATCCTTTGTACTGGTAAAGTTAGTTTTAACATTACAGTTTTAGAAATGCCACTTTTAGAAAGTACAAGACACACGGATGATGGACGGAATGTAGAACAAATCAAACATTCACCCCCAGTCAAGAGATCTGGGTTAAATCCATCATTCTTTTGCTCACTATGCCACCACAGTTTAGACCCAGCCATATGCAAATCAGTCTTGACCCTGTGACTCATGGGAACAGTCCAGTCCAAACTGCCAAGCTAGGTCCTCCCTGGACCGGAAACACCCCTCATTAGGCAGGCGAACTTGAATCCAGTGGCACAGTGAGCCCGGGACCCACGTCTGCGCATACCCGGCGCACTTAGGGCGGGAAAGCAAAAGACACACAGATGATGGACGGAATGCAGAGCAAAGCAAACATTCACCCCCAATGAAGAGATCTGAGTTAAATCCACCATTCTTTTGCTCACCATGCCACCCCAGTTTAGACCCAGCCATATGGTAATCAGTCTTGACCCTGTGCCTCATGGGAACAGTCCAGACTGAACTGCCAAGCCAGGTCCTCCCTGGACCAGAAACAAGCATCCTGGGACTGGTTTCAGAGCATCACCCCTCATCAGCCAGGCTAGCTTGAATCCAGTGGCACAATGAGCCCGGGACCCACATCTGAGCATACCCGGCGCACTTAGGGCGAGAAAGCAAAAGACACACAGATGATGGATGGAATGCAGAGCAAATCAAACATTCACCACAGTCAAGAGATCTGGGTTAAATCCATTGTTCTTTTGCTCACCATGCCACCCCAGTTTAGTCCCAGCCATATGCAAATCAGTCTTGACCCTGTGCTTCATGGGAACAGTCCAGCCCGAACTGCCAAGCCAGGTCCTCCCTGGACCGGAAACAAGCATCCTGGGTCCAGTTTCGGGGCATCACCCCTCATCAGCCAGGCTAGCTTGAATCCAGTGGCACAGTGAGCCCGGTACCAACATCTGGGCATACCCGGCACACTTAGGGCATGAAAGCAAAAGACACACAGATGATGGACGGAATGCAGAGCAAATCAAACATTCACCCCAAATCAAGAGATCCGGGTTAAATCCATTGTTCTTTTGCTCACCATGCCACACCAGTTTAGACCCAGCCATATGCAAATCAGTCTTCTTGACCCTGTGCTTCATGGGAACAGTCCAGCCCGAACTGCCAAGACAGGTCCTCCCTGGACCGGAAACAAGCATCCTGGGACCGGTTTTGGGGCATCACCCCTCGCCAGCTAGGCTAGCTTGAATCCAATGGCACATACAAGGTACTATACTTATCTAATGTGTTCTCCACGGCGCTTGGAGATTCCGGTTCCTGTTGTGCACTACTGCAAGCTATGAGAGATAACAACAGATATAATTAGTCATTTCCTGAAGTCAAGGGACTAATTATTAATTAAGTTTAGCCCTGTTTTTGTTTTTTGTATTTGCCTGTTGTCATTTTTTTGTGAATCTATCCAGTTGAGAAATACGTTTTTTGTTTTTTTCCTTTTGGGCTGATCATTCTGTTTGGAGCTTTTTCTGATGTTATGTTATCTCATCTGAGTGGCTAGTACATAGTATATCTTCTCTTAATTGACGTGACCTGCTTTGGTTAGTGAAATTCCAAATTCTCACATCTTTTTACTTAGAAAGAAAAGGTATTTCATCCCGCTTCTCTTACTTATGAACTTAGCGGAAGAGGGGAAATTCACAGGTAGCTATGTGCTGAATGTTAATACATTTCTCTAAATAGGGAGTCTGGGGTTACATCTATAGATTAGATATATTTAGTTACACATATACTTTTGTTTTCCATGCAGGCATCCTCTGAGATTCCGAAGATCCCTATTCATTCTGTGTCTTTTCTTCTCTTGTTTTCTCCTCATCCACCATTTCCCCATTTCAGGCTTTGACATTGTTGGGCTTATATAGTGGGTGAGGGAAGTTGGGACCTCGCTACAGAACTTGCATCTCGCCCCTATGGAAAACTAAAGGTGAGAATTACACTCACATCCTTCACAGTCCCTGGAGACTGCAAGCTTGCATTGACCAAAATCGATCATGAGGGAAGAGGCTAGGTCTGCATCGAAACACAGGCAGAACAAAGGTGCCAGGACAGGCCGCACCATATAAGATATAACCCTGTCTTAGAGGCTAATAGAGTACGATGTAATTCACTATCTCCTTCTTCTGCATATTCCTCTCCCATTCCTCCCAGGTGTTCTCATGCTGGCTGAAAATCCAATCAGTCATTGCTGCAAAACTCCTGTCTGGGGAGCCACCAACCAAAAAGGAGTAAGATGGTATCACAGGGCTTGCAGGGCACAATGGTTGTTGGGTTGGGGTTAGGATGGGAGTTGGCCTGTGGGGTAAGTGTTAGGATTGGGTTAGCTGGAATTGCAAAGTACATGCATTGTTGCGGTTAGCCCGGGTTATGATTGTGCAGCTTTGAGATGGGCTATCTTTGGGGTAGGGGTAGGATAGAGTAGCCAGGACACTTTAAGGATTGAGGTAGGATGGGCAGGGGATGAAACATTTGAGTTCAGGGTAAGGTGGAATTGCAAGGGCAATGAATGTCTTTTGGAGGAGTAACTGTCACTTTTCTGATTAAATTCCATAGTCTAGACTAGTTCATGCTGTATTCTGATTGCCAGTAAAATGGAATTATTGTTATGTAGGTAAGTTCAGAAGTAATTAGTAATGAGATCTGGGATGCAATAAGGATACCACTGAAGGACCCCTCATTGGCCAATGGGTTGTTAGCCTTGGAAGCGTGCTTATGCCCACCGCCAGGCTCTTCGATCCAATTTAGTAGTATTACGGGGTTTCATGCGATGTTACCAACAAAACCCTTATGCTCTCCTCCCATAGCTGGTCCTAGCCCAATCAGGAGTGGAAAAGTGCATAAAACAATAAGGCCAACTAATTTCTCAAAGCTAGGGAAGTCCTGCCGGAATGAAATAGACTGACTAAGGGAAGGGCTTGCTGCCAGACCTACAACTCATGGCCATAGCATCCAACGCTTATCCCCGACTGCTAACATTGCGAACATGCCGTCCAATGAGAGTCCCATTGCTTGTGGTGTAATTTCCATTCCTAGCCAACAAACAAAGACCTCAAAGTCCATTTTATTGATTCCAATCCATGATTTACTGACCCCCCTATCTCACTGATGATACACCCTCCAGTGAACCTATGTAAAGATATGGAGAACAAAAATCCTAGATATTAATCAATCAGTCAACTGTAGCATTAGTCCCTTTAAAATTAAATCTTGGAATTTCACTGGTATAAGAGGGAAACTGTCAGGTCCAAATTGCGGCAACTTTATCAACGGGTACGACATTATGTTAATCCAGGACACATGGGCTCTGGACAAAGTTTTCTTGCAAGGGTATTCTAATTTTAGCATAGAAGTGGTTCCTTCCAGGGCAGGTCCCCTGTTTGGCGCCCTCCTAATCTGGATTAAAACCATGCCAGGGGTATCTCTCAAAAGGATTGATATAAATAGCAACGACATCTTGGGCCTACATATCTGTTGACAGAATGGGCGCAAGCTTAATGTATTTAATATCTATAATCACTCTGTGAGGAGGAATAAAGATTCACCTACCCTAAAAGTGTAATACTAGCTTTGAGCCTCTTGAAGGTTTGTCGATGATCACAGAAGTGAAAGATGAAGCTAGAGGTATACCAAGACTGGAACCTAAACCATTAAGATTCAGGTTTTCTGCTGCAACCCAATTAATGTCACTCATGCTGTCCTTTGGGTTGCAAGCCTGTAATGGTAGATTCGAGTCAGATAACCCCCTGCCACTACTTTTTTTAGAGGGACCTGTAGGAGCAAACTCAATTACATCTTGCTAGACATCGACCTTTGGTACTTAGCTTTAGATTTCGAAGTTATTACTCGAGAAAACATCAACCACAATGATCTCACATAGTTAGTAGAGGAAATGTTGTTCAAATCCATCAGAATGCAGCGCAGCGCAAAGCAAACATAAGGAGATGATGGACGGAGTGCTGAATCTTTTCAAACACTCACCCCCAGTCACAGATCTGGGTTGAATCCATCATCATTCTTTAGCTCACTTTGCCACCCCAGTTCAGACATAGCTATATGCAAATCAGTCTTGACCCTGTGCCTCATGGGAACAGTCCAGACCGAACTGCCAAGCCATGTCTTCCCTGGACCGGAATCAAGCATCCTGGGACCGGTTTCGGGCTAACAGCCCTCATCAGCCAGGCTAGCTTCAATCCAGTGGCAAAGTGAGCAAGGGACCCACGTCTGGGCTTACCCTGCCAACTTAGGGTGAACAAAGCAAACACAAGGAGATGATGGACGGAGTGCTGAAACTTTTCAAACACTCACCCCCAGTCACAGATCTGGGTTGAATCCTTTTTTTTTTTTTTTTTAATTTTTTTTAAAATATTTTATCAGACACAGCCATTTGCTGAAAACCATACAAAAAAGAAACCAGACATCTGAGTACTATACATATTTTGATTAAACAAAAACATTTAATTAACATGGTGAAGGTATCAGCCATATGGGAAAACACACAAGAGTATACAGAGAGCATCAACAGTAAACGTCTAATGGTATTTGTGGGACCAGACAGTAACATTGCCCAAACGATCCCCCCTTCTCACTAGACCATAAAAAAGGCACATACACATAGGGGAGCGGAGCCTAGCCCCAGTGGCCGACTAAGACCGTCCTTCCTTCCATCTGTAAATGGGTCCCCATATACGTTTACCCAACAGCCTCCCTCTTTTCCCTTTCCTCTCATAAATCCCCTTTTCAAGATTAAAGCTAGATAAAAGCCTTGCAAGCCATTGTTGAAACGTGGGCGATATTTTATCTATCCATACTGTAGAAATACAGATACGCAGTACCGCCATAGCCATAAAGATAAAGTGTTGCTGCGGGTCTTGCCAGGCCTCACCATTTAGACCTAACAGAATTATAGACGGTGTCAGGGTCACTTTAATTTCCAATGCACTATCCATAAACTGTTCTATCGCTTTCTGGAGGACTAGCAGATTAGGGCAGGTCGCAAACATATGAGTTAAATCTGCGTCCCCACTGTCACATCGAGGGCACGTGATTCCCGTCTGCCCCCCCATTTGGAAATCCTAGCAGGAGTATAATACAAAGAAAATAATGTCTTATACTGTTGAGCTTGCAGCCCTGCTGAACATAATGTTGTTTGGCCTAATTCCAATGAGGTCTTGAAATCAGCATGAGCTACACCTAGTTTATCCGCCCATTTCTTCTCATATTTTCATAAGTCATCCTTTTGTAGCAAAATGAGCTCGGAATAAAACCTCCGTATAGTGCAGTCTGCCCCTCCTCTGACAACCTCCATAATATTATTTCTACCGAATCCACTTGGTCCCCCCTTTTTCCCACCTAAAAAACTGCGGATTTGGAGGTACTTGAAAAAGTCTCTTTTATTAATGCCATAAACATTCTGTAGATCTATAAACTGCACAATTCCGTGTGGCCCCATTATGTCAGCCAGACTCTGGATCCCGTGCCTTCCCCATTCGACCATTATAGAATCTGCAAAGATTTCCGCAGGGAGCGTGGGGTTCCTGAGTAGCTGAGTATAGCCATTCAGCCGGCCAAGACCGGTCTTTTTGCGGAATTCTGTCCAGATCCCATAAGCAGCCATCAGAGTTTTAAACCGGGTTCTCTTGAAGTAGCTAGGCTCAGTAAACTTCAGGAAGCAATTCTCCGCCTCTTTTCCAACCAGGATTGAATACATATCAATTGAGCCCGACTTGACCCATGGATCGAATGCATCCCCACCAATTAACCCACTCATATATTGAAAGGCTGCTGCCCAGTAATACATTCTAAAGTCGGGGACAGCCAGCCCTCCCCTTTCCCGGGGTAAGGCCATAAAGCGTAATGCCCTTCTGGTTTTCCCATGTGCCCAGATAAACCTGTTGACTAGATGCTCCAATGCTGAAAACCATTTCTTCTCAAATTCAAGTGGGATGGCCCTAAAAAGATACAAGATCTTTGGTAAAAAGACCATTTTAACCACATTACATTGTCCAATGAGTGAAAGGTGTAGGTTGTGCATTCTATCAAAGTCCTGTTTGGCTTTAGTCAAAATTGGCTCAATGTTTCTACCTACGACTTTTCCCAAATCTGCAGATATACTGATCCCTAAGTACACTGCTGAATCAGTCACCCGGTTGTCCCCACACACTGCTCCTGCATTCTTGACAATCTGAGTTTTGGAGCCCTTTAAAGCATACCCTGAAACCAGGCCAAAGGTTAGGGCCTCCACCTCAATAGCCCCTAGAGCGGTTTCCGGGTATGGAGTAACCAGGGCGATATCGTCAGCATATGCAAGGGTTTTATATTCTAAGCCGTGAAATCTCATAGGAATGATGGCTCCATTAGCCTCCAGCTTCCAGATTAGGGGATCGATATAAATTGCAAAAAGCAACGGTGAACATGGGCATCCCTGCCGGGTACCCCGTTTGATTAATAAATGAGCTGTATAACCACCGTTTACCTTGAGACGAGCTGTTGGTTCTTTATAGAGTGCCTGGATTGCTTTAATATATCCTCCCCCAATGCCAAACCGTCACATAGCTGCCCACAGATAGTCCCAGGAGACCCTATCAAATGCTTTTTCGGCATCCATCAGCATGACTGCCATTGGTTCTCCTGAGACTTCGGCAGCATCAAAAAGCGTTACAACTCTGCGAACATGCTGCGTTGTGCCTCTCCCTGGAATAAAGCTATGCTGCTTTGGGCTAACCATCTTATCTATAATTTTACTAAGTCAAGTTGCCGTAGACTTAGAATTTGTTTTAGCATCGGTATTCATTAGGGTTATTGGACGGTACGATCCTGGCTCTTTGGGTGGCTTCCCTTTTTTAAGAAAAATGACGATGTCCGCCCCTGCCCATGAATCTGGCACAGAGCTACCCGATTGTGCTTGATGTATTATCTCAACTAGATCTGGCCCAATGATTCCCTGGAAAACTTTATAAAACTCTAGGGGGATCTGATCCGGACCGGCTGCCTTGCCAGAAGGGAGGCTTCCTAGAGCGTCATGAATCTCTTCAACTGTCAAAGGTATTTCCAGTGCCTCCCTATCTTCATCGGTGATTGACTGTATTAGAACCTCGTTAATATACCTTTGGATTTCCCACGGGTCTTTCGCCTGTTCTTCCTCATATAGATTAGCATAGAATTGTCTGAATATCTCCCGTATTCTTTCTGGTTCAGCAACTATGTTCCCTTTCCCGTCTGCTATCTCCTTAATCTCCCCATATGCTGTTCTCTGCCTCAGACGCACCGCTAGGGTATGCCCAACCCGTTCACTGAACTCGTAGCATTGCTCCTTTCTTGCTATAAAGGTTGCAGCAGCCTTGGTAGCTATAGCTTCCTGAGCTTCCGCTTCAGCCAGAGTCAATTTTAACAGAATTTCATCCACCGCTACACCAGATGAGATTGCATCATACAATTCCTTTTCAATGTCAGCTACTACCTGAAATAGCTTTTTCCCTACAAGTGCCTCTTTTTTCTGCCTGTACAGGCTGTAGCTCAGCATCTCCCCTCGTACCCCAGCTTTCCAGGCATCCCAAACGACTGCTGCCCAAGTACTACCCCTGTTAATATCCCAAAATCCCTCGATCCATGTCTTCATATGCTGTACATATCCTGGGTCTTTCAATAACCCTCTCTCAAAGGACCATACCTGCTCAGGTCTTCCCCCCCTTCCAATGTCAACTGATAGTACTAGGGGACTATGATCTGAGAAAATGCGGGGGTGCTTCTCAATCCGGCACCTGGAAAGTAATGAGTTAGATACGAAAAAATAATCTAATCTGACACCCACCCGGTGGGGAGCGGAGAAGTACGTACTACCTGGGTCCTTAGGCTTAAATCGTGACCACACATCCTCCAACGAGTTGTTCCGAGCTAAATTGTGAACTGCTTGGAAAGTCCTTTTCTTCCGACCCGTATATTGCTCCCCAGACTCTGCCCAAGCCCCCCCCATCACATTTATGTTAAAGTCCCCACACATAATAATCGGTGTAGGCCAGGAGGCTAGTTCAGAGTCTAGAAACTCAAAGACATCCGGGTCATCAGCTGTTGAGCCATATACTGAGCATACTGTAAGCGTCTCCCCCCTTATTATACACTCCACCAGTACCCATCTACCCCACTGGTCTTCCAGCTTCCTTTTGACAATTATGTTACCACGTCGCCCCAATATGGCAACCCCTCTAGTCTTCGTCCCCTGTCTAGTATTCGCGATCAAGTGAAAACCAAGCTGCTCCAATACACTTCCTCTTGCTCCCTCTATGTGTGTCTCTTGTAAACATAGGAGATCCGATCGCATTGTTCTCAGGATAGCTGCAACCCGCTGTCTTTTGGACTGGTCATTTAATCCACAAACATTAATTGATGCAACTCGTACATACATTAGTGAACATCAAAGATCTGCCTGACCCGGTAAACCTTCAGATTCCTTTCTAGCTTTTGTGTTTCCTCTCTTTTCCTTTTTATGTTTCCTCTTCTTTATTTTTAATATCTTTGTTACACCTCATGTGACTCCCTTTATACCTCAGATGCCTTACTATGTTGTGCCCTATTCCCTCAATCCCCCCCCTAGGCCCCCTGTCCTCCCTCCCCAACCTCCCCCCACCCCCCTCACAGGCAAATAGGTCAAGCATGACCTATGCGTGACAGCTGAAGCTCACAGCTGAGTCACCACTTCCCCCCCCCTTATCCCCTCAACATCATCCCATACAAACTGGCCGTCCAGGCATCCAAACAGTAAGCAATTATACAACCCTTGCAGCACCATACTGGCTAAAGTGATAAATGCAGGGGAGGGGTAAAAGGAAAAAATCATTACATTGCGCCAATAAGCGCATCAGAGACGTCTATCAAACCCTCCCCCTTACCCCCTCTTTTCTTGCAATTCCATCATGTACGTTTGTGCCTTGACTTCAGAAAAAAACATCCGGACTTGAACCCTGAATATTATTTTAAGCCGGGCAGGGTACAGTAAATATGCCTCGCAGCCCAAACCCTGAAAAGGGGAGATCATCTGCCTGAGCCACCACCTCCTTTCAACCATGGCATGGCAAAAGTCGGGGCGGGCGAAAAAGGTATTGCCCTCAAATGAACACTTAGCAGTGGGTTTAGCTTTATCTATAATTGCCTGCCTAAGAAGAAAGTTACCGATATACACCAGGATTGCCCTGGGTCTATCAGGCTGGCCCGTAGCCTGCCCTCTTTTTTGAAACAATGGGAACCGATGCGCCCTCTGCACCTCCGTCTCCCAGTTCCATGTGGCCAGATCCGGAAAAGCTCCCTTCAACAAGGTCACAACAAACGCCATTATATCTCCATCCTCAATATTCTCTGCCAGGCCCAAAAGTCTAATGTTATTTCTTCTCTGGCGATTTTCAAAATCTTCCAGCTTCCATTGTAGATCCTCTGTTACCTTCTCCTGCGTCTCCTGAGCAGTCTGCCACTTATTGACCTCATCCTCTAGCCTCCCGGTTCGTTCCTCCACCTGGGTGACCCGCTCTGCCATATCCTCATATAGCTTATTAACTTTCTTTAATGAGCCCTGAAGTCTCTTGGTTGCTTGCCTCGCCCTTCGGCTCTCCAACCTGGCTTCCCCCTGCATCTGTTTAAGTGTAGTATATAATAATTCCATTGAGGGTGCCTGAACTGCAGCAGCGGGGCTGCTGTGTCCCCCAGTTTCCGTTACTACACCATCGTCCTGATAGAGCTGGGTGGTAGCTGAATAGTCCCAAGTAAGCTTTCGGGCCGTGGCAGTGTCCGTTCCAGATGGGCTCACTGTCGTTCTATATTTCGACCTACTCTTCTGGGAGGCACCCCTTGAGGCTGCTGGTGCCCTTTGAACTGACGAGGATTCTGCAGAGGCTGTGCCATCCGAGAGATTGTCATCGCTAGTAAGTGACAGATCTGAGTCGTCATTAAGAGAGAAAAAGCAGTCCACCTCTGGTGAGGCAGCTATTGATTTGCTGTGATTAGTCCCTTGACAGAGTGCGGGTACATGTGCTTGTACTTGTTCAGCTAGTTCTGCCGCCAAAGGTTTATCTGGAAGGGTGAGAGCGAGGGGGGCGGGCACCTGATCAATACATTTAATTTTGCTCCCTCCCGTCAGTTCAAGACTGGGCCCAGCATTACTTACTGACGGTGGATTGAATTCGGTGCAGCCTGTCATCTGTTCCCCCTGCAGACTCTGCTCAATCCGCCCATCCGGGCCATCCATGTTCTCCTTGCTCCGCTCTTCTTGTCTGTCAGTCTGCCCAGCAGGAGGGTGCAACATTGTATCCCCACGAGGTATGCTTTCAATCCTTCCCGTCTGTGCCGTCGATCCGTCCTTAATTGGGTCCGCCAAGGGTGCAGTCGAAAATGATTCCATCAGGGTAGGCTGCCGAGTCTTACTGCCCCCTCCGCTGACGACCTTCGAGCTCACAGCGTTTCTACTACCGCCATTGCCGGTCCCCCCGCTCTCTCCCAGCTTCTTCAATGTCGCTCTCCGAGGGAAAGCTGAGCCGCGAACAGACCCGGTCAGAGGCACAGCAGCAGCAGCAGCAGCAGGATCCTTCTGCGGATCCTTGGAGTCCTTCTGTTGCTTGTTCGTTCTTGGCGCCATCCTGCTGCAGAGATGCGCCCGTCGGTGTAGAAGACAAACTGTACGGCAGCTTTCAGATGTCACCGATTTCAACAATGCTGTCAGACTCCGCTTCCAGAGTCGGCGCGACACTCACCCCCAGTCACAGATCTGGGTTGAATCCATCATCATTCTTTAGCTCACTTTGCCACCCCAGTTCAGACATAGCTATATGCAAATCAGTCTTGACCCTGTGCCTCATGGGAACAGTCCAGACCGAACTGCCAAGCCATGTCTTCCCTTGACCGGAATCAAGCATCCTGGGACCGGTTTCGGGCTAACAGCCCTCATCAGCCAGGCTAGCTTGAATCCAGTGCCAAAGCGAGCAAGGGACCCACGTCTGGGCATACCCTGCCAACTTAGGGCGAACAAAGCAAACACAAGGAGATGATGGACGGAGTGCTGAAACTTTTCAAACACTCACCCCCAGTCACAGATCTGGGTTGAGTCCATCATCATTCTTTAGCTCACTTTGCCACCCCAGTTCAGACATAGCTATATGCAAATCAGTCTTGACCCTGTGCCTCAGAATAGCAATCCCACATTCTGCAACAATATTGTCCCTTGCAAATTATAGAAAGGCGGTAAAGTGGTTCAAGATTAGCTTTAACCTTGACACTTTCACACAAATTTAACACCAGGTTGGGCCCTTTCAAGTCATCTCATTGAATGAAATTCCAATGGACAAGTTTCATATCAAATATACCGGGTTCCGGAATCATGAAAAGAGCTCACTATGGTCCTGATTCTTAAACCATCTAAGGACCCACGGAAGGCAGAGTCATATCACCCGATGTTCCTGCTTAATGCAGACTATAAGATCTTTGTCAGCAGTTTAGCAGGGAGATTAGCTAAATTGGCTCCCCAACTTATCCATCTCAACCAGAAAGGGTTTATTCCAGGGAGGCAAATTCATGAATTGACCCAGCAATTAATTGGTTGTATTGATCTGGCTACAACGCATTCGATCCCTTTGGCGATAGTAACTTTGGACGCCCCCAAGGCTTTTATTCGTGTTTGTTGGGTCTACCTACGGAAAGTCTTGGCGGCTATGGGGTTTGGCCCCTTCTTTATAACTACGTTGAAGGCCTTATATGAACAATCAACAGCTAGAATCCTCCTTAATGGGTCTCTTACACGCAGTTTCCCAATAACTAGAGGTACACGGCAGGGCTGCCCTATCTCACCATTATTATTTGACATCTATATTGAACCATTGGCCCAGAAATTGAGACAGGACGATCAGGTCATCCCTTTCAGCACAGGCACATATAAAAATAAAGTAGCTCTGTATGCGGACGATCTTGTAATCTTTACTGCGGACCCGATCCTAACCATACCTCAGGTAGAAACATTAGTGAAAGATTTTGGGGCATTATCTGGGTATCTGGTTAATAACGCAAATACCGGAATAATGTGTTGGAATGTATTAGATTGGAAGGGAAGTATACAGAATGAGCTTAGATACCTTGGAATTAGCATCATTAAACTATTGGAGAATATTCCCCAGTTTAATATAAAGAGGATAGCAAAGGAGGTGGATATAATACTTGGTAGGTGGAAGAATTTACCCTTGACTTTATGTGGGAGAGTGAACCTAATTAAAATGGTTGTACTACCTAAATTGACATATCTTTTCAATTGCATCCCTCTCAAGTTCCCCAAATTAATGATTAATAAGATACAGGGGAAATTAGTGAGTTTTGTTTGGGCGTCTAAGGGAGTCAGGCTTGCCGGGAAGAAACTGAGGCGCAAGTTGGAGAAGGGCGGCCTGGCCCTCCCAGACTTGAGGCTATACTGTATGGCATTTCAGTTCAAGAACTGTAGAATCCTTCTTGGTAAACCAGGATCTTTGGCATGGGGTATATTGTTGGAAGAAACGGTGAAGGAAAGGGGCTCTAAAGGCTTTCTTTACAAATTTGGGGCAAGAAAATTTTTCAAAAAAGTAAGGCTAAAGACCTTAAAGGCAGCACTTATTCTTTGGCTGAAGGTAAGGAAGATACTTGAAATGGGTTACTTCTCAGATTTTTCACCAATCTGGGATTCACCGGGTTCACCTGAGTGTCTTCAACATTGGTTAAGTCTTCCATTGAGGAGGGTGGGAATTGAAGTGTGGGGGGATCTTTTGACGATGCAGGGTTTTGTGCCCTGGGAAGTGCTGGTGGCAAAAACGGGTGATTCCCTCTCTAGATTCAAGTATCCCCAGCTTTCCACTTGGGTGGCGACCAATGGGCAAGAGATAGGTGGTGTGTGGGAATTCGAATTAAAAATACAGAATGAGGCTCCCAGAAAAAAGGAAATTGCCGACTGGTACTGGACTTTGTTGGAAACTGAGGATAAGAAGTTAAAAGTGCCGTATGAGATCTGGGCAGATGTTATTCAGATGACGGAGCTGCAATCAGTCTGGCAACGTTCCTTAAAGACTCTTTATAAGGAGGTTAAACCCTAAATTTGAAAAGAAATTATTTCTTCACAATAAACAGGCTGTATTGGTCTCCTCAGAAACTTGCCAAGTTTGTTACAGCACCAACCCCAAGATGTCGAAGATATGGTTTGTTAAGCACTGACGATATCCATATGTTTTATGAGTGTCCTAAATTACAGGTCTATTGGAATGCCGTCGAGAACGTTGTCAATGATATCTTCCAGTCAAATATAACAATGAGTCCAACACTGGTACTGATGGGATTGGATGAAGTTCCCAAGTCAGCCTCTCTCGGCAAATATGAGAGATCTTCTCTTCTATATGATGCTTCTAGCAAGGAGAGAGATTTGTAAGAGATGGTTAGATCCCCTTCCTCCCCAGGGATGTAATTGGCTTCAGGCGCTTAGCACTATATGCAAAGTGGATACAGGACTTGAAGGGGGTTCTCGTTGTGCGATTTGGGAAGACTATCTGAGCTGGCACGGAACAACAAGGGCTTAAGCTGAAGTCCAATGATTACGCCTGCATGAATCCAGTAGCCAGGAAACTGGTAGGACTGGTACGGCAGGGCTAGTGGTTAAATTGCAAGTGGCCTGAGGGTGGTACAGGTCGTATTTAAAGGCATGGCTTTGCAACACTGGTGATATGAGGACAAAAAGTTTTTTTAAAAAGGACAAGCTTCATATCACTCTGTTTAATGCCATACACACACTTTATGTACCGAAATTTCGAGGGTTCATAAGCAGGGGGTGAACGAGGGTCCCTCCTGGTATTCAAGAGAGTGTCGCTGTGCTATGGACCTTCTGATAAGTGTTAATAAGGCAGGTGACCATGATCGAATTATGCAACAGCATGCATCATGCAAAAGCATCATTACTACTTCTAAGCAGGAATGGATAGATTCTGGGTGGCTGGCCCTGATTGAAGCCCTTAATAATAAAGATCATCGCCTATTTTTTTCAAATTTTCTCTCATGGTGGTGCCGTTACCAATAGCTCCATCGAATGTATGGTACAACTCCAGCAATGGGCTGACCGCTAGACTAATCAATATGCCACACCACCCTCCATACATGTTGTACTTCATCCAGCGCTGTATAACGAAGCTGAGAGTAGAGTAGAAATATCTAATAGATTTTCTTTGAATGAGACTCTATCGGCCATTATTTCTTTACGTCATGGCAAGATGCCAGGACCCAACAAAGTCCCAGGTGACCTCTTAAGTTCAAAACCCAATGCATGGGGCCCCTACATCAATGCCCTTTTAAACAAGATACTGGAAGGTGATGACATACCCCTGTCTTGGCTGGCACCAGAAATAATCCCTATCTTTAAGAAGGGTGACAGGACCTTCCCAGGCAATTATAGGCCTATAAGCCTGATCGATAACCTGCAATAGGTTTTCTGCCACCATATTCTATCCAGACTCCAAGACTGGATAGATGAGAAAATGATTCTTTCCCTCTACCACGCAGGGTTTCGTCTGAAAGTGAGCACTATTGACCAGGTGTTTCGATTAAATCTCCTAAAGTGGAAGTATGTGGCCCTCTCAAAAGACCATCTGTATATTGGTTTTGTTGATTTGAGGGCCGCCTTTGACTTGGTCCTGAGATGCCTACTGTGGTCGGCTCTGTCCAGTATGGGTATTGAACTATGCCTACTATATATCTTAATCAGACTGAATGACAAGACCTTTGCCCAACTAAGGTGGGGACCAGGGGGAAGCTAACCGATCGTATACCTATTGTGTGTGGGGTTTGGCAGGGAAATGTGTAATATCTTCATGTTATATTTATAGTGTTCCCCTTGACCTTGTAACTAGCTGCTCAGCCAGTGTGAGTGTTCTTTTGTGGAATGTTGACATGAGTGGAATGTTTGGGTGCCTGGGTGTGTGTGAGACAGTTGGGAAGATGGGCTGAGCAGCTAGCAGGCTGCTCCTGGTGGGGCTGCTTTACCTGTTATCCTTATTACCTTGGATGTTATGGACTTGAATAAATAACTTGAAAGACACAACCTGGCTACGTCTGCTGTGTCACCTCAACACATGGAACTTGCTTACTTCATTTGGCGACAAGTTGGAGACTTTTCCACGCTTTACAAGGTACCACAAGGAAGTTTAAACATGACAAGCCATGGATGTCTTCAAGTTGGAATGATAGAACAGAAACAAGAAGAAAACAGAGCTATTGGAACACGTAGTGGTTCTCAAAGGATCACAGATTTTGCACAAGTACTTTTCCAGGAGGAAATGGTACATATGAGACATTGGAGGAAGTTGTGGACAGAGAAGGCTAAAGTTCAACAAGAAACTATTGAAAGGGAGCATGAAGAAACAAGAGAAACTGGAAGAAACAAGAGAAACTGGAGTTACACGCCCTGCAGCCCCACCAGTGTCCATTACACCGGACAGCCCCAGCCAAGGCATGCTATACTCTACTACTCCACCAATGATGAACTGCAAGGTAACCAATGTTGTGTTTATTTTCTGGCTCTACATGACCTGCAAGTGTGTACTGTTCAGAAAATTCAGTGACTCTGGCACTCCTTATCACCAGTCAGTTTATGAGCATCAAGATGCTGTTCATTTTTTAAATATTGTACAGCATTGTACAATCTGGTGAGCTCAAGAGCATCTATCTGCAGCTTTTGGTTTTCAATTTTGTGAATGTATGCCGATTTCAGCTCCTGCTGAGGGTTGTTTGGTGTTTTATGCTCTGTTTTGGCAACACATGCGAGATTTTTGCATTAGACTTTTGTTTCAGTTCAGCCTTAAGACGGATGACTGTGATGCTATTTTTGTTTTTTTTATTGTCTTTGGGAATATTTTAAAAAAATGATGAGGCCCTTCAACCCTGGAGCAATGACAGTTAAACTGCTGCGGTGTGGTTTTAAATAAAGCACGAGTCGCGGGAAGCGCGCGCACTCCTACCTGCATTGTTTCTGTCGCGCAGAGACTTTCCCTCGAGGTTTTTGTTGCAAGGTCTTTGTTGCTGTGGCAATCTGGAACTCTGCTGAGGGTTGTTTTGCTGCAGGAACGTGTCGAGAGCCATTCGGCACGACGTCAATAGCGAGTCCCCATCTTGTGTTTGGAGGCACCAACGATGTACCCGAACCACGCTGTGTTCTGTGGTTCATTTTTTTTTACAGCACATTCTCTGCCAACCACGCTCTGTGTTTGTTGATAAAGTTTTTTCAAGATTTCAACGTGAACAGCAACGTTGCTCCATCCTAATCTGCATTTTAGGTACTTTCTCTCTGTTTTGCTGTGTGCTAATCCTGAGGAGATGTTCGGATTGAAATCGGCACATCTGTTAGGTCTTCTATTTACATGGGGTTTGAGGAGAATATTGTTGACGCAGCGTGCAGCTCTATTCCGGAGGTCAGTCGTTCTGGGACAAAATCTGTACAGCTTTACATATTTTGTAGTAAGCTGCACGCTGGCATCGGAGCTCATGTGCTCTGCAGTCTAAACCGGTGCTCTCTGTTGTAGTGTGCTAATTTTTTTTTTCGGGCGTAAGTACTGTTTTTTTTAGGTCTCGCCCTGAAGCCAGCGCTTGCGCTGGGTCTGGGCGAGACATTTTGTAAGTGGGCTTTTGAAAATGCGACCACTTTTTTTTGTCCTGGCCTAGAGCATGCGAGTACGCGCACAGTAACGCGCATTCCTCGCATGCTCCAGGCCATCTGGCTTTTCTTTCCAACCCTCCTCCCCCTCCCCCACCACAGAGCGCGTCTAGCAGCCGCGCGGCCGTGTCACTTTCACGGCCGTGCGTCACTTGCTCTCCCGCTCCTCCCCCTCCCCCACCACAGCGCGCGGCCAATGCTTGTTATGTGGTATTCTCCTATCCCGAGTCTCGCGCCCCTTGTTTGCTGCTCTGCCCTTCCACTCGCGTGCCCGCTGTCATGGAGCTCAGCCAGGGCTGGTGGTACCGCCAGTTATTGATTGTGGCACCTTAAGACACGGATTATTTGTGCTGCTGCTGAAGAAACACTGACACAGAATCCTCTCTTTGAGATGCGTAGCCCGTCGGCCCCTCGCTCGCTCCCTCCCTCCCGTCGGCCCCTCCTCCCTCCATTGTGCACCGGTGCTGGTCAGACCTGGCGCGCGCTATGGACGGAGGGCAGAGAGCTGCACGCGCAGGCGAGATCCCCCAGCTCCTTTCATCTTCTTTATTCTCTCTCCCTTCCCCTATCCTCACTTTTAGGTGCCCCGCAGCCCCTTCTCACTCGTTGATTTGCTGTCCCTCTCCCCTTTCTACCCATCCTGCTCCTTGGCCCCTTCCCTCGTGTCTCTACTCTCCCCCCTCTCCAACTCTTTCCCTCTCCCCTCAGACTCCCTACAGCCGCTCCTTTCTCATCCCTGCCCGTCCCTCCTCCTGCCCTTCGCCTTCCAACTTACAAAGTAGTGCTGGGAGTTATGCAGTGGCGCCCTCTTATTTACAGGAACAGGACACCTCACCTACTTAGCTTGAGGCGAGGGTGTTTCGGTCAGCAGACTTACTCTACTTCTGAGACACAGCCCGTTGGTGTAATGTGAGCATAGGGTTTTTGCCTGTGTGTGCAGAAACATTTCTACATTTAGTTCATAATAACGGGAGGAAACTTAATCTGAGTAGAGTTTGGCCTCCGTGTTTCAGGTGACATATACAAGAAGGACTTCACACCTCCCTTGCTCCAAGGGCATTGCACAGACGAGCTACTTTCCCACTACAGGTTTGAGAAACAGATTCGTGCAGGAATAGTTGTGGACTTTAAACATTACGTCTGTCATCCAGAAGTCACATACTGCTGCTGACAGTGGTATCAGCTGATCTGAAGCGCCACATTGCTGCTGACAAGAATTAACACCTCTAATGGGACGACAGAGGCTGTTATGTAAATGCTAAAATACAGTTCAGAATAGGATATTTTATCAAATACACAAGCACTCCGAGTACGTTCTCATGGCTGCTTTGCATAATATTGTATTTCCTGACAAAAAAAGAGTATTCCGGTTGTTTTAAAAGTACAGCCTAGTGCAATCAACTCTAAATCCCGTGGGGCCTGTTCTGGATCTGACTCCGTCCATGGCTGATACCAATGCTTAACTCGTGTTTACCACAATGTTTATTTATCTCAGCCGGGGAACCCCTTACATTCTGAGACCCCCACTCGCCCCCGTTTGTTGAGTCGTTTTTGTATGTTTGAGGAAGTTTACACTTAAGCCCCTGTACCATTCTTTCTACATAAGATATGCAAATACATAGGAATAATAGAAACAAATACCACTTTCATCTGTAATTGTTTGTTCTGATGGCTGATTGAATGCCACGTTACATTTGTCAGACCGTTAGAGTTGAAGGGATATATTGGCTTTGTTAGTGATCCAAAAACAGAAACCAGAGCCAACAACTGTGCCGCAGCTTAGAATGATTTTTCATTGTGTACCAACTGCGCATTAATTCATATGGTTAAATGCACTGAATGAAAAATACGGATGAAACAAACATATGCATTTTGTAATGTGCCCCAGATAATAAGTTTGGGAATAGTTGTAGAATATATAGCTCTGAATTTGAGGTCATCTAGCTCTTATTGTTCTTAAGGTTTGGCGTTTCATGTACAGCCATCGCGTTGCTGACTTCCGGCAGGATTCTTTTTGTTTGTATTACTTTCTTTGACGTTAACAGCAAGTGCTATCACTGCTACACGTCTTCTTTGTGGTGCATGTTGGGTATTGTAGTGTCACTACTGTTTGAGGCCCTTGTTAGTAATCTGGTGGGTTAGTCATCAGGTTCACTGTTCACTCTTTGGCATCATAACTTGGCACATAATCCACAATTGCTGCTCATAATGTTCGACTGTCTGCCAGCAGCAAAGAGCATCGAGCAGGAACACATTGGGGGGCTGCTGTGTAGTCAAGGACCGAGATCGTGTTGTTTTTTAGGTCTCGCATATGCAGCATTTGCGCTGTCTCTTCGAGACATGATGTATTCAGGATATGGGCATAAAACTCCGCCCTCTTTCAGCCCATCTTTTTAATTGGCTCCTTTCCCTGTCCTTTGTAAATGGTGGCTTTTCATTGGTAAATAGGCTTAGTAATCCCTCCTTAGAACTGCCTTTTCTCTTCTTTTAACCTCCCATAGGGACATCCCTTGTTACATGTGTTGTTACTCCCTAGGTTTTAAACACACCCTCAGAGCACTATTTTCTTAAAGGGCTAAAGGCAGAACACACACGTGGTCCTAAGTAAGGCTGGCAGTGGTTACTTTACTAACTAGCACATCTCACATTTATTTGAGACTTTCTATAAATTTCACTTCATCAGCTCCAGAGTACAACATAATCTGGAATTAATATAATAATTCTTTTGTTACATTTCAAAGCTACTAATTGTATATAGGGACATAGCTATTTCAATGTCTTTGTGGTACTGTCTTGCATGCAATGCATTATGGGTAGGGTGGATTTAGCATATCTTCTGCAGGGTGCAGTACCATATGTGACCAAAAGAGGTCCCATGGAACCTCTTTTGGCCACATATGATACTGCACCCTGCAACATGGCTAGGCAAAAAACATTGCCATGTATAATGCCTATAGCTCAAACTTTGCAGGGTGCAGTACCATATGTGGGCAAATGGCCTCACATGGTACTGCAGCCTGCAACATGGCCAGGTAAAAAACATTGGCATTTTTAATGCCAATAACTCCAACTCCAACAAATGCGAGACCGGTTGCATTTCCAATGCAATAGGTCTTGCATTTGTTAGAATTTGAGCTGTTGGTGTTGAAAATGACAATGTTTTTTGCTTTTGCTTTTATACCATTGGTAATAGAGCTATGCAAATATAATAACTCCACTGCAAATAAAAAAACAAAAGTAAAAAACATTGTTATTTTCAACGCCAACAGCTCTAACTTTAACAAATGCGAGACCTATTGCATTGCAAATGCTTGTTTGGTGTACTTGTTTGTGCTTGATACTGTCATGGACCAACACCGTATGTAGCAGTATCCTCCTGGACAGTGTCTCTTTTCCTTCGTGAAGTTTGCACACAACTTTATATTTTGGAAGGTCTTGTTTTTTCTGTGTTTCCTTCGCTCACAGGTTGACATGCTGCTGAAAATAATTGTTACAGTCATTATTAATACTGGAGGGTCAGTTAACTGGAATGTTGGGCGCACTATACTAAATGTTCCTAAGGATGTGCAACTCGGGTGAGTGGTCGCTCACCGGCGTTTGTTTTCTGTTTTTAAAAATATTGTACCACTGTTTTGGGGGTTGGAGTTTGCATTGTCTTAGCGTTCATTTTGTTTCTAGCAAACTGTTTATTGTTGCCACAGTTTTTGCATTTGTATACCTGGATGGTATGTCGATTGGTGTGTGTTGCCCCGCGCATCTCTTTTTGCTGTTGTGTTTATAGTCACTATGTGTTGTGTGCTATTCTTCTACTGTGTGTGATAGTCACATTGTGCTTCACATTTAGTTTTTGGAAAGGGTTATAGCCCCATTTCCACGTTGTTTGTCACTTTTCCTTTACTTTAGGGGTGACTTCAGGGGGTTTTGTAATGGGTTTCAGTCCCATTTAAGTTCTGCTTTATGGGTTGTAGTCCCATTTTAGCATGTTTGGGTGTGGTCCACCCATAATAATTTGGTGTATGTTCATGGGTGCGGTCCACCCATATTTCGGTGAATGTACATGGGTGCGGTCCACCCATATTTTAGTCTGGGAACATGGGTGCGGTCCACCCATAGCTAGTAAGTACGTACATGGGTGCAGTCCACCCATAGTGTTTGTTATAATTGTATGGTGTACGTACATTGGTGCGGTCCACCCATAGTGTCTGTTCATATTTAAGTTGTACGTACATAGGTGTGGTCCACCCATAGTGTATGAGTTCTGGGGGTGTTCCTCCTTTTGTCTCGTCACTGTGTAACGTTCCTGTAGTCCTTTTCCTACTGTGTTTCTCTGCACATTTTGTTTCACATGTATTTGCATGTGATGTTTTCTCACTTTTTGTCAGTGAGCTAAACGTTCTCAGCTTTTTTCTGTTTTTGTTTTTTTTAAAGGAGGAGGATGGGGATAGTTTGTACTTATCTTTTCACCCTTCTTTCTTCCTTTGTGTAGTCTGTTTCCCTCTCGAGGTATGGTTTTTACCTTTTACCCATGGGTTTTAGACTATTGATCACTTGTGTACATTTTGTGTATAGTTGTTTAGAATTTTTAGTATGGTTTGATTTATTTTTAATTTTAAAGGGAGAAGATAATGTAATATCTTCATGTTATATTTATAGTGTTCCCCTTTACCTTGTAACTAGCTACTCAGCCAGTGTGAGTGTTCTGTGTGGAATGTTGACATGAGTGGAATGTTTGGGTGCCTGGGTGTGTGTGAGTCAGTTGGGAAGATGGGCTGAGCAGCTAGCAGGCTGCTCCTGGTGGGGCTGCTTTACCTGTTATCCTTATTACCATGGATGTTATAGACTTGAATAAATAACTTGAAAGACACAACCTGGCTACGTCTGCTGTGTCACCTCAACACATGGAACTTGCTTACTTCAAAATATTCTTGCCCCCACCCTGTTCTCCCTCTATATTAATGACTTGGTGGATCACTTACTAAAAAGCGTCCATGACTGCCCAAAACTGGGAGGCTTTCCACACAGCCTTCTTATTCGCGGATGATACAATGCTACTGTCCCGCTCCCAGTAGGGTATTGCAGAACTTATTGAATAGTTTTGTGGAATACTGTGACACCAGAGGTTTGGAAGTCAACACATCCAAAACCAAGATCATGATTTTAAATCCCCATAACCCTCTGAACCGAAGGTTCCTCATGTGTGGTATCGTACTTCAGCAGGTGGACTAATTTGATTATTTGGGGGTGAGGTTTAATAAATTACCCAAATGGAAGGCCCATATTTTAAAATCTGAGCACACCTTCCTTCACAGTGCCACTTCAGTCACCAAACTGTTTAAAGCTTCTACACCCAAATCTGTGTCCACAGTTATCGATATATATAGGGCCACGGTGCAGTCAGTGACCTCATATGGGGGAGAAGTAGGGGGAGTGGAGAACACTCATGGGCTATCTGTTAAAGAAAATTGCTTTATTAAATCATTGTTTTGCCTACCAAGAAGCACCCCATCAGACCCCCTGTACTTCAATACTGGCCTTAAAAGAATAGGGGATCTTGTAAAGCTGAGACCACTACTCTATTGAGTTAGATTATGGTCCACTCCGGAATTGGCCATATATAGGTCCGCATTTGAGGAAGTATTATGCCTAGGGGACAATACAACCATCCCATGGGTTAATTTTATAAAAACTCACTTGAATTTGGTAGGTCTGGATATGCTCTGGTCAAACCCATCTCAAATCAATTCTAATTTCAAGGTGTCTGTTAAAAAGAAATTCTGGGCCTCCACAATTGAGTCATACCATCGCAAGGTAAAGATAGGCCATCTGACGGAGGAATTTATGATCTTTAAACCTGTTTCTGCACTAGAATCATACATGGATGCTTTTGTACCACCAAACTCAGACTTGGTACCCTGCTTGTTAAAAAACTTACATATAAGTGGGATCCTGCTAAAAAGAAATTGCAGAATTGTCCATTCTGCACTGAATGTACCGAGGACATGGTGCATCTGCTTCTTCTTTCTGGCAAACCCAGGAGGTCCTGGATAAGGCCGTTATGCATTACACTAGGCACGACACACTACGCTGAAGCTTTCAGGATTTTAAGATCAGACTGTAGCACCCTGATGGCTCTAAATCTTGGATGCTATCTTGTAGCAGTGAAGCGCATACGGAAAGCTATAGGAATCCCACTATAGCTCTCATAAACGATGCTTCGTTGGATAATTCTCCAACATATGATATTTAGTACACAACCCCTGACTGTTACGTTCTTATATACTGTATATCGCTTGTAATTAATGTTTGTGTTTTTATCATTGTATGTACACCATCTGAATGATTTTTAATGTTTTTTAATCCTTGTATGTCCAATGCTTTTTTATCTGTAATTGTACTATTTTATAAGCCATTCATAAGAGAATATCCCCGGCAGCTCTGATGTTCCATGGCCCTGGCGCTGAACAAACCTGCTATGTTTTTCAATGGCTGGCACTGATCTTGCGTTTGCACTATGTACATGTACTCTGTTCTTTTATAGATCTGTTTTAACGCATGTGCCTTTTCTGCTTCCTGCTGTCACTTGTGTTTTGTGTGTACTCCTCGAGACCTAGCACGTTATCTAATTGCAACGTTGTCAAGCTAGCAACAAATCAGTACTCGGCAACACATCTTATCTGGCTTCTAGGTCTCAGCTCCACCATTGTGCTGTAGACAACAGAAGCGACCCTTTAATAGTCTAAGGGCCAGATGCATCAAACTATTTTGCGATCGCAAACAGTGCGAATCGCAAAAAAAGACCATTTGCGATCACAAAATAGCACAAAGCAATGCATCAAACCAAAAAGTAGAAATATTTAAGGAATTGCAAAATATAGCGAATCCCAAAATAGCGACCTCACAATTAGCGATTACCAAAATTGCAAAGCTCAAAAATAGCGAATCTCTATTTGCGAATATATTTTACGAAGTCGCAATGCAATGCATGCACAGTCGCATTTTGCAAAAAATTTGCGAATCCCTATTTTGCATTCGCAAATTACCACCAAATCAAACTAGGTGGTAACCAGGTGAAAACACTCTGAGCAGGTGGGGAAGAGCAGGAAAGTATTTAAACAGGCCCAGAAGGCCTCAGAATGTTTCAGAATGGCTGCGCTTTACGTCATGGCGAGGAGGATGAGGCTAAGAGCAGAGGCACAGAGGAGACGTAGGATACAGGGGCGCATTTACAGAGTGCGCATTACTCTGTTGGGGCAAACTGATGAGGAAATATATGATAAGTATATATTGAATGAAGCAATGATACATTACCTAATTGCTGATTTAGACCCACTACTGCAGCCCCAAACTCGCAGGACACATGCTATCCTCACCCATGTGCAGGTCCTGTGTTCCCTCCACCTCCTAGCTTCTGGTAGATTCCAGGGGGTAATAGCTACATCTGACGGAGTGTCACAAAGTTCACTTTCGCGTTTCTTCAACACGTTCCTGGACGCCTTGTTGCTGCGTATGCACCAACACATCAGATTCCCAACCACCCCACAGGAATTGTTTCAGACTAAAATGGACTTTTACCAGATAGCCAACATCTCCCATGTGATAGGTTGCATAGATGGGACACATGTAGCCATATGTCCTCCCTCAGCCAATGAGTATATATTCAGGAATCGAAAGTCTTTTCACTCACTAAACATCCAGGTGATGTGCAATGCTAAGAACATGATCACGGACATTGTGGCCAGATACCCAGGTAGTACGCATGATTCCTACATCTTTCGCCACAGCGGAATTCATACATGTCTACTTGGAGGGGAATTTGGAGAAGGATTCCTGCTCGGTAAACATTTTGCAATGTCTCATGCATATCTACATTTCATGGCGAAATATCACAGTGAGTAATACATATGCTTTTTCTCAACAGGTGACAGCGCATATGCAGTGAGGCCCTTTATCCTGACACCATACCTGCATCCAAGCACACCTAGCGAACACCGCTACAATTCAGCACACAGGACAACACAAAATGTGGTAGAGAGGACCTTTGGGCTGCTCAAAAGCCGATTTAGGTGTATCCATAAAACCGGGGGTGCCTTGCAATACAGGCCGGACATCTGTTGCAAGATCATCGCCACATGTGCCATGTTGCACAATATATCAACTGCCAGAGGCATACCTATTGAGACATCTGATAGTGACCCCGATGATGAAGAGGATAACATCAACCCACCACATGGTGGAAATGCAGCGAGTGCAGCTGAAGGGAGGACGCGTCGTGCAGAAATCACACAGAATTATTTTTGATGTGAGTACTAATGCTACACAGCACAAGACTGTAACTTTGCGAAATAGATTTATTGAAAACAAGCTAAACTGTTGTGTTAATGCACACTAGCATAGCCTGATTACAATGTTTTAAACACAAATATGGTATGTCATGTAACTTAAGTTCGGTCCAGACATGAGTATTAACTGGTTGCTTCACCAGTGACCATTGCTATGAACATGGCCACACTATTTCCTGCGTCCTCTCACTCCCATCGCCCGTTCTGGGGGGTCAGATGCATCCCTTTGTGAGGTCTCAGATCCTGCAGTATTCCGTGTGCTGCGCCTTCTATAGTCTGGCACTGGTGCCAAGTTGCTACTGTGACTGGAGGCATCCTCACTTTCACCCCCCCCCATCATACTACTGGCAGCAACAGCATTGGTCTGCATCTGATCCACAGCATTAGTCACTTGGACCAGTCTCTTGGCAACATCTCAGCAGTAATGGCTCATTTCTAACTGCATGGCTATTGCGTTGTGATAGTTGTGATATGGCAGTACTTAGACGGTTGGTGGCCCTGGTGTACCCATCCAAACGTCTGAGTAATTGTGTGTGTCTTTTGCGTTGGGACACCTGATCCTCCTTTAGCACCTTGCATAGCTCCCTGAGTACTCCAGTCAGTTCTCCAAAATCTTCCCTGTTCTCCCTTCGACCTTCCAGCACAGCAGTAGTTAGATTATTCATGCTGTCACACATGTCCCCCACTTTGCATGCAAGTGTTGTAAGGTTTCCCTGCATTAAACGCATGTGTTTCACCTGCAGGCACTGTACCCTTAACATGGCACTCTCCAGCCCATCATGCGATGTGGATGTCTCGCCTGCGCCAGATCTCAACAGTGCTGATGCCCTGCTTCTCCGAGCTCGCATGTTCCCACGACGCAGCTGCTCGCGTGGTCTGGATGTGGGTGTCACTACTACTTCTGATATTGTGGGCTCAGGTTGTCCATCATCCTTACTTCCAAATGCTGGCAATGGGGCCACAGTGGTCCTGCGTTTCTTCGGTGCTGGTGCAGTGGGTGTAGGTGAGACAGCTATGTCCTCTTCTGAGTGGGACTCAGACTCTTGGTCACGTGTATCTGTGATGTAGAACAGTGCATTATTAATTTTCTGTTAGGACATGTTTACTAATTTTGTACAAACTTTTGTGCAGTGAAATATTTTAAAATTACAGTGTGTGTGTGTAGACTGACTTCCATGGTGCAATGGGTTTTAAATCATCATGTTTTCCAGACACCAGACTTCCCTTGTGCTTTTGCTGACTACAATTCCCATAATGCATTGGTGTGTCATAAGTAAAACATGTACTGGATTACTTTTTCCTGCACAAGCCAGATCTGATTTACACTGGTTGTTAGCTAACACTGAAATGTGGAAATAAAGTTGCATGCATTTTACCTTGGGAGGTACAGGGTGGTGCAGAGGAATCAATTGTTGTGACTCCAACTACTGCCTCTGGCTGCAGGGTGGACTCCACAAGGTCCTCCATGGCTGTGGGGCTGGCTTGGGTTGATGGTCCACCTCCAGTTTTTTTAGCCTCTGCAAGTCTTTCCGCAACCCTTTCTTTTGCTCGACTGCGCAGGTCGTACCATCTTTTGCGCAGATCTCCAATGCTGCGGTGTGCCACTCCCACTGCATTAATTTTGGATTGCATTGCCAGCCACAATTTTCTTTTTTCCGATTCGGGGACTTGCAAAGACAGTTTACCAAATAATTTATCATGGCTCCTCACCACCTCTTCAATTAGCAATTCCAATTCCTTCTCTGAGAATTTCTTCTGCCTTTTTCTCTCCTTCAGGGGTGTTTCCTTTTTCATGCTGATGTCTGTAACAGTTTGAAACTCACAAACGTTTCTCAATTGCTGTTCTCCAGTATTCTTCCTCCTCCTCCTCCCTCTCAGCACACAGGTAACTGCATGGGTGTGGCCACTTCCTGGTTCTGACATCATCATGGTGAATAGTATTCTGGGAATAGGAATTTGCGAATCGCAAATAGCGTAATCGCAATTTGCTAATGCAATTTTTACCGATTCACAATTTTTTTGCAATTTTTTTGTAGCATCGCATTTTGCAACACGCAAATTGCGATTCGGTAAAATTTGCAAATTGCGAGTCGCAAAATTATGTTATGATGCATATGCCCCTAAATCCATATTCACTGCAAGTGCTGATGTGAGCCCTATTGAATGATTACTCTGGAGAGGTCGGTGGTTCTTGCAGAATGCCATGAGCCAGGATGATTGAGGGAAACCCAGAGTCGTTTAAAGGGAATGAGCAGATAGGTACACGTAAGCAACTGTGTTGAGAATATGCTTCCATATTCTCAGTTACCTTTGTTGGCATCTGTTAGGAAATTTCTCAATTCATGATATGTGGGCACAAACACGAGAGTAAACTGTATATCCTATATTTGTGGCATGTTCTAAAATGCCTTTGCTGGTGTGTTGCATCACAAGCCACTTACAAAAAACACATATATTTAATTGAACAGTGGTCTTTCTTGAAGTGGGGGAAGGCAGACGACTTAATGTACTCACTAAGTACCCATTTCCTGATAGTTATCATGGTTTATGGTATGCAGCTGTTCCTCATGATTGATCCTGGAGTTATCGGTAGAACTAGGAGTTCTGGTACAGTATTGTGTGTAGCACAGACCTGTATCGCAGACCATCTGTTGTTCACGGATAGTGTGCTTCACCTTGTGGTTGCAGAATACATATTCCATGACCCTGTAAACAACCGGTGGCATGTGGGAGCAATCTTTGGTCCTAGCACACAGAAGAAACCTGAAATGTCATAAAAGATTGCTTCCACAACATTCACAATATGTGAGTCTCTAAGTTCAGCAGGGTGTTCATGATCTGTGTTTAAATATTTAGAAAAAGAGAGCTGTTCCATCCCAAGTGCTGTATTCATGTGGAGTGAGAAACTACCAGGATGAAGGAAGAAAAAGGGGAAAGAGGGAACAATAAAACACAAAGAAAGAAGGAATAGTATAGGAGAAGAAAGGGAAAAGAAGGAAATGAGAGAAAGAAGGTGAAGAAGGAAGGAAAGAAAGAAGAAGGAACGAAGGAAGTAAGAAAGGAAGAAAGATGGGAAAGAGAAGTATGCAAGGAAAGAAGAGATGATGAAATAACAGGCAGAGCAAAGGGTGAAAAGAAAGAACGAAATGGGAAACTAACAATAAAATAAGCCAATAGGTCTGGCATTGGCCGCCAGCCTTCTGGGAATTCTTGTTGGTTCTTTTCATGGGTTTTGCAAAACTGATTGTTTGGGAATATGTCTGGCCCGTATCACTCTAAAAAAATCAATTGCTACAGGCAAAAAAGATTTTTTGATCTCCAAACACCGCACCTTACCATATTACTCCCTGGCACTGAAGGTAACTACTTTTTGTGTGGATGTGTTCTTATAAAGGTGTAGCATGCTGTAACTTGTAGTGACGTCAGCCAATAGCTCAAGTGGGCTGATACATTGCCCCTAATGCATGCTGGAGTGGTTGGAAGGAAAAACTTAATGACACCAACCACAGATTAATGGATGAGTTCTGGCTGAAACCCCTATAAGTAACCATTTATACACAATTTTAGTAAAATCAAAAGGTCTCGGCGAACACAGAGCTAAAACAGTCAGTCAGTCTGGCATTGGCTCCAAAGCCTCTAGCCTTTGAGAAAGAAAGAAAGCAAGAACTAAAGAAAGCGAGAAAGCAAGAAAGAAAGAAAAGAAAAAGAAAGAAAGAAGAAAAGAGAAGGAAAGAAAGAAGGAAGAAAAGAAAGAAGAAAGGAAAGAATGAAGGAAAGAAAGAAAGAAAGAAAGAAAGAGAAAGAAAGAAAGAAAGAGGAGGAAAAAAGGTGATAAAGAAAAAGATGGAAAGAGAAAGAAAAAATCAAAAAGGAAAGAGAAAGAAAGAAAGAAAGGAAGAAGGAAAGAACAAATGAAAGAAGGCAAGAGTAAGTAAGAAAGAAAGAAAGAAATAATGTGAGAAGGAGAGTGAGTAGGGAAGAGAGAAGGAAAGAAAGAACAAAGGAAAGAAAGTAAATGGAAAGATGAACAAAAAAAGAAAGAAAAATGGAAAGAAAGGCAGGAAAGAAAGAAAGAAGAAAAGAAGAGAAAGAAAAAAGAATAAAAGAAGGCAAGAATGAAAGAAGGAAACAGAAAGACAGAAGGCAAAAGAAGGAAAGAAAGAAGCAAAGAGAAAGAAAGAAGGAAGGAAAGAAGTTAGGAAAGAGAGAAAGAAGGAGACAAAGAGAATATTGAAAAGAGGCTAACTTAATACAGAACGGTTTCAAATCGACACAATCTGATGTGGCATGCTGTGAAACAGCAGCAGCCAGAAAAGAGAAACACTTCAAAAGGAATTTACAACAGCCTTGGCAGGAGATGGTATCTGATAAAGATGGAATGTGCGTCAGAAGCATTCTGCTACAACATCAGGCTCTAAACACAAAGGCAACACTAAAGTAATTATAAAGTTAAAAAAAGAAAAATACTGGCACTGAAGGGAACTATCATGAGTGCTGTGTGCTCCTTGTGAAAGAGCAAAATGCAGTCACTCAAAATGAAATTAACCAGTGGCTTAAGTAGGCTGACCCACTGCCCCATGCTGTATGCTCTAGAGGGAGGAAGAAAAATGTGAATGACATAACAACAGACCAATGGATGAAGAGATGTGGCTGAAAGCCCTTATATGTAAGTATATTATACATATTTTAGTAAACTCAAAAGGTCTTGGCTAATACCAAACCTTAAAAGGGAATACATAGGGGAAAGAAAATGGGAAAGAAAAGTGGTTACATTTTCGGTGTGTATGAGGTCTTGCTTAACTGAAAGTATAGGATAAAATGTCATTTTTAGTTTAGCAAGTTCTTAATGGCAGTCTGATGAGTAGTATGAATGTTAGGCTGTTACAAACCATTTCCAAGATTAATATGTAATTTTCTTTGTACAGACGTTCTATTTATTGTTATGTTGGCATCATGTATTCTCAATCTGGCTTCCGGACAGGTTACAGCACGGAAACTGCACTGAGCGAAGTAGCAGGTTCCATTCGCCTGTCTGTTGACGGAGGCTCATCTGCCATGTTAGTGCTGCTCGACCTCTCAGCAGCGTTCGATACTGTGTCACACTCGATCCTGCTAGACAGACTAAAGCAGATATGCGTCCAGGGGACGGCATTAGAGTGGATTTCCTCCTATCTCCACAGCCACGACCAACAAGCCTTTCTCCGCCCCTACACCTCCTCTGTAAAACCGCTCAGATGTGGAGTCCCTCGAGGCTCTGCCTTGAGCCCACTAATTTTCAACATTTACTTGACTCCACTGGCAGCTCTCATCGCAAAGAGTGGGGTCAAGGTGATATCCTATGTGGACGACACACAGCTGGTGTTTTCCTTTAGAGATCAACCCGCTGCAGCTTTCAACTCTTTCAGAGACTGTCTTAAAGACATAGCGACCTGGATGGATGGAAACTTCTTAAAGCTTAACACTGAAAAAACAGAGGTTTTATTTTTTAACCAAGCCCCCCCTCCCCCTTCCCGCAAGCCTATGGTGGCCTGGAGAACTCAGCACCCTTCCGGAGTCTAAGGACTCGGTTAAGAACCTAGGTGTCAGATGGGACAAAGATCTGACCCTGTTGGCCCAAGTCCGTCAAGTCTCAGCTGCCAGTTTCGGAAAGATGAGAACCATCAGAAAATTTCTAGACTTCCTGCCGGATGATAGCCGAAGAACCGCAGTTCATGCCCTTGTGACCCCTCACCTAAACTATGCCAATAGCCTCTACCTGGGCTTGCCCAGGTGTCTGATCAGAAGGCTGCAGATAGTGCAGAACGCAGCTGCGAGGCTTGTCCGCAAGGTTCCGCTGCGTCATCACATCTCTCCGCATCTCAAACAACTCCATTGGCTACCAGTCACCAGGAGATTTGAATTCAAGGCCCTAACGATTGCGTTTCGGGCCAACCAGGGCAGGGGCCCTAGCTACCTGAGAAAGAGACTCCACCCATACCATCAGGAGCGGTCCTTAAGATCCAAACCACCGACGCTACCTCACTGTCCCCCGCTTCTCCAAAGCAAGGCATGGGGGTAGATAGTTTTCAGTGGGAACCACCAAACTGTGGAATGACTTGCCTCACCACCTTTGCATGTTGAACTCAGAGCAGGAGTTCAGAAAGACACTGAAAACCTGGCTCTTTAAGCTAAGGGATTAGCCGCCCGGTCCCTCTTCTCTGATGTCTTCCACGTCAGCACTGGGACACATCGTTCGAGGTAGTTGTGCGCTCTACAAATGCCCTTTATTATTATTATTATGTATCCCAAAGTAAAGAACACTTGTAATAGGCACTTGAATGAGGAGAAAGAAAGAAAGAAAGAAAGAAAGAAAGAAAGGAAGGAAGGAAGGAAGGAAGGAAGGAAGGAAGGAAGGAACGAGAAGACAGAAGGGGAAAGAAGAAAGCCAAAGGGAACAATGAAAGAAAATCAAGAAGTACGAAGAAGGAAAAGAAATGTAAGGGGGCAAACATGTAAAACAGTGAAGAACAGGGTAAGGATTAAGAAGAAAAGTAAGGGCAAGATAGAGGGGGAGAAAACAAGGAAATACTTGGGAAAAATGGGGGAATGGAAAAGGAAATGAACAGGAACAAAGAAATTAAGAACATGAGAAATGAAGATGTAAAACAAAAAAGTTCAAACCAAAAGAAAGAAAAAGAGAAAGGTAAAAAATGAGGTAAAAATTTGCAGTGAAAAGTACGAAAGCCAATGACAGGAAGGGGAAGGAAAACATGTAAGAAACAAAGGGAAAGAAAGAAAGAAAGAAGACAATATTTAAAAGTAAGAACCACTAGAGAAAGAAGGAAACAGGAAGAAGCATATTGCAAAATAACGAAAAAAGAAACAAATGGAAGAGGAAAAGAAATTATGAACCAAAAAAACAGTGAAAGTCAAAAATAAAGACATGGGAAAAAGTGGGAAAGAAAGAAAGAAGGAGAGGAAGAAAGAAAGAGAAATATGGAGCACTTAGGGAATGAAGGGAGAAATAATTCAAGTGAGAAAAATAAAAGAAAGAAGCAATAAAGGAAGAGTAATGGGAGGCAAAAAAAATGGGATGAGAAACAAATGGGGAAGAACAAAAGGAAAGGGAAAGAGAGAAAGATGAATAAAGAAATCAAGGGCCAAGAATTAGACAAAAAGAATGTGGGGGAAAAGATGGACTAAACAAACTAACATATAATGTAGGTGATCAAATAAGAGGGCTGAAGATAAGATAGAAACTGTGACATCAAGGTAACCAAGCTATTCAGTATAGATTTTGATTGTCATGCTAAGCCTTATGGGAACCCTAGCAAAGTGTAATCCTTCATAGCATACTTGAGGGATATTAATTATGAAGATGCCTCTTCTTGGTATAGTGTGGCTATTGAAGTTATTACTCTGGTGTTGGCATAGAGTTGCTATCCTTGGCATAATGAGGGAAATAAAAGTGCAAAAGAGGCAATGCCAAAATGTAGCCAATCTTGCCATAATGTGATTATTCAGAACATTATGGTGGCCTTGGCATAAGTTGCCAACCCTTGCAAACTTGTCAGAATTCTATGTTTTCTGGTAGCCTTGGCATCAGGCAAACCTCACTGAAACATTTGGATATTGTACATTGGACATTTGGCATCATACTGGCCATCCCTGTCCTAATGATGGCCTTGGCATAAGTTGGCAGTCCTTGGCATATTTTGAACAGGCATGACTTAATCACCGTGAACCAAGCGCAATGGTGGCTTTTTTCAGAATATAGTAGTTAACCATGACTTCTCATGGGCATCTTATTATTAAGTAGGCATGCTAGTAATTGATTGCTACATATTCTTATTTAATGTAAATGGCAAGCTGGTATTTGGAGACAAAACCCTATAGCATAAATATCTTTCCACATTTCAAGCTTTAATACATTTTTGGGGCAATGGGGCTGTGAGTTTATTTACATAAAATGGAACAATTATGTTTGCGAATAAACTTGGTGTTATTTGAGAAAATGTCAAGGTGATGTCTGGGGACAATATATTGTGTTTCCACCACCTATTCACAGATGCTAATTGACTGATGATTCATGCAGAGTTGTGGACACACATTGCTGTGCCATTTTCCTGGTGCCAAAAGGAACTTGTTGTTATGACTGTGATTTCCTTATTAATGTTGAAGGATATTATTATGTATATTTAAAAAGCTGTTAAAGGCAATATCATAAGCACTCCTGTTGAAGGCCAGACCCCGTAGGATTGGTTTAACTTTACAGATGTGTCTATTATCTGAATCTGAGAAGTGGAAGGCACAATTGAAGAAAGACGTTAAGTACATTTTAAATACTTATGGAAAGCTACACCAAATTGCATTCTCAGATGTTTTGACAATTGCTTGTAAACTCTTTGGCTTTTTAGCCAATTTTAATGAAAATTTGACAGAAAATCGTTTATTGTGCTGCCATTTTGCTGTCTTCTTGCAGACTATATTTATCTGTTGCAAAGAACAGTGTACACATTGTTTTAATAAATACTTAGAGTGGGCTTTAGGTCAGTTTCATGCTTGTGGCTTGATTCTTTTCTGTCGATTACATTTCCTTATTCCTGATTTAATGGATTTCCTCCCTATACTTGTGCTAGTCCTGCTTTGGACCATTGTTGCTTCACCTTGATTTTTGATTGGATGAGTTGTAGCCATCTACTGCGGATACCTGGGAGCTATTTTCCCATTTGCATTTATTGTAGCATTTTGCTTTTAGCACTCATTGGGAATGCATGGTCCTTCCTTTTCCCCTTGTCGCCACTAGTTTCTGCCTCTCTTTTTGCACTGTTTGTCAGCTTTTGCTATCTCCCTCAGCCGAGTGATTGATCCCCTCAGTCTGCTTGCTCATTACCCAATCTCATTCATTTCCTCTTCATTCTTTGTAACTCATTCCCTAGTCCCATCCGTACCCCCTTGCTTTTTTCTCCCATGTTGCTATTTGTCTCCCCTCATCGCCCATGTTCTTACACTGTGCAGGCTTGCCAATTGTTTTGTAAGCATTGGCAAAGCCTGTACCCTGCAAAGTCACAACCATCTTCGAATTCTTTTTATTAGGTTGAGCCGAAGCAGCGAATGAGCTGTCTCTTCGAGGCATGCTGTATTCACTCTGTGGGCTTACAGCCCGCCCATTGCTTTTTTATTTGTTCCTTCGATTGTTGTTCAAAAATGCCTGCTTGCTAGAGGTTAATCCTTCCTCTTTGTCCCTCCTTTTTGTGTTTGCTTTCCTTCCCCAGAGCACCACCCAATTAATGTTAACATTACGCTTCTGATTTTATGTGTTGATTTGGGGGACTATTTTTTTCTTGATCTCTGCTTGTGTCACTGTTTGCCCGTCATCGATGGTTCCACTTCGGTGCCCATCACTTAATCTCCCAGTCCAGGTCAGATACTGAGATGAAATGTAAGATACTTTAGGCACAGTTTTCGAAATTGCATCTTTAATTTTCTCAGACTTCAAAGTGCCAGGATTTCCCCCAAGACCCTCCCACTTCACTGTGTGTTGCTTTAGCGAGCCTCGGTCACCAGACCTTCAGCAACCCAACCTTGCAGCACAGTTAAGGGCAAGGCTTGGGCAACTCGCATCGAATTTTCTCCGATGCTTGTTTATAAAATGTGAACTCAACTCAAGCGACCCAAAGGTGTTGGAGCACTTTACATGCCAACACCGCCCCAGTTTATTCATTATTTTCCCGCTACCTGACAAAAGCAGCATTTGTTCCTCCAACACCGCTGCATGTCCGCCCGCTGCCTCTTCCTGTTGTCGTCCTCCTCTCTGTGCTCTAATTTCAAAGCACATTCACGGCAGCGCCCCAGGGACTGTGAGACATTTTTTATTACATAATGCGACCCGAAAGTGTTGGAGCGCTTTACATGAGTGTTAGTCACATTACACATGGTCAGATTAATTTTTAGGGGCATTTTTATTTAGCGCGAGCTCTACTGACCCAAATGTATTAGAGTGCTTTACAAAAGCGCCAGTTACATTACACAAAGTCAAGTTAATATTTTTATTTTTAGGTGCACTTCGATTTACTGATGCTGACACTGTCCTTGTTTATTCATTATTTCCCATCAACCTGACAAATGGAAGTATTTTGTTGTTGTAGCTATGTCCAGTGCTCCTATGCCCAGGGGGCTGCGACAGAGGGTGAGCCAGGAGCTTGCTGCTAAATGGATGATGCGAGCAGTGATTTCAATGAAAAACTCTGGAGAAGGGTGCCTGATGAATTGAGGACTGGGGGGGAGGGATGTGACTTCTCCGCATTTGGAAAGTTACTTCACTGCTTTTTTCATAAGCTGTTCAATACTCTAATGATGCAATCGCACACAGAATGTTATAGTGCTGTTGACTTGCATTGAGGCACTTGTCTTTCTGTCTGTGCATAAAGAAGCCTTGGAAGGTGTCCATAAATGTTTTCTGAGGCAACCATGTATTCCTGAATCACACTGTGTGATCCAGTGTGTAGTGTTTGAATAGCTCTTCAATCTCTGCTGGCAAAGCACACAGTAATAATGTACTGCATGGCTGTCACTTTGCATGATATTGCACATAGACACAACATGGAAGTCATCATGGAATGAATAACCTCCAGGGCCGACTTTAGGGTGGTGCGACAGATACTACCTCGTGGTGAGTTCGGGGGGCTGTGTTTAGAAATAAGTAATGGGTTTAAGACCACCTCCTGCAGAATTCCTTGTTTGTTCAGCAGTTTTGACGCAACAATAAAAATGTCTAGATAATTATGTTGATTATTAGATCTGAGTTTTGTCTAGCAGCGGTTTTTACTCATCATGAAGTAGCACAGAGAGATAATAGCCCTGCTGCAAAGAATGTGTACTATGCAGATCATAGAACTGTATTTTATGTGAATAGGTCAGTAGGTTACTGCTTTTGTCACAGAGATCGTTTCGTTACTTGCAATTAATAAGTTACAGTCCTAATATGCCACAGTGACCCATGAACTTTTACCAAAGAACTGCATGTAAACTGCATGGTGTTTTTAGAATGTTATGTTTTTTCCCCAGTCTTTCATTATCCTAATGTTGCTAAAAAGAGTTTGTTTGGGTACAAATACATTCTTATTAGTAAAGCCAACCTCAAGCACTGCGGTACGTTTTAAATCCTGAGTTTGTGCTTCTCCAGACCAAACACTCGTAAAATATACTGCCTACTAGCATGGATACCATGTAGGGCAAATTCCACAGGTCCTGACTTTGTTCCCACCTTGTTAACCTGCACCTCATAATCCTCATTGTGTTATGGAACATTTCCTATAGACTGATTTACACACATATGATTCATTGTCTTTGTCTTTGTTTAATATGTGTGATGTAAAGTGCTCTAACACCATACACTGGAACAGCAGCACTATAAAACAAATAAAATGCATATAAGAGAGTGGCTATTGAGAGATGAGGGGCAGTATGGTAGTGAGAGAATCCATAGAAAAGGAGTTATTTGGGGGGGCGCAAAATGAGATTAATACAAAGGGCGCCACCAGGGCTAAAGCTAACCCTGATAGCCGTAAGAAGCAATAGAAAAGATAAAATGACAATATTCCCATCACTCTGCGCCAGTAACATTGCATCAAAATTTTTTGAAAGTCATCGTGGAGTGCTTTAACAAAAATAGAATTCCATGACGGCTGTCACTCTGCATCTACAGGCAACTTGATGCAGCATGGAAGGCTGTATAGCACAACTATCCATGTCATTACCACGCATGCCACTACAAAGCGACTATCACAACGCAAATGCCTTTACCACAAATGTCTTCATCATGCATTTTTTACCACGCATATACCTTTACCACGCATTCCATTACAACGAAAATGTAAGTATTAGCCAGGTAAGTATAACGCTTTTATAGATATATTACCTACTGGTGGTCACCAGTCGGTAGTTATAGTTAGGACCATGGGGCATTTACAAGCCCCTTGTGCCGCTGGTGAGTCACTTTCTGTGACACACCGGCGGCACATTTTGCTGCCCCATATTTACAAAGACACGTAAAGCCACCCTGCATGGCTTTTTGTGTCCTTGTAATACGGTCCCATTTCAGGCATGCCATGGGTGTTGCTGTGGGTGTTCACACACAACACCCATGGCTTTTGCTGCATTTCCAGATTTACGAGAAATTGTAAACCTGGAAATGCGTTAGAATGCTACGCCTCCCCAGGGGAGGCATATAGAGGAGCAACGAGGAGAAATATTTTCATTTCTCCTTGTTTATTCATCTTTTTAAGTGTGCTGCATTCTGCAGCACAAATAGAAAGAGGAAAGCACCTCTTGTGATTATTTTTGTGCAGGAAGGTGTCCCTTCCAGCATCAAAACAATGATCCCCGCATCACAGGCACCCCTGCACCATGGTTCAAGGGTGCCTGAGTCGGCGCATGGCAGCCAATTGTGCACCAACGCAGGGGATAGCAAAGGGATCCGTCATATCATTGTAGATATGATGCATCCCTTTGCTTCCAAAGTAATGCAGGACGGCACAGCCAAATGGCTTGTGGCACCTCACTGCGTTACTTTGTTGTAAGGCCCCATGTTTCCAAAGGAAAAGCATTTTTTGACTTGCCGGTATCTTTGACGCCGTTAGACGAATCTTCACAAAATGTTCCCAAAACGTGTCATGGTGAGTCTTATTGTGCATGGAAAGTTTCGGGTGGTCCGTAAAGCAGGTGCCTAGAAAAAGGGGGGGTCAAAAAAGTATGTTTCCCATCTTAATTCCCATGGGAGCTTTAAACACGACTGCAGTCTGTACGGCTAGACGGAATTACACTATACACCAAATTTGGCAGAAAGGTAGATTTGGTTCCACAGATCACACTTTCACTTATGTGGTGTAAATCCATTCAGTAGTTGTGGATAAATTTAAGGAAATCCAAATTTGTATGTCTAGGATTGCGACGACTTCGTGAATAATGACAAACTCGTGCAGAGATCTGCAGAGCTCTGATTGGATGCCAACACTTCAACCAGAAAGTGTTGGCAGCCATCTTGGGACTCAGCTTCAGGTGAGTCCCATAAAAAACACAAAAGAAAAGAAAACGGGGCAAGGTAGAAATGCCTTGACCCCCAAGCCTTGGTCTTGGGTTCCCGCTGGGACCCCGCAAAGGCAGAAAAGCATTTTGTTTTGGAATTCACTGTGATTTTTGCAAACAATTCGCAAATATCACCATGAATTTTAAATCACGTGGCCCCTCTCTGTGAGTATTGTTCTGCCCCAGGGACCACCACCTCCCGGGGGTCTTGGGTATCGGACTAGAGAGGGCCTCGCCGACCCCCCTGGGCCCTGGGGACCACCACCCCCCTGGGGCACAATGTAGAAAATAAATGGGGTGGCAAAACAGACCCCCAGGCCCCGGGGCCACCACCTCACAATGGCCAAAACTGAAAAAAGCATAGGGGGACACGTGGATCCCCCCAGCCCCGGGGACCACCACCTCCCCGGGGCCAATTATATTTTTAAATAAAGAGTGAGGGGCAGCGAGGCCCCCCCAGCCTTATACAGCCAGGGACCGCCACCTCCCCGGGCCATCCATGAAAACAGAAGGACCGGGGCCACCTGACCCCCCAGAAACCATTATTGGCCTCCTCAGGACCGGCTCCTGCTATGTCCCTGGGTGCCCATCCCCAGGACATAGCAGTTTGCTCTGACTTGGCAGTACCTTTGACAGCTCCCGTCATGTCAGATCAAACACTCCGCTTCCAACAAGTGGGAGCTGTCAAAATGCTCTTGCTTTGTGGAAGAAAAGTTCTCATATCTTTCCCTGCCCGCAGAAATGTGAGCATAGGGAGATGTAAGATTGTTCTCGCACGCAGGGAGCTGCATTTCCAGCAGCTCCCTGTGTGTGAAAGCAATGCTGGCTCCCACACGAGGTGGGGAGCCTGCTGTGTCCACAAGGCATTAAGGCTCCCCACAGTCCAGGTGAAAAACAGAAAGAAATAGACAAAATAAAGGTCAGAAATGATCAGAAAGAGGCAAAATAAAGATGACAAACAAACAGAAAGAGGCAGAATAAAGGTCAGAAATGAGCAGATAGAAGCAGAATAAGGGTCAGCAACAAGCAGAGAGAGGCAAATCAAAGGTGAGAAACAAGCAGAAAGAGGCAGAACAATGTTCAGAAATGAGCAGAAAGAGGCAGAATAAAGGAGAGAAACGAGCTGAGAGAGGCAGAATAAAGGTCAGAAATGAGCATCAAGAAGCAGAATAAAGGTCAGCAAAGAGCAGAGGGAGGAAAAACAAAGGTGAAAAACAGACAGAAAGAGGCAGACTAAAGATCAGAAAGGAGAAGAAAGAGGCAGAATAAAGGTCAGGCACGAGCAGAAAGAGGTAAAACATAGGTGGGAAACGAGCAGAAAGAGGCAGAATAAAGGTCAGCAAGGAGCAGCAAGAGACAGACTAAAAGTCAGCAATGAGCAGAGAGGCAAAATAAATGTGAGAAATGAGCAGGAGGAGGCAAACTAAAGGTCAGAAATGAGCAGCAAGAGGCCGAATAAAGGTCAGCAATGAGCAGAAAAGACAAAATAAAGGTGAGAAACAAGCAGAAAGAAGCAGAATAAAGGTCATAAACAAGTAGCAAGAGGCAGAATAAAGGTCAGCAATGAGCAGAAAGAGGCAAAATAAAGGTGAGAAATTAACAGAAAGAGGCAAAATAGAGGTCAGAAACGAGCAGAAAGAGGCAAAATATAGGTCAGAAACTATCGGAAAGAGGAAGAATAACAGTCAGAAATGAGCAGTAAGAGGCAGAATAAAAGTTAGCAATGAGCAGAGAGAGGAAGAATAAAGGTCAGCAATGAGCAGAGAGAGGCAAAACAAATGATACAAAAGCAGAGAGAGGCAGAATAAAGGTCAGAAATGAGCAGCATGAAGCAGAATAAAGGTCGACAACGTGCAGAGAGATTCAAATCAAAGGTGAGAAATGGGTAGAAAGAGGCAGAATAACGGTCAGAAAGGAGCAAAAATAGGCATAATAAAGGTCAGCAACGAGCAGAAAGAGGTAAAACAAAGGTAGCAAACGAGCAGAAAGAGGCAGAATAAAGGTCAGATAGTAGCAGAAAGGGGCAGAATAAAGGTCAGCAAAGAGCAGAAAGAGGCAAAACAAAGGTGAGGAACGAGCAGAAAGAGGCAGAATAAAGGTCAAAAAGGAGCAGCAAGAGACTGAATAAAGGTCAGCAATGAGCAGAGAGAGGCAAAATAAAGGTGAGAAACAAGCAGAAAGTAGCAGAATAAAGGTCATAAACAAGCAGTAAGAGGCAGAATAAAGGTCAGCAATGAGCAGAAAGAGGCAAACTAAAGGTGATAATCGAGCAGAAAGAGGAAGAATAAAGGTCAGAAAGTGGTAGAATAAAGGCTTGAAACGAAAAGTGTAAGGCAAAATAAAGGTGAGAAATGAGCAGAAAGAGGCAGAATAAAGGTCAGAAACTAGCAGCGAGAGGCAGAATAAAGGTCAGCAAAGAGCAGAAAGAGACAAAATAAAGGTGATAATCAAGCAGAAAGAGGAAGAATAAAGGTCAGAAACTAGCAGAAAGAGGCAGAATAAAGGCTAGAAATGAATAGAGAGAGGCAAAATAAAGGTGAGAAATGAGCAGAAAGAGGCAGAATAAAGGTAAAAAATGAGCAGCAAGAAGCAGAATAAGGGTCAGCAATGACCAGAGAGAGGAAAACAAAGGTGAAAAACGGGCAGAAAGAGGCAGAAAAAGGTCAGAAAGGAGCAGAAAGTGGCAGAAGAAAGTGAGGAACGAGCAGAAAGAGGTAAAAACAAAGGTGGCAAAGTGCTGAGGGTGATGGTAGCTGGTGAGCTATGATAAAGGGGACCACTTGAAAAGACACTGCAAAGGAGGACTTAAAGGTAAGTCCAGTGTGTCCCACTCGAGGGGGGAGGTGGCAAGGGTCTTAGGACCATGGTATCACAGCTGGATCATCATTACTCGGTTGGTCAGGCCAAGGTGCAGAGCAGATAGGTCAGCCGGGCGCCGTGTGTTGAGTGGTCCTCGAGGTCAAGAGCAGGCAACTTGGAGGGGTGATTTTCGGACACCTGAGCCACTCTCGATGTGGGTCTCAGGGGTCTCAGCATCCCTCGATGGGTGCTTGCTTCTGGGGTAGTTGGAGTCCAGAACGGACTCTTCATCTGACTGTTTGCTGAAGGGGGTCTGGTACCCCGGGTATTGGTATGGTGTGGCTCCGGTAGGTCTTGGTCTCCAAACTTGGTGGGAAGACAGATCAAACCCTCTGGAGCTATTGTACCTCTTCTGGTTTGGGTGCTGCTTCGGAGTCACCGGGGAGCAGCAAGTTGACAAACCGAACTTAGCAGGATCGGTGCCTGAAGTGTGCAGAGGAGTAATACCTTCACTCCAATGGGTGTTCTTGGTGATTTCTCAAACACTGGAGGAGCTCCAGGGTTCTTGGAGTCTTCACAGGTTCAGGACAAGACTGCACAACCCTGGTTGTCAAATCCTTGAGGCAGCAAGCAGGGTCAGGCGCCCATTTTCTCTGCAGCAGCGCTTCAGTTCTAGGGCAGCAGCTCTTCGTTGCCCATGTCTTCTTCTTGTTGTCGAATCTAAGGTTCAAGGTCCAGGGATGCCACCTAAATTCTAAATTTAGGGGCATTAAAGGGGGAGACAGGCAGTAGCCAATGGGCTACCTACCTTTAGTGTGTCTACCCTAGCCCTGATAGGTTTTTTCCCACCATCTCAAGATGATGGGCTTTCAAAAGAGAGGTTCACATCTTGCCACACCTTAGGGGTGGTGCTGGCTAAATGTGGACACTCTTCCTCATCTAACTAATTTTCCCCCCGCCCTCCCACCAAATGTAGAGCAGGACAGGGAGGTTGGCATCCCTCACTATCTGGGGAAGCCTGGGCTGCACTTCAAAGGAAACATTGTCGTTGAAGCTTCCTGCTCTGGAGGACCATTCCAGCCTGGAGGAGGTGTTAAGCACCTGCACCCAGAGCAGGCTTAGTTTCTGGCCTCTGAGAGCACAGGCTCTCACCCCATGAGGTCAGAAATATGTCTGGTGGTGGCAGGCTGGCTCTGACTAGCCAGAGACCACACATGTGCTTGGTAGGTTTAGAGGGGACCCTCTAAAGGGTCTACTGTGTGCATTTATAAATAAATCTCACGCTGGCATCAATGAGGATTTATTAAGACAAGATGTTTGATACCAAATATCTTAGGGTACATTGAAGCCATCATGGAGCTAGAAAACTCGTAATGACAAGTATCCAGCCCATGTACTCTCTCTGGCTTCCCTGTGCACTTACAATATCCAAGAATGGCTCAGCTATTGCAGGGTCATATCTGTTTATGCAAATATGGCCACACATAGGATATTGTGCACCCTGCCTTAGGGCTGTAATGCCTGCAATAGGGGTGGCTTACATATATCTCATGCAGTGTATGAGGGCATGGCACACAGGGCTGTGTGCCATGTCGACTCTTTGGTTTTCTCTGCACAAAAACACGCAGCCTGCAATGGCAGTGTGCATGGTCTTCGTGAGGGGTCTCTGGGGTGGCCAAATTCATGCTGCAGCTCTAGTGGACCTTCTTCAGTACACATGACCTAAGTACCAGGGGTACCATTTACTAGGGACTTACAGGGGTGGCTGAAGTTGTGCCAATCGTGGTACAGTTTTGGGAAGTGATCTGGCACTGGGAACCTGGTGAGCAGGGACCCAGTGCACTTACAGTTCGAAATCACATCAGGCATCGATAAAAAGGTTGGGGCTAACCATGTCAAAAGAGGCACTTTCCTACATGACCCCCCCAAATAAAAGAGGATGAAACTACCCTTTCCCTAGGGAGTCTTCATCATCTAAGTGGAAGAACCTGGAAAGGCCATCTGCATTGGCTTGGTCATTCCCAGGTCTGTGTGTCACTGTAAAGTCCATTCCCTGTAGGGATATGGACCACCATAACAATTTGGCATTTTCTCCTTTCATCTGCATGAGCCATCTGAGAGGTCTGTGGTCAGTTTGGACAAGGAAGTGAGAGCCAAACAGGTATGGTCTCTGCGTCTTCAGGGACCAAACCATAGAAAAGGCTTCTATCTCAATGGCACTCCAACACTGCTTTCTGGGGGAGAAGCAATCTACTGATGAAAGCAACAGGTTGATCATGGCCATCATCACTGATCTGGGATAGGACCACTTCCAGTATAGAAGTTGGAGCCTGAAGAGCTGGTCAATGGTGGAGGTGTTCTTCCTAAACCCAGCCTGGTACGCACTCAGGACATCATGCTCTTCCATCCAAGAGTGGACACGCTCAAGGAGGATCCTGGCGAACAATTTCTGGGTGACATCTATAAGGCTTATCTGCCTATAGTTAGAGGGCAAGAGGGGTGAGCCTTTCTTGAACACTGGGAAGATTTCGGCCCCTAGCCACGTATCCGGGATCTTCATACCTAGCAAGATAGCGTTAAAAATTGCCCAGAGATAGGGTCCCCAAATGTTAGGTTCCTCCCTGAATAGGTCCCCTGGGATCTTGTCTAAACCGGGGGCCTTTCCTAGGGGGAGCTTCCAAATTGCGTTTAAGATTTCTTTTAGGGTAATCCATTGGGGGTCTTCATTAGGATTCTCTGAAATTGCTAAAGCCGTTGCATCTTTGGGCTCTATGGGTTCCTCAGTTGAATAGAGAGCTTGGAAGTGCCGTTTCCATGCGGCTGCAGCGATATTTGGCTCTATCACTGAGTTCTCTACCCTGCCGTCTACGCTCACTAGAGACCAGAACTTCTTCAAGTCCCTATTATTGAGTGCTGCCTTAATATCTTCCCACCTTTCAAGCTCCCAGTTCTTCTTGGCCAACTTGATACAATCTCTATACTGGGCCCTGCTTGCTTTTATTAAGGATCTATCCTTAAGCTTAATAGCGTCTATGAGGGCACCCTTTGCCTTGCGGCAAGATTTGTTAAACCAGGTTTGCTTGACTCCCTTGATAGGCTTAGAAAATGTCATGGGGTTAAAAATGTTAGTCAGACTTGTTGACAGTGCTTCATGCAGTGCCTCTAGTCTACTGATGGTAAGTGGAGTGTCGAGTGTTGCAACAGCCAGCTCCATTTCCATTAAGGGCGAGATGATTTTAGAATATAATACGGCCTCCTTATCTGGTGACTGCTTAAACTTTCCCCACCTAATTTTCCTTCTATTGTTGGTGAGTGTTAGGTTGGTACATGCGGGGGTGCCAAAGGATGTGGGATTATACATTTCTGGTGTCTCAAGCTCCAAAGTCAGGGCGTTATGATCACTGTCAAGTCTTGGTATGACAGCAAAGTCGTCCACCCACCTCCACATACTTGTCTCCACTAATATATAGTCCAGGAGGGAGGATTGTCCTGTTCTATTAAAGGTTAGGTTCCCTGGCTGGTCAGACTTGGTACGGCCATTACAGGCCCTCAAGGAGTGGGTTAGGGTTGCTGCATTTATCTGGAGTACCAGAGGAGTGCAGGCCTTTACCGGTGGAACTTGCGAGTCGGGGATTAGCCAAAGGCTATCCTCTTCGCTTGAGGTGGCAACTGTGGGGGCAGCCAGGGGCTCGAATTGGCAGTTGAAGTCCCCCCCAATAATCAATCTAGCATTCGGGGGAACTGTATCGATGAAGGTGTTAAGTAGGTCTATGGTCGGGGATTCCTGGGTGATGTTTACAGGACGGGAATAAATGTTAATAAGAGCAAGTTTTAGGCTGGAGGGGAAAGTGAGTACGATACACTGCAAGTCGTTGGATGCAGTACTCAGTTGGCCGCTGTGCAATCCAGGTGGGTAGCGACCCAGATGCATAAGCCACCCGAGGGTCTGCCTCTTCCCCCTGTGGTGGCCTGCACGTTGAAGGTTGCGAAGCCTCCCCTCTCTATATCCTCTCTTGCCCAGGTCTCCTGAAACATACACACATCGTGGGTGCCCACAAACTGCCCCCAATCTGGGCTGAGGAGTTTATTTTTGATTCCAGCGATGTTCCAGGATAAAATCCTCAACTTGTGACCAGCGGAAGTATTACCGCCATATACATCATGACAGTTGTTGTTAGGGCTACGGATGACAACTGGCCGTGCCATAGGGATGACTTTGACTTCCTCCATTGTGGGGGCTGAGCTGGGGATTACATAATCCATAGGAGTTAAGGATGAATTATTATGCGTGGCTGGTCCTAACCCATGGTGATTAGGGGCTCCCCTGGGAGATAAGGGTTGCTGGACCCCTGATACATATTCTTTGCTACTGAAGATATGCTGTGTCAGTAGCCCACTAGTGTTCACCCCTGCTGCCCTCTTGAGCCCCCCCCGCCCCAATGTTGGAGTTGAGGCCCCCCTGCGACCCAAGTCAATCCACCTCCTCGAGGGGCCCATATCTATTTACTACTGGAATGTTAAAAAAAGATCTAAGGGGTTGGTCTGCATTTTGAAATGGCTGGAATCTGTTTGTTGGGACCCTAGGTGCTGGTGTCCAGGGCAGGATGTAATTGCCTGGGTAGAAAAAGTCCAGAGTATGGGCTCGGACCTCGGTGCGCGGTGCATGGGTGCTAACAAACTGGCCTGCAATGTTTTGTACGGTCCGGGGATTGCTAAAATTGATGACTTTACAATCTCCTTGGGTTGTTTTTGAATTTTTGCCCACCCATTCCACTCTTCGGACCATTAAAATTTCCCCAGCCCTATCATAGGAGAGCTGCTTGTGCCTAGATAACCAATAAAGACACTTGTTCCTGAGTTCTAGCTGCGATTCTTTCTGCCCATAATTAATCTCAGGGACCCCTGTTAGAATGATGACATAAGGGAGTGAGGCAGGGGGTAGGTTTATAGTCGGTGTCGTCAATAGCGCTGGTCTTATGTCCTCAGCCTCTGCTGGATATAGCCTTTCCCTGCCTCCCCTCTGCTCTGGATGGATAGGCCCTCTTCTATGTGTAGCCTCCCTAGGGGGGGCGAGGCCGGAAGTTGGCCTTGGATCGTGGGAAGGATAAATACCAGATTTTTCAGAGAACACCGAGGAGTTAGCAGCCGGCATGGCGGTAAGAGCCTCTGCCCTTCCGTCGCTTGATTGGGCGGCAGAGATTGAAGCCATCATGGACCCCTTTATGCCAGTGCAAGATTGGACTATGCTATCGGTCTGGGAGCTACAATCTTTCCTCTTCCCTGAGACAATGGAGGTGCTACCAGGGGGGTTACCCTTGCTGCTCGACCCAGTCTGTTGCCCTGCGTCTAAGTGCTTGAATATGAGAGCAAGCTCTTCCTTTACAATAGCTCTCATCTGGTTCCCCAGCTCCACTATCAAGTTCCTCACCCACAAAGGACAATCAGAAGCTAACGGGGGATTGGTAGGAGGTTCGGTCGTTCCTGCACTGCTAGCTATTTCATCTGCCCTGTTTGTTATAGCTGGGTTTTTCCTTCTCTTGATTCCTGTTCCCTTTCCAGTCTTGCGATTGGTGGTCTTGAGAGTGGAGGTGATGGTGCCACCTTTACGAGTTATTGGCTTCACTGGAAGTTGTTGAGGTGAGGATGACTCTGGTGTTCTAGACAGGGATTCTGTTTGTGTCAGTGGGGAACCAGGGGTGTTAGTTAGGGGAATGAGTGATTCAGGCCCTGGTCTAAATAGGTCTGGAGTGAGAGACAGGCGCATCTCCGTCAGTTCTATTTCAGTTGAGACCACCCCAATAGCCCTCTGAAGCATCCTGTCTATTGAGGTTTGGGGCAATGGGGCCGGAATGGGGGCCTGGAGCCCTTTTTTTGCTGCACATATGCGCCTACCCATGTTCGATTGTAAGAATAGAAGAAAAACAAAAATCACACCTGGTACAAGCCTATAAGGCGTTGGGCCACCTAGGACACAGAACCAATGTTATGATTTGGGACGGGAGATTTTGCTACACGAGCTATGTGCCAAAAAAGAAAACACTAAAATTGCAAGCTAAAAATAATACGGGGTCAAACTGAACATTTGAGATGCATCACAATTAGTGAACAACTTGATATGGAGCAGTTCCGCTGGTTTGTACTTGTGGGGCACTGGGTTACAGGTGCCCTAAGTCCGCCACCAGTCCAGCTCACGAATACAAGGAAGGACCAACGCAACAGCGAGATGAATTCAGTGTGCCGGGTGATAACAACTAGATTAAAGGTCCCAAAGCAGTCTTACCAGAGTCTCTGGAGCGGAGGTGCAAAAGCCAAGGGGGGTGGCCCTGCCCTGCCTCTTCCTGGCACTGACGGGCGCAGACGGCCCGCCCTTGGCCCGGGCTTAGCCTGGGCACGCCCGCGCGCGTCCCGCGCTGCAGGAGCCCGGTGTTGATTTTATACGCGCCTCCTGGCGCGAAATGCCGACGTCGTGGTGGTGGCGTCAGAAGCCACAGGGAGCCTGGAGCTTGTAGTCCAGCTCCGCTCCCCCTCCCTCAGGCCAGAAACAGCAGGACACAGCAGCAGTGATTACGGGCTTCCCGGGCTGCGGGAGCCCAGTGTTGATTTTATACGCGCCTCCTGGCGCGAAATGCCGGCGTCATGGTGGTGGCGTCAGGAGCCACAGGGAGCCTGGAGCTTGTAGTCCAGCTCCGCTCCCCCTCCCTCAGGCCAGATACAGCAGGACCCGGCAGCAGTGATTACGGGCTTCCCGGGCTGCGGGAGCCCAGTGTTGATTTTATACGCGCCTCCTGGCGCGAAATGCCGGCGTCGTGGTGGTGGCGTCAGGAGCCACAGGGAGCCTGGAGCTTGTAGTCCAGCTCCGCTCCCCCTCCCTCAGGCCAGAAACAGCAGGACACGGCAGCAGTGATTAAAGGCTTCCCCTCATTTCTTTTTTTCCACCCTGGGAATGAGGCTTGGTGACTAAAACAACTGGGCTGGCCCAGGGGCTCTCTGAGGGTTCAATGACAGCCAATTCCAGAATCTTGCTTACTTCAGCCTTAATGCTCTCCTTGACATGGTCAGACTGCCTGTAGATTTTATTTTTGATAGGTAGGCTGTCACCAGTGTCCAAATAATGGGTACACCAGTTAGTCAAGCCAGGGGTCAGGGAGAAGAGCTCAGCAAACTGATTTAGGACTTGCCTGCAGTCATTCTGCTGTTGGTCAGTGCAGGTGTGTGACAAGACCACTCCTTCAACTGATTCATCTTTAGGGTTGTGAGAGAGGAGGTCAGGGAGAGGTTCACTCTATGCTTCCTGATCCTCTCTGTGACCATGAGCATGGTGATGTCAGCTCTGTCATTACAGGGTTTCAGGTGGTTTACATGTATGACCCTCTTGGGGTTCCTACATGTGCCTAGGTCAACCAAGTAGGTGACCTCCCCTTTTCTGTCAAGGATAGGGTAGGGCCCAGTCCATTTGTCCTGGAGGGCCCTAGGCGCCACAGGATCCAAAACCCACACCTTCTGCCCTGGTTAGAACTCCGCCGTGGCAGCCTTTTGGTCATGCCAGATCTGTTGGAGCTCTTGGCTGGCCTCAAGGTTTTTGTTTGCTTTTTTCATGTACTCAGCCATCCTGGAATGAAGGCCAAGTACATACTCCACAATATCCTGCTTAGGTTCTTTGAGAGGTCTCTCCCACCCTTTCTTTATAAGACACCTCTCTGTAAACAAAAAACAGGCATGGTAGTGAGACACCCCATCTCCTTCTGAGTTTTTCAAGGAGTCCACCAATTATACCTTTTAGGTTCTTGTTGAACCTTTCAACAAACCCATTTGTCTGTGGATGTTATGGACTAGTGGACCTATAGGTCACTCCACACTCAGTCCACATGTGTTTTAAGTATACAGACATAACGTTTGTACCTCTGTCGGATACTACCTCCTTAGGAAACCCAACACTGATGAAGATACCAAGGAGGGCCTTCACCATTTCAAGGGTAGTGGTGGTCCTTAGGGGAATTGCCTCAGGATACCTGGTGGCATGATCCACTACCACCAGAATGAATTGGTTTCCTGATGCTGTCTAAGGGTCAAATGGACCAACAATGTCAATCCCAACCCTCTTAAAGGGTACCTCAACCACTGGAAGTGGTATTAAGGGGGCCTTTAAGTGGCTACCTGTCTTGTCACTGGCTTAACAGGTGGCACAGGAGTTGCAAAACCCTTTCACCTTCTGAGACATTCCTGGCCTGTAGAAGTGATTTACCAACCAACTCCACATTTTGGTCTGGCCAAGATGTCCAGCTAGGGGAATGTCTTGGGCCAATGTTCGGTGAAACTCTCTAAACTGCTGAGGCACTACCACTCTCCTAGTGGCACCAGGTTTGGGGTCTCTGGTCTCAGTGTATAGGAGTCCCTCCTCCTAATAGGTCCTGGGGGAACCACTGACACTTCCCTTTTCCTGTTCAGTAGCTTGCTGCCTCGGGCTTTCAAGAGTGGGACAGGTTGTCTGCCCCTGGCACAGATATTTCCTAGAGGGTCCCCCTGGGCCCAAAAGCTCGGCCTCATAAGACCCAAGCTCCTGGGGCTCAGTTCCCACTGTGGCTGAAGCGTCTTCTCCCTGAGGAGAGGGGACTTGATCTGGTACCTGAATAGAAACTGGCTTCCCAGACATCTTGCCCTTTCTCTTGGAAGGTTGGTCCATAATTTCAGGCTCCAATACTTCTTTTTCACTTTGGGTTCTACACTCTGCTCTGGTTTTCACATACACCCATTAAGGTATTCACAGCATTGCTGCATTGGCTTTCTTTTCTACCTCAGCATATGCTGAGTACTCCACATTGTTGCCAAACAGATACTGTACAGGGATAGAGGAAGACCCCACTACCCTTTTGAGGCCACTAACCCCTCCAAAATCTAAGGAAACCAAGGCCATTGGATGCACCTTAGGCTGATTGTCAGCACTGAGGACTGTATAGGTCTCTCCAAACAGATATTGATCTGAGAACACCAGTTGCTTGGTGACCATGGTGATACTGGCACCAGTGTCTCTCAGGGCTTCCACCCTAATCCCATTGATATTTGGCTCTTGTCTGTATCTCTCCATGTTACTGAGCCAGTCAGCCAGGGTAGCTACATCCACTCCTCCCTCTGAGACTAGAGTTGTCTAAGTGAGCACCTTGACATGGTCAGGGCTCACTTGTGATCCCATCCAGAGACTCACTACTGCATTTACAACAAGTGTGCTAGAGGCATTCTTTTTTGTTTTTACAGCTAGGGTCTCTAGTTCGGTGTCCAAGGGCCTTACACGTATGACACCAAGCCTTTTTGGGGTCCCAGTTTTTACCCTAGTATCCTCCCTTGGGCTATGAAGAGTTTCTGAACTAACTCTCCTGAGCAGGTTTTTGGGGGCCTGAAAAAGACAAATTTTTGTTTACATCTTTGTGGTCACCATTTTTCCCATTGGGGGTATGTTTGGCTTCTTTCTTTTGGTTACCCCCAGTGGTAGTCTTGGTCACCCTTGTTTTGACCCAGTGGTCTGCGTTCTTCCACAACTCTAGAGAAGAAAGTGGACCTAGGTCTACCAGATGGTGATGTAACTTCTCATTGTAACAATTGCTTAGTAGATGCTCTTTCATGATTAAATTTTAAAGCCCTTCATAGTCATACACATTGTTACCAGTTAGCCAACCACCTAGTGTATTCACTGAAAAGTCAACAAATTTCACCCAGGACTCACTCTGGGTATTTTGAGTCTCCCTGACTTTTATCCAGTATTTTTCCGTGGTGAGTCCAAAGCCCTCAATCAGGGTACCCTTCATGAGGTCATAGGACTCAGCATCTTTCATTTTCAATGTCAGGAGTCTGTCCCTGCATTTTCCTGAGAATAGTTCCCACAAGAGAGAAGCCCAATTTGTTTCTGGCTACTTTCCTATCTAGGCAGGCTCTCTCAAAAGCAGTGAACCATTTGGCGATGTCATCATCCTCTGAGTATGTAGAGACAATCTCTTTGGGGCGTTTGGAGTAAAAGGAATCTTCTATCTCCCTTTTTACAAAATTGCTGCACCAGAGATGGGTCCTAGGCCCATCTCTTTTCATTGTCTTTCTATGGCCAGGAGTTGAGCTTCTAAGTTCAATCTCCTGGTCATACTTTCCAGCATGGGATCCTCTGCTGAGGGGTCCTCATCTGGCTATGGGAGGATGGACTCAGCCATGTCCTCAGTATGATTTTCAGTAGTCTCATCTTCATCAGATTGAGCTAATAATTCTGGATTATCTCTTTGAAACATTGCTATCAATCTTCAAAGTTTTTCTTTGTTAGCATATTTGCCAGTATTAATACAATAACCTTTACAGAGGGCCCTGCAACTAAATAAGACAAGTCCATGTAAGGGCTCAGGTGGAGCTCCTGATCCAGGTTATAGGTACCACTCATTATTTTGACTAAAGTTGCAAACTTTTTTATAAAGTTAAGAAAAAACCTTAACACTTTTCTTTGTCCTAACTACAGCAAGATCTTTAAATTCCAACAACTGGATACAGGAACTTAACCAAGGCCATAGCAGCTAATTAGAAAATTTAGAAAATTAGACCAATCAAAAAATTCCAAATGGCTAAAGACAATTTTGGATTTGTTCGTGTGGTCACTTATTGATATAGTGGTATCAGCAAACACAAATGTGTAGACCCCACTGCTGATCCACCAATGTAGGAAGCTGGCGCTATATAAAGTGTTCCAAAATGAAGTGCACTGTGCAGAAAGTCCAGGGAAGTCCCATATTGGTTTACAGAGGCAAAAGTAGATAATATGAATGCTCTATTTGTGGTAGTGTGGGTGAGCAGTTAGGCTTATCAGAGGGTTGTGCTAAGTACTTGTAGTACTCACAGAGCAATAAACGAGACACACACTCAAGAATAATTCCGAGACCAATTTATAAAAAGAGTATCGATTTGTATTTCATTTTTAAGACCAAGAACTTCAATTTACAGTAAGTACTTTCAAAGTTACGATTTTCAAGAGTTTGTAAAACATATCGCTTTTCTGTGCAATTACGCACCATTGAAATCAATTGGGAAAGCAGGAAAATGCATATACAATCAAGCAATGCTTTCACGAAGTTCACCTTCTCATTTTAGGTCAATAGCAGGACCTGGTCCAATGCTCTAGCAGCAGAAGATCTGGAGCGTCCCGGATTCAGCCAGGAACAGGGTGCTGAGGGTGTTGGTAGCTTGTGAGCTACGATTAAGGGGGCCACTTGAAAAGACACTGCACAGGGCACTAAAGGTGAGTTTGGAGGGTCCGAATCGAGGGGGGGTCACAAGTGGCTCAAGACCATGGGAGCACAGCTACATCGTTGTCAACAGGGCTGGTCAGGCCAGGTGCGGAGCAGATAGGTCAGCCGTGCGTCGGGATGTCCTTGTGATCAGGAGCAGGCAACTTGGAGAGCCAATTTCAGGACAGCTGGGCCATGCACAATGTGGGTCTCAGGGGTCTTGATGTCCCTCAATGGGTGCTTGCTTCTGGGTTAGTTGGAGTCCAGAACAGACTCTTCGGCTTGCTGTCTGATGAAGGGGGTATGTGGCCCCGGGTATTGGTACGGTGCAGCTCCGGTAGGTCCTGGTGTCTCCAAACTTGGTGGAGAGACAGACCTGACCCTCTGGAGCTGTTATACCTCTTCTAGTTCTGGTACTGCTTCGGAGTCACCTGGAAGCAGCAAGTCGACAAACCGAACTTAGCAGGATCAGTGCCTGCGGTTTGTTGGGGAGTGATAACTTCACTTTAAGGAAGGTTCTCAGCATTTTCTCGAAGGCTGGAGGAACTCCGAGGTTCATGAAGTTTTCACAATTTCAGGACGAGACTGCACACTGCAATTATCAAGTCCTTGGCAATAAATTTCTCTGCAGCAGGGCTTCAGTTCTCGGGCAGCAGCTATACTTTGTCTGTGTCTTCTTCCTGTCCATTGAATCTAAGGTTCAAGGTCAAGGAATGGCACCTAAATACAAAATTGAGGGGCTTAAAGGGGGAGACAGTTAGTAGCCAATAGACTACCTTCCTTTAGGTTGGCTATACCCTCTAAGGGACAACTTCCTGTGGGAAGGGACACAACTGATAGGTTGTTTTCCCACCATCTCAAGATGGTGAATTTTTAAAAGAGGGGTTCACATCGCCTTCCGCACCTTAGGGGTGGTGCTGGCTAAATGTGGACACTCCTCCTCATCGAATTTTCCTGCCTGTCGGCATGCCAAATGTGGGGCAGGACAGAGGGGGTTGGCACATCCCACTATCTAGGGAACTCTGGGCTGCACTTCAAAGGTCGCATTGCCTTTGAAGCTTCCTTCTCTGGAATTCCATTCCGACCTGTAGGAGGTGTGAAGCACCTCCACCCAGAGAAATCTTTGTTTCTGGCCTCTGAGAGTGCAGGCTCTCACCCCATGAGGTGCTGGTCTGATCTGGTGGTGGCAGGCTTGCTTTGACTAGCCAGAGACCACACGTGTGCTTGGTAGGTTTTCAGGAGACCCTCTAAAGGGTCTCCTGTGTGCATTTATTAATAAATCCCACACTGGCATCAGTGAGGATTTATTGAGACAAGATGTTTGGTACCAAACATCTTAGGGTGAAGCCATCATGGAGCTAGGAAACTCACAATGACAAGTATGCAGCCGATGTACTCTCTATGGCTTCCCTGTGCACTTAAAATATCCAAGAATGGCTCAGATATTGCAGGGTCATATCTGCTCATGCAGATATGTCCAGACATGGGATATAGTGCACCCTGCTTTGTGCTGCAGCTCCAGTGGACCCTCTTCAGTACCCATAGCCTAGGTACCAGGTGTATTATTTACTACTGACTTACAGGGGTGGCTGATGTTGTACCAATAATGGTTCCGGTTTGGGAAAGAGATCTAGTACTAGGAACCTAGTTAGCAGCGACCCAGTGCACTTACAGTTCAAAATCACACAAGGCATCAAGCAAAAAGTGGGGGCTAGCCATGTCAAAAGAGGCACTTTCTTACACACAACCACTCACATACCCACTCACAGACTCATACAGCTATTGATGCACACACTCACTTACTCATATAGCCACTTATACAACTACTCACTCACCCATACAGCCACTCACACAGCCATTCACAGACCCATACAGCCGCTCACACAGCCACAAAACCACTAACACACCCACTCACAGACCCATACAGCCATTCACAACCCACTCACACACCCATACAACCACTCACATACCCATTCAAACACCCATAAAGCTACCCACCCAACCACCTCACTCAGCCATACAGTCACTCATACAGCTACTTACTCACCCATACAGCTACTAACAGAGCTACTCACTCACCCATACAGCCACTCACACATCCATTCCCTCTTCCACAAAACCGCTTACATACTCATTCACACATCAATACAATCAATCACATACCCCATACAACCTCTCATACTCACACACCCACACAACACTCACATACCATTTCACAGACCAATGCAAGTACTGACAACCACTCACTCACTCATCCATAGAGTCACTCATACTCCATCTCACTCTCTCTTTCAGCCACTCACACAATCACTCACTCACCCATACAGCTACTCGTACAACTAGTCACTTACCCATACAGCTACTCACTCAGTCACACATTCACCCACACAGCTACTCACACACCCACTTATTCACCTATACAGTCACTCACACACCCACTCAGTCACCCACACAGGCTCTCAACACAGCCACTCACCCATACAAGCACTCATACACTCATTCTCACATCCAAATTTCCACTTATATACCCATTCACACTTCCACACAAGCACTCCCACATCTGCTCACTCACCCATATAGCCATTCACACAGTCACTCTCCAATACAGCCACTCACACACTAACTCACTTAACCAAACACCTACTCAAACAGCCACTCACTCATCCATACAGCCACTTACACACCCAGTCACTCACTCATAGAGCCATTCAGACATCCACTCACTCACCCATACAGTCACTCACATACCCACTCACCCAGCCATATATCCACTCATGCAGCCTTGCAGCCACTGACACACCTACTCACTCACCAATGCATCCACCACTCACACAGCTACTCACTTACCCACACAACTACTCACACCCCCACTTATACAGACATACCACCACTCACATACCTGCCCACATACCCAAAATAGCCAGTTAGACAACCACTCACACATGGATACACACAATCACACAGCCACTCATAATATATGTTAGAAGCAGTATAACTCATATCATATCACATCATATTCCTTTATTTCAGTTCATAAAAAAAATAAAAGGCAACAACATACAGTCATACATGAATCAAATACATAAAATCAATTACATATATGTACATATTAAAACAAGGAAAATTATTAAAAAGTTTTAAAAACAAACTACAACTGTCTCAACACTGGAGTGTACAAATATTGAGGCAACATTTGGGGAAAACAATCATCCTTTCGTAGGCATGGATGTTCTTAAACCTCATATACCATGTTGCTGATAAAAATTTACCAATTGAAAAGACAACCGGGCCACTGGTATTTGTTCTGCATACTCTCAGCACTGTGCTGCGATCCCTGACACCCAACAATTTACAAAGTGGTTTAATCCAACAGGCACGTTGCTGTGTGTAGGTCGTGCAGAAGAATAAAACCTGCTCAATGGACTCTGCAGCCACACATCCTATTGGGCATATGGTACATCTATCTAACTTATTTTTCCAATGACAAGTAAAAGTGGCCAACGGTAATGTCCCCAGTCTAACCTGACAAAAAGTGTTCTTACAGAGGGTTTAGTTATCATGTCTAAATACATATCAAATTCAAAAGTGCATTTGAAGGAAAGAAAAGCATTGGTCAACTGCCTGAAGTTAACATTGAAATTTTCTCTTCCAGCACAAAATTCCAATAGGCCAATTCGAGCTTTTCAATAGCATTGCATGGGCGATCTGAAGGGTTTGACCAGAAACCCCCTAGGCCTAACTTATATAACCAGGTCTTTATATAGGCACACCAAGGGATCCCATCAGCACACAAACCCTCTGACAAACCTCAAGCCATTCCCTATAAGGCTCTAACTCCTCTGTTGCCCACACTCTTAACCAATATTGAATCGGTCTCAAAGCTGCAATATCAGAGATGGATCTCAGATTTAGGTCCATATGAATAAGAAGTGTGAGAGTGCTATGAGGAATTTTTAATAGGGACTTGAAGAAAGTATTCTCTGCATTTTCCATCATCTTCAAGTTGCAATGACCCCAAATCTCTGCTCCATAAAGGGCCACCCCACAGGCTTGGCTTCTGTTAATTTCCATAGAGGAAAAAGTGGGAAAAGAAGGTGCCCTGTTTGCAAACCTTATAATAGACCCAGCACATTGTTTTAGGGACAAAGTGCTCTTCTTCAACTGGGCTGCCCATCTATGTGAGTCTTTCAGTCGGACACTCAAATAATCAAACTCGGGGACCAAATTGAGGGCTTCCCCTTCTAGTAGTATAGTTTTTTTTATTTTGCCCTTGTGATCCCCAAACACCATATACTTTTTTTTGTTGTTATTAATTTCCAGCTCATAATCTCTACAATATAGCGAGAACTTCTGAAGCAGTATGGATAAGCCTGATGGGCTTCTGGATATCAACAAGGTGTCGTCAGCAAATAATAGGCAGGGTGTCTTCATGTTTTTAATCTTGGGGGAAGACATTCTCTGCAATTAAAAAGATACGGTAAGCATTCATTGATAAAAAAAAGAAAGAGTATGGGAGCCAGTACGCACCCTTGGCGCACTCCTCCTTGGATTGGTATTTCGCTTGTCAGTTTGCCCGCATGTCCCCACCTGACCCTGGAATAATCATCTGTATAAAGTTCCTGTATTGGGTCCAACAGGCCTCTTGGGATCCCTATGTAGAAATAAAAACCTTCTTAGGGGTTCACTGATACATCTGGTCCTTAAGACCAACAAAGAAGAGATTGGCACAGAAGCTGTAATATCAAAAAACATGTTTTATTAACCTCAGATGAGGGAGATTGCATCTTACGGTACCCGCAGGCCACTGTAGGAGGCATTCTAATGAGTGCAGAGAACAGGGTCCTTATATATGTATTTGTTACATAGTCAGCATAAAATCAAGGGGAGGTCCTAGCACATACAAGCATGCTTATTGACTAATATGGGTATACAAAATTTGCTTGCTCCACAAAGTGGGAGGGGAGACTAAACTGCTTACATGAGTAAGAATAGCCTGACAGTTCTATACTAGGAGCAGGTGCATTCTACCAGCTAGGCCTCTCTGAGCATGTGCAAGACTCTGGAAGAGGGAGAAAGCACATGGCGAGCACATGGCTAACTAAAATGGCTGCCAAGTACAAAATGGCTTTCAGCTCATGCTAACAGCGATTCCTGCAATCTTTAACAGATGATCCTTTTAGCATGAGCTAAAGACATTCCCATGATCTAGTAGAGACATAGAAAATATTTTGCACATTTTCTTCTCATAAATTCATCAATATCCTATGCTAGGTGGGCCTTTACATTCTAAACATTTCATTAAGCAGGTATATACAAGGTATAAGCAGGAGTACAAAGTGAACAGAGCATTGGGTCATACAGGTAGCAAGAGAGAATAATGACTATTATCTCAAACAGAAATCTCAATATTTTCCAATCCTAAGCAGAAAGCAAATACCAAAACCATCTAGTCTAATTTTAAGTTTCAGGGCTCTGATGTATTTCAATGACTATTTATGTCAATTTCAAAATAGCCAACAGCACATACCTAATAAAAACATTTTCAATAGACTTTCTCAGTATTTTTTATGAGGGCTAAATTATCAATTAATATACTTAAGGAAAGAGTAAAGTAACATGCTCAGATGAACTTTTCTCGTGCAGAATAAACATTACTCTTAAAAAATATTAAAGCGATCAGACATATTATTACAAAAACAATCCTGGCTCCGGGGGACCAGGAGGACCACACAGGGCCATAGGAATTAGGACAAGGAGCCGCAAAGGGCTGCTCCTCCAAAAAAAAATGGGACGACCAAATGGGTACATTACTAACAAAAAAAAGAGTCCTTGGGAATTTCTAGAACCAACCAGCCAGAGGGGAGTCTTCTCCCTGTGTCCGTTTGAGCCTCACAGGCAGGCTCTTGTTGTTCCCACGGTGGAGCTGCACAACTCGCAACTCAAGAATCACGGAGAAGGAAAAGTCTTTCTTTCAGGATAGGGCAATCACCCCCCCAGGGCAAATACCCTCAATGATCCTGTCCAGTGTCTCAGGCAGTGCACCAGTTTTCTTCACTTTAATCTAACAGGCACCAAGGGCACAGCACCTGTACCCTAAACTCAAGTCCTTCCCTAACTCCTGTATTGCACCTCTGGCGCACTGCTCTTTTGTTAGGGCCACAAATTGTACCCAGTGTGCTCGGGCATCTCTTGATCAACAAACAAAGGCGTAGACTTGCATTCACTTGGGACCAGGACTCAAAGGCCTGAAGCAACCCTTGTTTCAAAGGGGGTCACCTCAAGCAAAAGCCTCCTTGCCGTCCTTGTCGTTCTGTGACTCTCTCAGCTGGGCATCAAAAACTGGATCCACACAAAGATTTCTCCATCCTGATTTGTAACCCCGTCTTTCGCCCAAGACAGTGGCAGGGGTACACACTTCACGTCCCAGTGCTTCCGCCTTCACTGAGGTCCTAGTTGCCAGCAAGGCCTATGCTGGTTCCTTTCGTTTTGACTGTAGGCTGGACTGGTGCTGACTCCCAGGCTGGATCTGATGTCCGGGCCCCTCTGGCAATGGTTGTAAGGCAGCAAATATCTATTGGTGGACAGAACAAGAGGTCTTTAGACAAGGCACAGAAATAATCTAACAACAGAAAGGATAGTCTCAAAATACTTCCTTAGTCTTGGGGCGCCCCATACATTAGCAAGGCACCCAAGAGCCACTTCATCTATCTGAGAGTAGAAAACCCTGGACCTATTGGCAAGTATAAAAGGAACGTTTTGGTGAACTGACAAGAGTAATACATCACCCAATCCCAAACAGCCAAGGAAGTCTGTGTTCATTTACTAAATTCTGAGGAAAAGAGAAAAACAATACAGACATACTCCAAATACTTACATTGGTGTATTCCTATATTACCAATCTGAAGAACCCTCAAGAAAAAGGAAATGTTCTACACTTTTACTCATAGATTTTACATTACTTGTACAGGACTGCAGACACTTGTAAAATAATTTCTCTTACATGTTATGCTTAGGACCATGCTCTCATGTTATAGGTGCAGCAGGAAAATCTAAAACTGCTAATTTAACAGGGATTCTTATTGCAAAAAGAACTAAACTTCAACATAGTGAGTACATTTTCTCCAGCAGAACATGTTATGACAAACAAATTCCTATAAAACAATATTTTCCTTCAAAATGTTTGCTAAGGATCACATGAGCGTCTTTCCTGCATTGTACTTTTCACGATCTGGACTATGCAACATCATTTTCAAAAGGAAAAAAAACCCTATCTCCAGCTCTAATAAGGGCTGTCAGCTTATTGACAGAGACTAGCTAATAAAAAACTAGCAATGCCCTTGCAAAACTGTATAGAACATGAGAATAACATAAACAATAATAGTGTTGCCACCTGAGATCTTTTTGAACAGAAACCGCCACTATACAGTTCTCCTTAAAGATCAAATAAGGGAACATCAATCTGTTCTACTCATTCTTTCATACAGGATGGGCAGTAACATAGCTTATGTGTTTCATCATTTTATTAATTCTAACAATTTTAAAACAGTATTACAGAATAGCCAATAACTATCACATGGTCATTTCCTAGACAGCTTAGACAGACTCAAAAAAAAGTGAGAAAAAGAAGAGAGAAAACATAATTTTGCCTACCCTTAATTTGTAGAGGAGCTAGCCTCCTTCCCCCATTTTGACAGTAGGAAAACCTGAAACAGGTTTTACTTCTGTCAACACTTTCAACCCCTATTTGTAGCAACTGGGCACAAACAAACCAATGTATCAATTTCTTGAGCAATTGTACTAGATTAACATGAGGGCGCATGAATGCAAACTAAAATCCATTTCCTCCTTATCGTAGCCCCTACACAGTATTCTTTAAACTAAAACCATTATTTTGATATACATGGCAGATCAATGCTCAACTGAGGGCTGTTTTCCTTCGTTTCATATGACTGCGCTAAACGTGTGTTTGCCAAAAATAGGAAGCAAAGCTTCTCTTTCTCTCTTTGCGCTATCATCTCGTCTTTCAAAAAATCTTTCGAAGGTCGAAGTGTCCCAGCAAACATTACCCTTCACCCTGCTAAGTTGCTAAATGCAGAACTCCGACCTTTGACCCGTTCAGCAGCTGTTCATTTTGTTTGTGCAAGGCTTGCCATGCGGTTTTCGTAATGCAAAGCAACTCTGGAGAATCACAGCTAAAAGGCAGTCCTGTCCGATCCGTTTGCCAGTAATTTAAAGGTAGGATAATAACGTCTGCTGGTTTCTGTATACTTATTTTCATTTATGTACAGTGTGTTGGGTGCAGTAGGTCAGCTGTTTATTCTATACTTGCATATACTTTATTGAAGCCTGAGAGCACGTTAAAACTGCCTTGAGTGGTAGAACTGCTTGTAAAATTGTGAATTTAGCTCAATTTCGACTTTGGTGGTAGGGGCACTTAAAAATGAATATCCTACAATATTTTTGCATAATAGGAACCCCCAGAGTGTTCTCTAGATAGCCCAGGAATGGGAAATCAGAAATGTATAAGATATACCCTTATAAAAATGAGTTTTGTACGGCTGGGTAAAGTGACATTTCACATTTAAGTTCCCTTCTTATTGCGGTACAGCACTGCTTAAATTCAACTTTGATACTAGGAATTCACAGTATGATGATTAGGCTTTATAAAGATGAAAAAACGAATTTAAAGCATTTATGTTTAACAATATATTTTTTTTCATATAATTATTATTTTTTTTTTTTTTATCAAAACCAACCATTTTGATGATTCCACATTGGAAAAGCAAGCTTCATTCGTAGCCTATCATATTTAAACGCATTCATTCATAACCCTAAGCACAGAAGCCTTTACTTGAAACAGGAAAAGTCTGCGCCACTTTTTAAAAGGACAGTTATCATTTAACATCAGAACCACAGATGTACTTATGTAAAAAAGGCATTAAGAAAGGAAATCCCTACTTTCAATTTTGTTCTCTGTTATCCAAAATAATGAAACTGGTTTTTTTGAAACTTTTAAAATAATGCAGGCCCTTATACCAGTTTTACACTGACTTAAAATTTCGCTGACTCAGCATTCCTGTCTGTGGCCGTGATCAGGAATAGCCATATGCTATTTATGCAGCTGTTGTTTGTCAGCAGGCGTCGAATTTTCACGCCTTTCTCAGGAAAAAACCCCTTTATTATTTGAAATACCCTGACAGAGTTAAATCCCCATTTGCTGTGTCAAACAGTTTCTTTTCAGTTAGTCAGTTTAAACACAGCTGTTGGAAAGCTTTTTCCTCGGGTGCTGAAAGAAAAGCATGTCACAGTCTATTAAAAACTGAGGCATTTCAATGCAGTCAAATCTATCTTTCTATAATGTGTATTTAGTTCAGCAACGACCAAATTCACTCATATGATGTGCATGCCTTTTAATGTCTAATACAATGTATTTAAGGAAAATGCTGTAACATGTATTTTAGTCTATTGATTACAAAACACACAATTTCGTTTTTATTCCTCTGTATGAGGCCTATTTTAATCCTATTGAATATGAATTCTAATTTTATCTTTAGCATTGTGGCAATTTGCACACATGTACAGTGTCGTACTCTGTCAATTTAATAGTAACATGCAGCTGTTTAGCGTATGTTATATAATTCATTTCTGGATTTTTATTTAATATGTAAGTAACTAAATGACATTTTGCATAACAGAATGATGACAGCAAAAAACATAAACAAACTCATTGAGCTCATTCAGATATTTACAGAAGGGGGGTCATATACGCAGAGCACACAACACAGCGCGCTTAAAGCTAGACATTCTTTCACAAAGAGTACTCACACAAGTATTACCAATGTCAAACCACAAACCCCACATAGACATTTAAACACACATTTAACCCACAAATCAACACTTAGGACTGCTTACAAAGTGTACGCAAGACCAACCTATTTGTAAATACTAATTGTAAGTCATATTTACAAGAAGAGCTCTCAAAAGTAGCCCAAAAAACTGTTCCATGGTCAAGAAGCCAAAATACACCAAATTCGCCAGTTTTGGCTGGTAGAACACTCAAAAAGCGCTCTGCATATCACCACTTATAAATGTTACTAAGTGCGCAGATCCGGATCCGTTTTATGTACATATTTAGTTCCATGGGGTACTTAGTCACCAAGGAAGAAATATCTTTTTACTATACGTAAACCTATTTAGGTATCCCCTCTGAGGGGAGTCAACTAAGTACTTACTAAATCCATATCGGTACCTCCAAAACAGCAACACTTTCAACAAAAGTGTGCTAGAAGCAGGCATGTCAAGAATATTATAGCATATATAATATTATACTCCAAGTGACACTTAACACAATGTGTGCCGTTCAAGTTTTCAAAGTTAGAGAAAAATCTCCTCATTACCTGCCTATATGAATTGCAATGCATATATAACTTACAAAACAAATTCCAAAATTGGCCAATCATACAAACAAAGCCACAGTAAGTGTTACTAAAACTACCTTACCAATCAAAGGCATCAAACCAACAGCAAGTGCCGCAAAACGGCTCTTACCAATCAAATGGTGTCCAGGTTCCAACTGCCAAGTTCTGAGTGACCTAACGGTCGTTTTAAAATACTCACGCCAAAGAAGTTCTCAGTCGGGAGCGGCAAACACTTGGAGGATCAGATCAGGAAGACCAGAAATATACTGGGCTGGAAGACAAACAATCTCCGTGCGCAGGGTACCTCCTCAGTAGATTCCTGTCCTGTACTCCTCAGTAGATTCCTGTCTCCCTTCAAGACCACTCCCTTGGATAGCCGCTGCACAGATGAGGTCCACTTTCGGGCGCCATTTGTAGAAATAAAAACCTTCTTAGGGGTTCACTGATACATCTGGTCCTTAAGACCAACAAAGAAGAGATTGGCACAGAAGCTGTAATATCAAAAAACATGTTTTATTAACCTCAGATGAGGGAGATTGCATCTTACGGTACCCGCAGGCCACTGTAGGAGGCATTCTAATGAGTGCAGAGAACAGGGTCCTTATATATGTATTTGTTACATAGTCAGCATAAAATCAAGGGGAGGTCCTAGCACATACAAGCATGCTTATTGACTAATATGGGTATACAAAATTTGCTTGCTCCACAAAGTGGGAGGGGAGACTAAACTGCTTACATGAGTAAGAATAGCCTGACAGTTCTATACTAGGAGCAGGTGCATTCTACCAGCTAGGCCTCTCTGAGCATGTGCAAGACTCTGGAAGAGGGAGAAAGCACATGGCGAGCACATGGCTAACTAAAATGGCTGCCAAGTACAAAATGGCTTTCAGCTCATGCTAACAGCGATTCCTGCAATCTTTAACACCTACCCCACACAGACCTACACAGAGTCTCCCATAATTTGGCCCTTGGGACAAGGTCAAATGCAGATCGAAGATCCACAAATAGTCTCCCATTCTCAAGGTCTACATTCCTCCACTTAATGGCTAAGAAGCATATGATTTAGTCCACTGTGCTCATTTTTGCCTAAATCCCGTCTGTAGGTGGGATAATACCTTGTTTTACCAATTCATTCCCATAGTCTATTGAGTATTCGGGAGCTAAAAACGTTCTGAATATTATCAATTAGATGTATGGGTCTGTAATTGCTCGGCGTAGCTCTATCTCATTTCTTGTGGATCAGCACTATTATGCCACCCTTCCAAGAGTCTGGAATCTGGCCTCCTGCCATTAAGGCGTTGGACAGGAAATTTACGTATGGGCCCCATATCTAGGGTTCCCTTTGGTAGAAATCAAATGGGATTTTTTCTAGACATGGGGCTTTCCCAGATTTCTGAGCTAATATCGCAAGAGTGGTTTCTTTGAGAGTAAATTCATCATTCTCATTCTCCCCACAAACTACAGGAGATGATGTAGGTAAGTTGCCTGCCCTTTCAACTGTTGGGGTTGTTGCCTTATAAAGGCCCCCAAAATACAAAGACTACCTCTTCCCACACAATTTTACTTGCCTTTTTAGTGCTAGCATACTCCCTCCTAGCCAAGGCAATCCGAGATCTATCCTTGCTTATTAAGGCGTTAATGAGAGTACCCTTTGCAGCTCTACAGCTATGCTCGAACCATTCACTAGACCTTCGACGGTTTGAGACCCTTTTTCTCCTTACAGGCTTCTGCAAATAGAGAGCCAAGTCTATTGAAAAAGTTACTGTGGGCAAACAACTGTCTGACCTGGGGTAAGTTGTTTTTGTAACAAAACAGTAAATTTGTACAATACGAATTTATATAAATTGGCTAATAATTCCTCAGAGTTGAGGAAACCCTCCCATTTAAGAGCCTGCTTGTTGCTAGTGACCACCATCGAATTGACTACATCTGGTTCTTCTGGAGCCCCTCTCCCCTTATTTGCCATCCTTTATCAGAGTAATAGCATAGGAAAATGGTCGCTATGGTTGCATAAAGATTGTTTACTACCAGGTCTGATAAAACATGCCATATGCTTAAGAGCTATTTTAGAGGACAGTGGTCCCTAGACAATTAGATGAAATTTAAAGTTAAATATAGACCCAGTCAGTACTATATTGTCTGTCCAGCCGGACAGTTTTTTAATATACAGTGATTGTATAAAACCATTAAGACGAGAATTTACAAGCGGGACACAGCCTGCGTCCTGCTGACGTACATTTTACAAACAACATAAAGGAAGGGGGTTCAGGCAAGAAAACTGTGTCTGTAATTACATTGGATATAAGTACAACAGACAAATTACGTTGCGCACACCATTACAAATTAAGCATTATAATATAGCCAATGTATATGGTGTACAGTTGTCTTCAGGACATTAATAATGACATGCCTGTATAAAATAGCTCAATTATGCGAGCTGGTGTGCCTGTCAATTCAGAGGCAGATGTGGGGGACACCATCTGGCGTGTTTAATCAGCGCCTAATTATGAAGGGAGAATTAAGTTAACAGAGATTACAAGGGGGCAGTCCCCGCGGGAGTGCGGCGAGCAGATCCTCAGCGCATTCGACCAATGCGCTGAGGATCTGCTCGCGCTCGCACTCCCGCGGGGACTGCCCCTGAAGCCTTGACTCGCTCGGCCTAATCACGGAGTACGCAGAAGCGGCTCCATTGCAACTCTGGCACGCTCCCTATTAAGGTTGCTCCCTTATTTGTTGCGGTCCCCGCAGTCATCGCGGTTCACCTAATCCTCGTTGGTAAGGACCTCCCATGCCTTGCACCTTTAATCTAGCCCCCTTGTAATCTCTGTTAACTTAATTCTCCCTTCATAATTAGGCGCTGATTAAACACGCCAGATGGTGTCCCCCACATCTGCCTCTGAATTGACAGGCACACCAGCTCGCATAATTGAGCTATTTTATACAGGCATGTCATTATTAATGTCCTGAAGATGATCCCACTGATTTAAAAAGGGATCGAAACGTCGTCGACAACTGTACACCATATACATTGGCTATATTATAATGCTTAATTTGTAATGGTGTGCGCAACGTAATTTGTCTGTTGTACTTATATCCAATGTAATTACAGACACGGTTTTCTTGCCTGAACCCCCTTCCTTTATGTTGTTTGTAAAATGTACGTCAGCAGGACGCAGGCTGTGTCCCGCTTGTAAATTCTCGTCTTAATGGTTTTATACAATCACTGTATATTAAAAAACTGTCCGGCTGGACAGACAATATAGTACTGACTGGGTCTATATTTAACTTTAAATTTAATCTAATTGTCTAGGGACCACTGTCCTCTAAAATAGTCAATGTACCCAAGGTCCCTGACCAATAGCATATTGGGTTCCCTTGTTTTTTGTAACAATATGCTTAAGAGCAGCAGGTTATGTTACTACTGTAATTCCCTCTAGTAAAAGTGGGCTTCACGCTACCATCTGAAAGGAATCGCCCATTCCCAGGTCTTAAGCCATGCATGACCATAATATCTACAATATGCAATCCTTCTGCACTTGTTTGAGATAATTTGCATGTGGGACTGAGGAATAGAATATCCCTTAAATGGTCCTCTTCCCTAATGAAATGCACGTAAGGTGCATAAGACTCAAAGCAGGATTTAAAGTCTCCCACAATGATTTCTCAATGGGAGGGCGACTGGTCTACCAAAAATGCAGTTAAGATTTTTGGGGTATTAGATGCCTCAGAAAAGGAGGCAGTTCTTTTTTAAAAATGTATCGCCAAGTATGGTTGCCTACTCTTAGGTGTTATACTAAGGACTAGTATGTCAGGAGAATCAATGTGTATTCTTTTTATGTCACAGCCCAATGAGATGAGATATCACTCATAGCAGTACACCTTGTACACTAATTTAACTTTGTAGTAGCTTAGTATATATGTTTAACAATCATAATCTCTTAGAGAATACTTACACTCACTGGATGATGTCATTAATGATGTCATAAGTGATGTAATTTAAGATGTCATCAGTGATGTCACTTACTATGTCATGAGTGATGTAATATGTGAGGTCATAAGCAGTGCATTGCAAGGGCGTAAGTTATAGTTAGCTTAGGTAATGATAACTGCTGGGTTTCACTGGTTTTGTATGAGCGGAATCTGAGCCTTACTATTACGTCCCTGTAACCTTCGTTTTTTTCAGTAAATTTCTAAGGTTTTTTAAATTCTATTTCTTAACTATAACGTCCCTGTAACCTTTAGTTTTTTCCAATCAATTTCTATGTTTTTTTAATGTTATTTGCTAATTATAACTTCCCTGTCACCTTTGTTGTTTTTTAGTGAATTTCTGTTTTTTAGTGTTATTTCCTAACTATAACGTGCCTGTAACTTTTGTTTTTTTAAGTGAATATCGAAGGCTTTTTAAATTTATTTCCTAACTGTTACCTTTGAGAGTGTGTGTGAATGAGTGCATGAGTGCATGAGTGTCTCAGTGGGTATGTGAGTGAGTGGGTGAGTGTCTCAATCACTGTGTGAGTGGGTGTGTTAGTGTCTGAGTAGGTCATGGAGTGGCTGCATAATGGTCTTACTGAATGTGTGAGTAGGTGAGTGAGTGTCTCAGTGGGTCTGTGAGTGGGTGTGTCAATGAGTGGTTGTATGAGTGGGCACATGAGTATCTGAGTAAAGGTCTGAGTGGGTCTGTGAGTGGGTGTGAGAGTGTCTGAGTAGGATTGTGAGTGACTCAATGAGTGTGTGAGCCAGTCTGTGAGTGAGTGCATGAGTGTCAGAGTGGGTCTGTGAGTTGGTGCGTGAGTCTCTGAGTGGGTCTGTGAGTGGGTTTGTGAATCTCTGGGTGGGTTTGTGAGTTAGTACGTATGTCTCTTAGTAGACCTGTAAGTGGGTATGAGAGAGTATGAGTGGTTTTGTAAGTGGGTGCATGAGTGTCTGAATGGGTCTTTAGTGTCTGTGAGAGTATCTGAGTGGTTCTATGAGTGGATGCATGAGTGTCTGAGTGGGTTTGTGAGTGGGTGTGAGAGTGTCTCAGTACATCTGTGAGTGAGTGCATGAAAGTCTGACTGGGTCTATGAGTGCATGTGATAGTGTCTGAGTAGGTCTGTGAGTAGAAGTGTGAGTGTCTGAGTGGGTCTGTGAGTGGGTGTATCAGTATCTGAGAGGGTCTGTCAGTAGGTGTGTGAATGCCTAAGTGTGTAAGTGGGTGTCTAAGCTGTGTGTGTCAGTAGCTGAGTCAGTGACTGGGCTACAACGAACCCGCACCTACCCCTTTATCCAAAAAGAGTCCACAGTTTTGCACAAAATATCTACCCAAGTAGAGTACCTTCTGATGGTTAATTACTAAGTGTTATCTCCTTGGGTAAATGTCCAATACATTTTCTACACTATAGCTGAATAATGGAGCACGAGGAAATGCTTGTGTGCGTTTTGGCAATGTGATTGTTCCTCATGCGTCTTTATCCAGAAATTTGACATAGCAGGAATCTTCCTATAGAGAAGACGACAAGAGTACAAAGAGGTATATCTCCACCAAACAAGGGTCCGTCCTCTTAACTATATGAAGTAAGTGCTTCTTTGTTTGGTGGAGATGTCACGTCGCTAGGTTAGGCCCAGGAAGAAACACTGCCATTTCACATATACACGTTGCTTAAGTGGCCTTCTTTTCGACACAATGACTTTTGACACTCATTTGCTTGCGACAGTGCAGGTTTAGTTTCTCTGAAACCACATTGCTTACAATTCCACTTTGTAAGTACACTATCACGACACCTTGAACATTCAGCACACGGTCTGAACACACGTTGTTGTTTATTATTCGTCCGTGGGGTAACAGGGCTATCACAGAGACAATAAAGAATGTCAGCCTGGCTGAAGCCTCAAAATGGAAGCATTGATGATGTTATGATAAATACACACGCATTTCCGTGCTCAAATTAGAGGAGCACTCTGTTTTCATTGTGAGGTCATCGCTATGTCAAAGTCTCAGCTCAGCTGATTCCTGTTTACCCTCTGTGAGGATGGATGTTCAACTTGTAACCAAGAAGGGGACCTACATACCTTGCCTTCAGGTAATGGGGATTTAGATCATCCAGTAGGGAATTCTTGGCAGAGCACCCGCCCTAGAAAACTAGGTTATGGGGCACATAGTAGGAGCACAGTATACCCAGTACTTATATGCCAGCATATCTACAATGTTTTAGCATGATGGTGGAATCATTCATTCTTTTCACTGCCCTTATATTGTTAATCACTTTTATCTGCTTCTGTCTATTAATCATTGCATCACACATATTTTATACAAGAATCACAATGGTTCAATAAATATTGAAAATGCCCATCTGTGTATTTTTTGTGTATCTCTCTGATTGAGCACAAGTGACTGAGCAAAAAGGTTCTAGATCTGTCACCACAATTCCCTGGGGAGTCAGGGTTGTCATGTTCTGAGGTTCCCCAAACTATTTGTTACCTTGTCAGGTTTAGGGCTACTTATGGTGGCACTGTGAGCTAGCAGGTCTATAAGCCAACAGATCCTGAGGGGGTGCATGGAATCAGTCTGGCACCATCTTAATGTTTATGTTGTCCAACAAATGAACAGTTCCTACTGGAAGGTGGAAACAGAAACAGTACAACATGGCGCCGCCAACATTGGCAGATTGGGTTCTTATTTAATGGATCATCCTGAGTAGTTTCCTCATGCATACCCAGAGACCCCTACACACCTCCTAACCAGGGATGTCCATGGTGGTGGGGACTTTCCTACTCAGCTGAATAGGTAAACCCTATGTATTGGCTGTAGGTTTTTCAAGGTTGAACTTTTCAAAGGATTATTCCCATTGTGTTACCCTCTCTGAATTTCATTTCAAAATATGTCTGGCACAGAAGACCCAGCAGCACATAACATTGCTGAGAGCTGCAGACTTGCGATTACTCAGAAGCTATTACAACACGGCCTTGCACTCACAGGTGGAGATGTTACCTTTGTGGTTGAGGCTCACGGGGCATATAGGAAAGAGGTGTTGTATTCATGGGTTACATTCCCGACAGCAGACACTACAACAGGGCTATTTCAAAGATACAAACAAGATGACGTTCCAAATAACTATATACCATATGAAGAAATAGAAATACCTTTAACATACCAAGAATACAGGAATTGGTTTGATGGTGCCCTACCACACACAACAGAAGATGTTAGATCAGGTCCCCTTAGCAATTAGGGAGCAACATGGCCAGTCTTAGCTGGATACACACAGCATCCTAATGTTGACAATATATCAGTAGCACAATTGTACTCAGTGACGATATACAGATGTTTGATACAGTTCGTTAAGCGAACATTAACACTTAACTCTGCGTGGAATGCTCTAACTGCACTACCACAATTGGCTACACTGGGCATCAGCCCAAAAACATTAAATGCAGTAATGGGTAAGGTCCCCACATGGGAGGAGATTCCATTCTGGATTGCACAAAAACACAAGTCAGCTTGAAGCAGTGTTTCCCCATACAGGACCACAGGAAAAACACAGAATATTAACAACTCCCTTGCCAATCGGGATGGCTCCCCCTGTGGAAGACTGCACCACATGGGATACAGGGGCATATTAGCAAGGGCACTATCGCCGCTTTAGCGGCACTTTTTGCCGCTAAAGCGGCGATATTTATATCGCCCTATCAGCAAACTGTCTCTAACAGCAGTTAGCGACAGTTTGCGGGCATTAGCGCCCGTTTTTTTACCGCTTTGCATGTCAGCGATATTTATCGCTAATGACATGCAAAGTGGGCGTTCCCGACGAACAAACCTGGGAAACACTCGCTAACAGGCCTATCGCCTATTAGCAAGGTGGACATGGCCCCAGTTAGCGACGTGAAAAGTCGCGCTAACCGGGGTCATCGCCATTTATTTAACACCTGCAATTAGCAGGTGTTAGCCATACCTAACATGAGGGGGTGGATTATGCTGATACGACCACAGGGTCGTATCAGCAAGGTGTTCTCCTTCTCCATGCAACATCGCTGGTTTTTCAGCGATGTTGGCCCATTTCCCCGCTATCGCTGGAATATTCATCGCCATAGTGCTAATCGTTGCTAATACAGCGTTAGCGTGGCGATATATTCCAGCGATAGCCGGCGATAAAAAAAATCACGCTAAGCAGGGTTAGCGATGATTATCGCCTCTTCTTGCTAATATGCCCCACAGTCTTTGCTGCAGTATGTACCAGAACACATGGTACCCCTTCATTAGCTGTTTTGCCAGGAGTGCTTAAACAGATCCAGAATGAGTACGGGGCAGCACCTGCCCTGGAGTTGGGTAGGCCTGGGCGGTGAACTCCGCTCCGTTCGCGGAGTTTGCGGAGTTTTCTGCACTCCACACTCTGCGCTCCGCGGAGCTCATGGAGTGCAGAAAACTCCACTCCGCTTAGTGCAGCAGAGTTTTTTGCCTGCTCGCGCTCTCGAACGGTAAGTTTGCAAGCATGAGCTGCCGCTCGGGTAGAATTTCTACCCGAGCGGCAGGAAGACCAGCACGAATGGCAGTTCGCACTGCACTCTGTCTCTTGCGGAACTTCGCAGAGTTTTTTTGTCACTTCACGGAGTTCCGCGTAGCAAAACTCAGCGAACTACGTCCAGGCCTAGATTTGGGATTAAACGGATCAGTATCTGCCATTATGTTATGAAACATAAAAGGGGAAACAGCAGCATTAGCTATAGACCAGCGTCTAAGGGATTTAGCTCCAGGACAACAGGAGCGTGAATTGCCTAAAATTATCAAAGAAACCTATGCTATGCTGGGTAGAGATCATTTAGGAGCCAGACCTGGTAAACCACAACTAAAGAGTAATTCAGAAAGGGATAACTGTAAGAAAGCACCTGAGTCTTTTACGAAGAAAAATTGGGAGAATAAGAAAAACAAAGGCAAAACTAAACCACGAGGTGGGTCTCCTTCACAGGAAGCCACGGAGAAGCACTATAATCTGCATAACTGTGATAATATCAGACTGCCTGACAGATATCAGGATACTGATACATGTTCATCTTGTTCCTTTCAGGAGTCATCAAAGAGAGGAGGACAGTCAGAGCGCAGATCGGAAGAGTACATGAAACTGAAGGGCACACAACGCTCATCTGACTAAATCATTCAACAGGAAGATGAACCTAAACAGTCAAAACCTCAATTCAAAAAGAAGAAGGTAACTGGACTTAAAGTCAAGAATGCCACGGAGGTTAAGGACACTGCTTCTGAGCAGGGAATGGGCAGTGACCATACTGGACAGTGAGGCAGCGGTCACAATAGTTCACCGGAACCAGCAGGATTGTCTGGTGGAGTAACGCTAAGGGAATACATACAAGTGGAGACACCGGATCTAGGTTAAGCGTCCCACATTGTTTATACGAAATACCTCCAACTCCAACTGGCGGGGGACCTACCTTGGAATAATAATGTTCTTTTTTGGGAGGACGTATAATTTGACTCCGATATTCTCTTGACTGAAAAGGATTGGCCATCTGAATTCATGATAGATTGCCCAAATGGAGAAACAGTAATTTTAACTGCCTTTTCTGACCTCATTCCATAATCAGTTAATCATTCATATGCCAAGGAGTGGGCGTTAACACTAGCTCCTGCATTGTACTGCAACCATGTGGGGGGGGGATGATGGTTCCCCTTATCATGAAATACCACTAAGGTACACCCCACAACATCAAAGACAATACCAAATAAAAAATGAGGCTAAAAAACAAGTTAGGGAAATTCTAGAACAACTTGAATACCAGGATGTAATAGAAAGTTGCACCTCTTCAATGAATAATCCCTTGTTTCCCATGATGAAACCAAACCATTCTTATCATCTAGTTTTTGATTACATACATCTAAACACAGTTACTCGCACATTTGCAGTACAAAACGCACACGGCACGGCACTAATGAACAACATAGTGTGTAAAAAATACAAAACTACACTAGATATCTTGAATGGATTTTTCTGCCAAAATATAAAACCTGGAAGCAGATATTTGACCGCATTCAGCACGCTGAGTTCTCATAAACAGTTATGTTGATTGTCACAGGGGAATAAGAAAAGCCCCAGGCTATGTTCAGCCAGGGTAACAGAACTTCTAGAAAATGTTGATGACCAGGCATTGTCCTATATGAATGACATATATTTGATGGATGATGAACTTTCTGTACACTTGACATGAGCGGATCACATAATTCTGGGATTAGCTCACATGGGCTGCAAATTTAACTTTAAAAAATCAAGAATTGCCTACCTCAATGTCCTGTTTCTGGGATACATATGAGTTGTCAAGTGAAGGCAAAAGTCTTACGAAACATTTCTTAGAGAAGTGTGCTCTTCTACAACCTCCAACCACATTGAAGAGGTTACAATCCATGTTAGAATCCCAACATTTTGGCAGAACTTCCAGATTACAAAAAACGAGATAAACCTTTCTATGACCTGATTAGACCAGTTTGCTCAAGCACACACTGTGCGACTAAATACACACAAATATTACTTTTAGTACAAGCTGACATGCTAGCTTCACAACGCTTACACACATGTGTAAACATGACAAACCTGGTGATCTGCATAATGGCGGGGGCATCAGGGTACACCTATGTGACATTCAATGATGGTGACTGTACCAATTGCATATAAATCGCATCTATATACTAATGCTGAAATGTGTTTTGCACTGACAGAAAAGATAATGACAGCGGTACAGGCTGCTGTGGTGAGAGAGAGCACTGGCTCAGTTAAAATGAATTATTGTTCTGACCCCGGTGCCGACCTTAGAGGCCGTCACAAGTGCAAGTGTTCCAAACGCAGAGTGTGATTCATATTATTGTGTTCAGTAATACAACGAGTATTACAACACTACTGGAGCCAGAATGGATACAGAGATTCAAAAGAGTGCACAATAAAGCACAAGGTGCTTAGGGAACAAGTGGCAAAGCTGAAAGACTGCTTGCCACAAACTCATGTAATCCACACATTGAATCATCAGCTTGTTGGCGTATGCATTGCATGGAATTTCATGGCTGATGAAGCCACAAAAGCAACAGTGCAAACTGCTGCTGTTGCTGCAATAACTCATTCCGGGACGACAACAGACACAGATATCACGGTGGCTGTCAACGCTGCACGCAACAACAACCACTTGCCGAAAGGTTTTCCACTCAAGTACCCCTACAAATTGGATGTGCAAACCATACCATTGCTCACATTCCTGAAGTGGGGGATGGAGTAATACCAAATTCAGACTGCAGGTTAGATTGGATACCAGCTGCACTTGAGGGTATTTCATCCATACATGCTGGAGTGGCCGCTACAATTTTACTATTGCAGCAACGCTACTGGTGGCCAAGTCTCTATAAACAGACCAAGGACTTTGTCCTTAAATGTGACATCTGTCAGCAGATGAAGGGTTCCACCGTCACACGTCCACCACAGACACCGCTACACATTTCAAAGAAGCCTCTGGCTTGTGTTCATCTGGAACAGTGCGGCCTTTTGTCATCCGATGGGGTTTACGAGTATATTTTAGTTGCAGTGGATTCCTGCTCTTGATTCCTATGGGTATGGCCACAGTGGTCAGCTGACGCCCGAACTATTATAAAGGATCTGCAAAGCTTTATCGGGACATACACAGTTGGCACACTACATTCTGATTAGGACCAGAGTTTGCCTCCATGGCCTTACAAAGTTGCCATGGGAAATTTGGGTGTGACCCTGCGGTGTTCCTCCCCATACCATCCCGAGGAAAATTGTGTCATGGAGAGAAAAATGGCAACCACAGAACATGAGAACCTTGACCCCTCAGGGATCGTGGTAATAGATCTAGAACCCTTTCGTTCAGTAGCTCGTGCACTCTTGTTCTCAGGGAATTATACAGAGAATACACAATGGGGCATTTTCAATGTATTTATTGAACCAACTTTATTCTTGTATAGAGTACATGTGCAGAAGCATATGAAAGTGATTACAATCACCAAAATAGCAAATAGCAGATATAGTTCCACCATGGTGCTTAGAACAGTGTATATATACAAACATATAAAACAAGGTAGTGATCAGGCATAGTCCTATTATGGAATCCCTACACTATGGGTGTCTAAGGTGTGTGTGAGTGTGTAGCCAAGAATCCTCCCACAGGATGATCCAACCCCATTACCTGGCGGGACCGAATTTAGGACCCCGTCTTGGTCACAAACTGGACACCCCTCACGGGGATGTTAGGCAGCTGCTTGACAAAGCCTCAGCATGCAGGGACCTCTTGATGTCAACTGAAGTGTCTCCTCTGCTAACCCCCGGAAATGCTTATTTATTTATAATAAAAAGCATCCTTGCGATGTATATGCAGATTAGCATTGTTATGGGTATGCAGATAGCCCTGTCGCCCCGTGGTGAAGATAGAACGACATTTGTACCGCATGTGGAAAGTCTTTGTACTCAGTGTTGGAGGCATCATAATAATGTTGCACAAAGCGAGATGTGTAAGCAAAGCAGTTTCAGAGAAAATAATCCAACATTGTCATGCACGCAAATATGTGCAAATGGTCATCATAAAATATTATTGTGCAGAAAGAGGGCAATGTAAGGAAATGTGCAGCATTGCTACATGGGCCTAACTCGGGCACATAACACCAGTCTTAGTAATAGATATCAGATTGGATTTCATCCTTAGTCATCGCTCAACCTATCAATGGGAAAATCAGATTATGCATGGATTTACGCCACTTAAATATTATTACATTAGACAATTTTCCATCTATAAAAATTTCAGAAATGTTGACACTTGTGAGGAGAGGCAAGTGATGTTACACTACAGATCTCTCTGCAGCTTATCATCAAATTTCATTCATGAAGGAAGAATGAAAAATACTACATTTATAATCCCTATGGGCTGTTTGCAATAAAAAATAATGTTTTTTGGTTTAGCCCTAAAGACGGCAGTAATTCAAAGATGGATGCATCAGTTGTTTGGATTGTTTCAAGGGGTAATTTGCTTCCAAGATGACTTTTTGGTGTACGGCAAAGATAAAAATCAACTTGAAGGCAAGATGGAGAAAGTGTTAGAGTAGAAAGTATTGAATACATTAAAAGCATATTTGCAGAACAACCACTAACATATTTAGGTCATGTTGTAAGTGCAAATGGAGTGATACCAGAACATACTTTTGTAGAAGCCACCCAGAAAGCTCCATCATATAAAGAGGAAGTCAGATCCATTTTTGGACTTTTGTAATGCTCCGCAATATATGTGAAAGGTTTTCCTCAAAAGACCTTCCATATTTGCTAATTACTGAGGAACAAAATTAAATTTGTGTGGTGTGGTAATTGCAGAGAGGATTTTAATGCCATCAAAATTACCATGCTGTGTTACAGGATCTACAAAAGACTCGAGATGCTCTTGTGAAAGATCATTTGTCCTCGTCCACGGATGCAGCGGTGCTGATTCCTGTAACTGGCTGGCTTCCTAAAGTTGGTGATCCGGTCCGAGAGAAGATGGAGAACAAAAAAGAATTTGGTCCACCCTATCGTGCACCGGTCCCAAATCTTGGATTGAAGGGTACTCGTACTGTGATTTTAACACCCCCACTGCATCGTCGGAAGGAGAATCGGTTCATTTCCATTTAACATGTCAAGTTACACCATTTGGCCAATGCTGAATAATATGCCTAGGAGTGTTCCTCAACAGGATGTTTCTTTGCACCCGATGTCATCCACAACGAGTCCTTTGCAAATGGGACGCGAAGTGGAGACCTCCGTTGCTTTGTTGCCTGTTTTATCATCAACTTCAAATGCTATGCATCATGAATATGCTTCTCCGCCGTTGGAGCCTACTGTTGCCGTTCCCGATACTACGCTCCATTCAACATTTAATGCTGATCAGCCCACATTGTTTCGCCTGGGTGCTAGTGGTTATTATTTGGACAGAGATAACTTTTCTTCACATTCTTCGTCATCTTCATCGACTACCACTGAGGGGGAGCCCCCAAGTCAATTTTCCATTTTTTTTCATTGTTTCGAAAAACTTATCTGATTCCCCCATAGACATACATATGGATGGTGCTTACAATGGTGTTTCTCTTTATGTGGGTTGGGTTTGCAACAGTTTTTTTCCTTTTAATCAATGGCCATTATTTACCTGAGCGCTCTGCTGTCCATTCCGTTGATGGAATATTGGCCCCGCACACTTCGTCTCACAAGATGAAAAGGGGTCAACCCAACGTTAACATCTCAGCATTTCCAGTCGGCGATGGCATAGTTTAGGATAAGGTTCCATATGAAATTTACGGCCCGACTGAGACCATTTGACTGCCATACATCTTTCGTGTTTCCTTAGGTGATGTAATTACACCAGAAATGCATTCTGTTAACTGGGGTATTAATGCCGTGCATGCACTGTTTTCAGATTTTTGGTATTACACTGCTTTTGAAAGTGAGGATTTATATTTGAATTCTTCTAATTCTGCTGATTTATTATGTTTTCAACATTATGGTCATCATTTTTTACATAAATCTAATACAGTCCGAGCTCAGGTAAATTATACACAATGGGAACATTGTCCTACACCTTTTCAGGGTAGTTCTCAAACACAGATGAAAAAGTTTGTCTATTTTTCTGGATATTACCTTTCAGACCCACAATCTTATTATTTTCGGTTCAATGCATCGACACACACGAAATTCATGCTGACCCATACTAAATTGGTATATTCTTCAACTTTCATAACCGATTTATCCTTAAAAGGTTATGATTATTGCAAGGACATGATTGATTTGAAATCAATATGGGGTACCAAAAACTGGCAGGTGCAGGGAACTGAATCATTTCATTGTGTGTGTTTGATACCATCACAGTTGATATTCCTGACTCAGACTGTACAACAGACTACTTGATTTGGTTTAGCTACTGCAAAAAATGTAAACTTTCCTTCACTTCCATTGTTGGCAGCCTATGATACCTGGCTGCAATTTACGAATCATACTCTAGATGATTTGAATTATATGGTCCAAAACGGCACCCTTAACTCGTCCACTATTAATCCCTTGGGTTGGTTAATATGGCCTCTCAATACTTAATGCTTGTCAGTTGCGCTTCTCAAACGCATCCAGTGGATTTACACTCAGTAGACCTGACCCTCGTTTCTCACATTCACATTCGGTAACTACATATTCTGTGGGTAAATTGTGTCAGCAATGGTTGCAACATTCTACTTTGTCGTCTGTTAAACAACACCTCTCGCTTTTATCTGGTGACATCGATTTGGCTGACTTCCTTTCAGGTCCAAAATCACCTCGCCCTAAACGGTTTGCGTATGCAGCATATAATGAATTTTGGAAACTGTCACAGATGAATTCTGCTTAAGACAAATTCATCAAGACAACTTGAGAAGCGTTTTATATGTGGTCGAATACAGTATTAATACTTTGTCTTCACGAATTTACACATTGGATAATATTGTTTCATCTGTTATTGACATTGTACAGTATGATGTATCTGTGTTGTATCAGGGTCAAAATCAATTGCGCTCTGTATTGCAATTTGGGTGGACTTTACAAACGTTAAAAAATGGAAAAGTCCCATGGGATTATTTGAACGCTACTGCCCTGTGTTTGCCTTTCAATCTGACAGATAAGCAAAAGCTTATGTCCATGAAAGATTCCACATACACTTTGTTACATATTGAGAAACTAGACCAGCTGCCATTCTCAATAGCGGAGACTGATTCTTCATTCTGATTATGCACAGGGTTATATCCTTGCCCATTTCCCTCTTTCAGTTCACTGCATGCATGAAACATTATCCAATAGGTAGATTTGAGCCCCTTAGTAGTACTTTCCTGCACGAATTGTGGTCCTTACCATTCACATTTCAATGTCAATGTGATGAAAAGGAAGTTTTCTTAACAGGGGAGGACTGTCATTCTACAGTGGGACATGCTTTAGTATACACACAAGTTAAGCTTCACGGCGCCTGCAACATCACAGCCCCTAATTTGGCTTGTTTTCTAAAAGGAACACCAGTCCCTTCCATTATTCCCATGCTAACTTTGCTTTCGAACGGAAGTTATCTTATCCTGAATAACCACAACTGCTGCGGCTTGCGAGCCGGCTTTCCGTATATAGTAAATGTTTCCCAACGAGTTACTTGTTGTAGCAGTGTTCTTTTTCCGCCCCCACACGGGAGTGTTGATAGTTCACTGTGGCCTTCCATTCCCGCTTTGAAAACAGATTTCAATAAACTAAGCAGACTCAAAGCGCTATTGTTTCAACAAGAAGTCGCTCTAACTTTGGCTTGAGAGACCTTCGAATTGCAGGTGGGTAGAACATCTAGTGAGATTCAGTCACTGCTAAATACAAATCTCCCACTACATTTTGGGGAACTGATTCATCAAATATTTAAGGTGTCTGATACTGAAGGCCTTGCACATTTTTTTAAACTTGTGGGATCCGGCCTTGTGTCCTCCTTTCAGACGATTTTTGGAGTAATACCGGCTTTTATTCATTCTATTTTTTTCAGCGCCTTCGGAGGGTTTCCACTGATCCTCTTGCTGGTGTGTGGCATGCTGTTACTCCTGCTCCTGTTATGAAATGGCTGCCCTTCATGTGGTACTGCACAGACCTGGCCAATTGCGACAGTACAGTGAACGAATGCAACAACTTTTTGGGCGCTTGCCATTGGCGACCCTTGGTGTGAGTTATGGACTTACCTTTCGCTTCGCCTATTTCACTTGCATGCAACCTGTGTTCCATTGCCGACGATGCCCTTTCTGTTGGGCCTTGGATGTCTGCCTCTCCAATGCATCATGCGCAGACCTGGATTATGATCTGTTGGTGGGTCCATTGCTGGCCCATGACAAGGCCTGTTCTGGGGGCGGCTGTTTGATGCGTGCGGCTGCACTTGGAGTGTTGGCAGGCTGGAATATCTGTGAGGCTGCACAGCGCATCTTGCAACGGAGTTTCATCGAATATCACGCAAGTTGCCCGGATATACTCCTGGAGGCATTGGATTATGAGGAGCACGTGTGTTCATTTGAACTGCTCAACTGGATGTTGTCCCTCTTTGCTACAAACGACAGGGATGACCTTTTGGAACTGCTTGCATTCCATGGTGCATATAATCTGGTGAACTTTCCGGACTCGCCTTAATATTTTTTTACTATTTATCAACATTTGGACCAAAAACAAATACAAAAACACGGAATCAACCGTGTCTTTTTTTGATTATTATAATTCAGCTTTTTTACAGGCGTTTTTGGCTCTGCTTACCATTGCACTTCTGTTTTCTCTATCTGCTACAACCTGGCCAAGGGGAGGGTGTCACGTGGCCGATGGGTACATTGTCGACATTACTAAGTTAGCATGAGCCCTGCAGCCATGATGCAGCTTTTGCGCAAGGTACTACAAAGCTTTATTTTTGCAAGACTCTGTTTATACCTTTCACATGAGAACTGTCTGCTGTGTTCGTTCTCTGTCTGTTCCTGGAGTTTAGTCTAAACATTGTGAGCAAGGTCGATAAACAATGCCCCTTGTTATTCTGTTCTGGTCAGGCCCTAGCACCTAGACAAAACACACTAACGCAGCTGCTGCTGGAAGCTCGTACTTTGATATTACGGGGATACATGTTTAGGTAGCACACACTTGGAGAGGGACCTTTCCAGGGAGAAGAGCAACATGCACCTACGATGTAGAAATACCATCTATGGTCTAAGGTATGGGGTCTGCTGACAAAGCCCAGAGATCTTCTATTATATAATAATACTTCTTCTTACCAAGGGGAGGGAGGTTAGGCACTATAGTCCTTTCTCCATTGTCTTTATATGATGACATCTCCCTTTATGATGTATGGCCTAGCTGCAATGCTAACCATATCCGTGTTATGCATTATTCTGCTTGTTTTGTCACGTATACTGAATGTTAGAGCACAATAGTTAAAATAAACATTTCAAACTATATTCGTGTCTCGGTCAGATCTTTTTGTGGACAGGTACGAGAGAGTGAGCGAAAAGGTGTGTCTTGTTTCCGCGATTCCTCAGAGATAGGGGAGTGTTGTGTTCTGGGGTGTCTAATTATTTGCTTCTCTGTGAGTGTGTAGGAGGGCGAATTAGACACTATAGCTAGTCGGTCCTGAGCTCGTGGGAACTAAAACGGTAGGAAGGCACAGCCCCTATAGGCCGAGGTCCCATAATCCTGTGCATAGTTCTGTGTATGTGCAGAATCCCTGCAACAGAAAGTTCCATATTTGTATTTTAAAGAATACTTCATTTTCAAAAAGATTTAGTGGGGTGAACATGGAGAGTCCAGCCCTGAGTCATGTGGTATAGTGATTGTGAGTTTGTGTGTGAGTGTCCCTTCATTATCCATTTTTACTCTAATTCAATCATCCTTATAGGCTGCCAAAGGAGTTTCTTGAGTCTTTGTGCAACCTATCTACAATCCTGTAACCCATTCCACCCAGCCAAATGCCACAGCACAACATGCAGTCTTGTCTGGGTGTGGGTAAGTGCTAATAGCAAAATGTAATTTTTTCTATGCTTGCTGATGCTTAATTTATTGAGGACAAAGCCAAATCTTATCTAGCGAACAATTGTTTCTGAGTTGTCAGGGGGGCTACACAAGTCAAAGTCCTCTGTGAAAGTAGGTGATGCAGCAGAAAAGTAATAAAGTCACAAGCAAAGCTGACACACAGACGCATGGTCGCAGTGGGAACTTCGTATTTGTACTTTGAAAAGTTCTTGCTTCTCAAAAACATTCAGTGGGATAAACCTGGAGGATGCGAAAGGTGCATGTGAGTGGGGCTTCAGGGCAGTCAAATACATGGAGTCAGAACCTTTTTTGGTTACAAAATCTCAGAGTAGATGAGAAGCAAACGGGGTCAGGCAAGGACAAGTAGCAGGTACTTGGGGGCATATTAACAAGGGCTGGCGATAACATTATCGCCGCTTTAGCGTCCGTTTTCGGGTGAAAAGCGGCGATAATTTTATCGCAATATCATCAAGGACACGATAGCGCGTGTTTCCTTGACTTAGCGCCCGTTTCCAGCACGCCTAACTTCGCATCTCTAATGAGATGCAAAGTGGGCGTCACTGGGCGTACCCCTGACGGACTACCTTGTTAAATATCGCGAAATGTACATCGCGATATTTACAAGGAGGCCCACGCATTTTTGCAGGCGTTAGTTTTTGGCGAAAACCGCGGTTTTCGCCAAAAACTAACGTCTGCAAAAATGCAGACTTACCTATACCTAACAATGGGGGTGAATTATGCTGATACGACCACAGGGTTGTATCAGCAAGGTTATCGATGTTTTCCATGGAACATCGCTGAAAAACCAGCGATGTTCCATGGAAAACACCGCTATCGCTGGAAAATTATCGCCATTGCGCTATGCATTGTTGATACAGCGATAGCATGGCGATAATTGCCAGCGATAGCCGGCGATAAATAATTTCTCGCTAAGAGCGGCCAGCGATAATTATCGCTGCCGCTTGATAATATGCCCCTTGGTTTGTCCCAGTAAAAATTTGACTTGGGCCTTGCAAACTTTACTGAAGCTCGGACTGGTTCAACAAGTTAAATTTAAAGGCTATATCCGGCAACGTCTCTATAAAGCCAAATCGGCTTCGTAGGAGAGCTTCATAAACAGATTTTGTAGAAAGAGAAGAACTCTACGAAAGATGAGTCTTTTCAATAATGCTGGATCAATTTACGGGGTAGGGCACCTAGACATCAGCATCCCCTCAGTAAACTCATAGGGGCTGTAAAAAATCCAAATGTATCTAAACCAACAGGTAAACCAAATGACTGCTATAAGTTAGGTGTAAAATTGTGTGGAGTAGTTGCAGGTCCTGCTTTTATAATTTGAAACACATTTTCAAATATTTATGCCTAAAATGTGGATAAGTTAGATATAAAAATTTGTAGATCTCACGTTCTCCAAAGAAATGGACAGTGCGAAGGGGTGAGCACCAGAAACAACTGCTGGGCATCAAATCAGTTGAATTGGGATTTTTTTTTTTTAATTAATAGCTTTTCGGAACTTTTCTTAAAGGTGAGCCTATAATGGCATGGTGACTCCACACAAACTGGCACCCCGAGGTGGACAGATTGTATCCTAAAGTCCACTGGTCATTTTTTCATATAAATATATGTGCTGGTGAAAGATTTGTTTCTTTTCGTCATTGAAGTTACTGATGTTTGCCTTAAGCAAAAGGTGCGCTGTTTCACTTCGGCTATGATCAAGCAACGTTTTTTCCAGAACATTTTCATTCTAGCTGGAAAAGGTTCAGAGTGCGCTGAACTGCTATTTCAACCCAAGTGAAAAAGTAGAAAGAAACAATTTTCTGTCATTACCGCAAGCCAATCTATTCTAATTAGAACACTGTTGCAAATAAAGCATGTCTAACAATAAGCCTTCAGCTTTATTCCGATATTCTTTCGGGCGAGAGGCTTTTGATTAAACACTGGCATTATATTGTGCAATAGATTACTCATCCCTACCTCGCACTGCAGGTTGGACATTTAATTTCGGGTGGGCGTCTGGTAATTTCATTTTCATGGCGCGCAAATAGCTTGTGATATATGTCCCGCCAGGGCGATGTAAATGTAAACAATTTAACGGAGGTTTTTAATTACGAAAAAAAACAAAAACATCACTTCCATATCTAGTCATCATGTAAAAATAATTAACCAAAACATCAAAGTAGGCAATGAATTCCATGTATCAAAGAGATGAGCAATGAAGCCATTGCAAGTACTGCCAGACCCTATAAAAACAGATTCAGGGAAGGAGTTTCTGTTTCTCTCAAAGACCTTCAGCAGATTGCTTCTCTGATTTTCGGTAAGTTAAGTGGTTTCTTCTGTTTTTCTTTATAAAGACTGCACTTGAATTAGTTGAAAGTAGTGAGGATCTGCAATAAATGATTTTCAAGCACTCATGCCCCATCTACAGAAAGTATGTAAGCCTGGGCGTAGTTCGCGGAGTTTTGCTACGCAGAACTCCGCGAAGTTACAAAAAAAACAGCGAAGTTCCACAAATGGTGGAGTGTAGTGCGAACTGCTGTTCACGCTGGTCTTCCTGCAGCTCGGGTAGAAATTCTACCTTAGCAGCAGTTCGCGCTCGCGAAGTTACCGTTCGGGAGCACGAGCGGGGTGAAAAACTCCCCTGTACTACGCAAAGCGGAGTTTTCTGCACTCTGCGAGCTCCGCGAAGCGCGGAGTGCAGAAAACTCCGCAAACTCCATGAACGGAGCGGAGTTCAACGCCCAGGAAGTATCAACTGACAATAAAATGGTAGAAAAATAGCCTCAGAATGTGCAAACAGTACTGAAGTGACAAATACTCTAAGGCCCTGATTGCAAATGATACAGATACGTCTGTCCATTGTGCAAATCTCTGTTAGGACATGGGGTCAGAATTATGAGTTGGGTGGAGTCAGGGATAGTGGTGCGTACTGCTGTTTCAAGGGGTATTTCTACATCGGAATCACAGTGCAGGGAATGGTAGTGTGATGTTACATGATAAAGTAGGGTGGGTGCAGTTTTAGTGTGAATATGTGGTAATGTGGTGCAGTAGTGTGGGTGTTGAGGATGGAAGTTCAAAGTTTGTGGTGTAGGGACATATATTAGATCCAATGTTGACTGGAAACAGTAACAAGCAAATGGAAGAGAACAAATGTAAATGGTCACCAGAAAAGCCAAGCAGACATTGGGCATCCCAAAGTTACTTATCTAACTTATCCTACGTTCACTAGAACCAATACAAGCTCATGGAGATGGTGAAAACTTAGAGCTGAAGTTGAAATGTACACTTCCATACATTTCTCTAGATACTGTGCATTCTGAGAGGACAGAAATGTCCGAGCTTGAGGAAGAGAGCACCACAGAAAGTTGAAAGGCCACATACTGACAATCCGCAAGTTTAAGATGGCTTGGACTAAGCTGCCCATATGTAAGCCTTCACCCAGGGTTGCATAGGTTGCTTTTTTATTGGATCCCTTACGCTCTTGGCTTGATTAGGGAACAGGCTCATGTTTGGACATGTTTGGTACATGTTTAAGGATGTAGCACACAGATTCATGCCCATTTGCCTTTCGGATTTCAGATCCTTGACTTCTAGGGGAGAATGAGCCAGTGTGGCAGTCAGTAAGTGCCGTGTTTCAGTGGAGGTGAATAGTATGGCATTGTCACTATAAGGAGGAGCACAGGAGCATTGTAAAGGGTGAGAGGGTGAATACGTGAGTGAATAAATTAGTGTTTTTTTGCCTGGTTGGAGACAGCGGGACCAGCGGCTTTTGGGGACTGCAACCCCCAGTAATCCTTGCACCAGGAGGCTCCCACTGCAATTCTCCCAACATAGTGCATTCACTCTCCTGCTGCACGTGACACAAACAGCAGGACCTGTGGCTTTCAAGGACTGCAACCCCCAGCTATTTTTGTGCCAGGAGGCGACCACAGCAGTTTGCCTGCCTCTCTGCCTGTTCTTATTAGTGCGCTCACCCTCCCACTGTGTGGAACACAGACAGCGGTACCAGAGGTTTTTCAGTGACTGCAACCCCCAGCTATCCTGGCGCCTGGAAGCACCCACGGCAGTTCTCTCACCTTCTACCCGTGCTTCCCTTTGTGCTCACCTTCCGGCTGCACGGGCTGTGCATAGGTCGTGCCCGAGCCATGTTTGGGCGAAGGGCGGGCCCATCTGTGCCCGTCCATGGCCAGCCGAGGCTGTACCAACTCCCTAGTCTGTGTTCGTCCTACCCTGGCAGATTATTTGCAAGGTGTTCCTGGCTACCAATGGTTCTCTCCCCTCTGACTTTCATTTGTTCTAGGATGGGTAAGAGAAAAGGAGATGTAAACATGGTGGAAAAGAGACCCAGAAACCAGAACTCTATTCTGACTTTTCTTAATAATGCTGTTGGGGTTTTATCCCAAAAAATCACATAGGTGAAGATCAATTGTCTTCCTTTTCCTTAAATGCAAGCACTACGGCAACTTGTGCTGAGGCCCTGCCCCCTATTTTGTCTGCCCAGGTTTCCACAGCTGCCTCTTGTACTAGTGAGACTGAAAAAGAGGTGCCTTTGGAAGAGTCAAACTGTAAGACTTGCACCATCGAAAGTATCACTCAGGCCGTTGTCCCAAAACTGAGTGACAGAATAAAGAATAAGACCTCTGCCCTCTCAATTCAGACTCCATTTATGGAGAAAACTGGGGAAAGAGCAAGAAGTTAAATGTTACGGATGTAGTTTCTATGGGCCCTGGTAGCCCTGAAAACGTTCACAGGATTTTGCCTTAAAAATGTTGGGCTCTGTTGAGACACTTAATGCTCGTCTGAATAATGTTGAGGATAGGATTGGGAAGATGGAGGGGGCACAAGGCAATAATGCCAATGTGGTTGAGAAATTGGAGTGAAGAATTTGACATTTGACTCTACCCTTCAGCATCCCCCCAGAGGTTCTCAACACACAATACATGGGGCTTCAACATGATCAAGTCCCTAGAGTCCCTTCAGCCCCCAGAGAAAAGGCTAGATGTCATGATATTTTCCCACAGGGTGTTCAGGAGGTCAATCGAAGCTCAAATTCTCAGTGCATCGCAGGGAGTTTACCTTTTTCCTGAAACAACAACATACCCATCTGTGTCCCAGTAGCTCCCAGCGCTTCTGAGTGATATAGAGTTTTTTTTTCTCATATCCCTACCTGAAAATCTTTATGGGAGCACATATCTTGCACAAACATCTCAAACACCTCAACCCCCTTGAAGGTTGTTTTACAATTGCCCCCTGCTTCGACACACTATGTCTTTGTATTGGTGAATGTGCCGCCTCTCAGAGAGGGGGTTGAAGAGAGTTTTAGCCAGATTAGAAATAAGGTTCACTGGCTCTTGACCCGGTTGGGCCTTTCACCTTCCTCCTAATCCAAGGAGATAATCATGGTTGACAGAGTGGGCTGGATTGGGGACACTTTTAAACATGGGTCTGGCAATTGTATTGTGGTTAATTTCTGAAACCCCAAGTTGGTGGAATAGATTGAATTCAACAGGGAGCCTAATTTGCTAATGAGGACTGATATTTTATTCCACCCCTTGAGCTTCTTTTACCCCACACTGTGTGTCAGGTATCTCCCAGGGGGACATCTAGCCTTCCCTTGTTGTGGGGGGGTTCCCTCTCATATAGGACCTAGCTCCAATATCCAGCTCAGTAATAGATTTACTCCCCTAACCCAGCTCGATGAGCAAGATTAACTCCTAGTCCCAATCAATTCTGTTCTTGGGGTTGCAGAAGGATTGCCTCTGTCTTGTAGGCTGCTTAGGATGTTGAGCTGGAATCTTGCTAGGGCTGGAGTCCTTATCTCAGATGAGCACAAGATGAGACTGTTGATATCCATTGGCAGTATTTGTTTACAAGAGACCTGGGATGTTTCAAATGGATGGCTATGGCACTTTTTTGTCAATGCCACGCCCTCACCAAATGGCAGACCGAAGGGGGGGTCTTGTGACTTTTATGAATTTAGGCTTAGGTTGTGAAATGGAGAATATTCCTTTCAATTCGTTAAATATTTTATCTGTACTTTTGACTTTTCCCAATAATTTAAGGTTGTTAGTGACAAAAGTCTATAATTCTGTATTGTCAAATAACACTCCCGTTTCAGAGTTAGGAATTTTCCTAGAAGATTATTTTATGGAATTATCAAAACCAACATTCATTTTAATATTAGGAGATTTTAAGTTGCACCCCTGCATGTCTTGTGGTTTTCATGTGTCTAATAATGCTCTTTTTGATGATTTTGTCCAGGTGCATTTTACTCACTCCCGACAGAGAGGTTTTTAAAATAATTTGTTAGCTGAATGTAACCTAATCAATTTATTGGCTAGGGAAGAGTTCAATTCTGCTGGTCTAGTGCCTACATTTAAGGGAAGAGGTTATAGTGCAACTGTTGACTTTATTTTAGTGTCAGCTATCCTATTTCCCTCCTTTATCAAATTTGGAAAGGTTTGGAATGTCCGTAGTGATCACAACCTGTTACTTGCAGAGTTCAGATGGGACGATTCATGGTGCAAGAATCCTCCCCTGTACAAGGAGCCTCTTATCACAAAGGAGGAGGGTAGTAGGATAAACTGGGCCAATGCAATTCCAGGAGATTTTTTAAATAGCCTGGCGGTAACTTGTCGCATTGATTTTGAAGTCTGCTCACAGTCAGCGAGTTCTGATTGAGACATCCTGACCTAATATAATAATATTTGTTCAGAAGTATAGAAAGCACTTACTAGGAAGAGGCGAGAGTTCCATAGCACTGGGCCCAAATGGGTCGACAAGAATTGCTCTAAGGCCCACAACATTTTGTTGACGGCTTTACATCAGAAAACAAGAATTAAAGAAGTGGTGAAGGAGACCAGGGGGCATATTATCAAGGGGCTGCGATAAGATTATCGCCGCTTTAGCGTCCGTTTTCGGGCGAAAAGCGGCGATAATATTATCGCTTTATTAACAAGGACACGCTAGCGCGTGTTTCCTTGCCTTAGCGCCCGTTGTCAGCACGCCTCGCATCGCTAATGAGATGCAAGGGGGGCGTGCCTGACAAAACCCCATGTGAAAATATCGCTAACCCAGCTTCGCGATATTATCAACGAGGGGTAGCGATATTTGAAATCGCGTTAACTATGCCTTAACGCTGGAATTTAACGTCTGTTAAATTCCAGACTAAGGCATACCTAACATGGGGGGTGGATTGTGTGGCTAAGACCACAGGCACTATCATCAAGGATATCGCTGTTTCCATGGAACATCGCTGGAAAACCGGCGATGTTCCATGGAAAACACCGCTATCGCTGGAATAATTATCGCCATTGCGCTAAGCGTTGTTAATACAGCGCTAGCATGGCGATAATTTCCAGCGATAGCCGGCGATAGCAAATCTCACGCTAAGTGCGGCCAGCGATAATTTTCGCTGCCGCTTGATAATATGCCCCCAGGTACCTGTACGATGTCACATGCAAGGATCAAAAAAATGTTCTTAAAAGGGAGGCCTGGGAACAGTTAAAGGCCATTAGCTCGCTTAGGGATAGCTCAGCTTTCTGGAAGATGGTGAATCAGCCCCTTTTCCATGCAGAGAGCATGTCAGATATGGCTCAAACAATTCTGGCACAAGCCTGGGCCACCCATTTTGATTCTATCTATAATGTAGAAAGCTCCTCTCCACCCCATTTATACCCCTCAAGGAGGGATTTTCTTTTTAACTGGGTGGAAGTGAAAGAAGCTATCTTGGCTCTCCCATCTGGGAAAGGTCCTGGTCCGGATGAAGTTCCTGGGGATCTTTATCAATATTTTGTGTACCTCTGGGCTCCCATAATCACACTACATCTAAATGTGGCAGCCCACAGTTATATTCCCTCATCCAGCCTGCTATAGGCCTATTTACTTAATGGGTGCAGAAGTAAAAATCATTGGCCACATCCTGCTGAATTGGCTGGTATTGTGGGCAGAGAAGCGTAACATATTTTCAGATATACAATATGGCTTTAGACCGGGGTGAGGAATGATAGAACAGAACCTGAACTTTTATTTATTGATTAATAAATGTACTACAATGATAAAAGTAACTATCTATCTGGCCTTCATGGACCTCAGCACAGCCTTTGATACAGTTAACAGAATGAAGCTTCGGGTTGTGCTGGAGTCTATGGGGTGGAAAATGCACATGTCACTTTTTTGCACAATTAGCACAAGGGGCTTGAGGCCTCTGTAAGATTTGGCCCTAACGGGGAGTGCACGTTGCACTTTAAGCTGGGGGACAGTTCGACAGCGCTGTATATTAGCGCCCTTGCTATATGTCATATATATTAATCAGCTAGAGCCCTTTTTATTAGAACAATGCAAGGATGTCCCCAGGGGCGGCTCCTCCACTAGGGCGGAGGAGCGCCGCCTCACTGCTTTCTCGCAGTGCGAGAAAGCCAAAACATACAATGGTAATAACTTTTAGTTATTACTATTTTATGTTTTCTTTGCACATTGCGGGCGGGTGGGTGGGCGGGGTGGCTCTGCTCTTTGAGCAGGGGAGCGGAGGAGTGGTTTGCCCACTCCTGAGTGCACAAAGACTGTTTGGTCGGCCCTCTCGGGCCGACCAAACCAGTCATGCACACTTCTGCTCTTCTCCATGCAGGCTGCATTGCAGTCTGCATGGAGAACATGGCCACCCCATTAGCCCCTGGATGGGCGTCGTCCCGAACAATCACTACGCTGCTTGCAGGGTTGTGATTTGCTTAGGGGAGGGAGCCTGGCTGCCTGCTTCCTGTTCCCGTCGGAAGCAGGAGAGCGGAAAGGTAGTTTTTTTAAATATGATGATCCCCCCTCCCCGCGTGACCCCCCTCCCCACACAACCCCACCCCCGCACCCACCCACCTCCAAGCTATGCCGGGCGCTACTGGCTGTACCCAAGGTTGATGATAGATGTGTACCAGCTTTGTTATACACAGATGATACAGTTATTTTTGCGTGTATGGGCAATGGTCTTCAGCACCTCTTAGATCGAGCCATCAAATTTATGGATATTTTAGGTCTGAAAACCAATTTTTCTGAATCGTATACTATGGTTTTTGGACCTAAGAACCCAAAAAATAGATGCTGGTTGATTAATGGTCATTACATTGGTAGAGCTGATTAACTTCGCTACTTGGACATTTTATTAGACACCAAATTGAACTGTCACTCTTTGATTAATACTCATCTACAGTTTTTTAAAAGAGTTGCCCACAGTATAGATGATTTCTTTAATGGCTAGGTGGTACTCGCATCAAGTCCATCATTGATATTTATAAAGCTAAATGTATTTCAACAATGAGTTTTGACTGTGAAATGTGGAGCTATAAGGTTTGCAACTCTATTCAGGTTGCAGGAAAAACATTTCTGAGAAGGGTTTTAAAGATCCCCCAATGTGTACCATCTGAGATTGTCCACGAGGAACTTGCCGTGGGCTATATTTTAGACCGCATTCAAATCCATTCTTTGTTACTGTGGCTCTCAGTTTGGCTGAAAGATGAACTCACTTTTAATAGAAGTATCTTAAGAGATTGCTTGGGTTTGGAGCATTGGCATTGTATACCCTGGCTGTATTATATTAAATGCACTTTGAGTGACATTGGCAGACCCAATCTCTCTTTTTTGACCCAGAACATATCCCTTAAGTGGGCATTTTGTGGGTCAAACAAGCTTTTTCCTTAATTCATGAAAAAGGGCTGTGGATGCATTCACCTAATGTTCACTTGCTCATTATTTTATTGTCCAATCTTCGTGTAATACTAAATTGTACTTGCCTACTGACATGCCTCCTCACCCCTCACCATAGACGACTCCTGACCTATTTTCAATTGAATTTGTTTCCCCAGCTTATGTTTGGTTGGCATAAGTCCTCTGAGCCCCCGATTTGCACATGTGATTTTGCTGCTATATTTGACACTTTGCACATTGTTCTTATTTGCCCTAAATTCTCTAGGTTACATTATAATTTTATTCGTCCTCTTTTATTGCCAATGAATTTTGCTCAAGCAAGACCATCTTTATTGTATCTGCAATTGTTATCTACTCTGAATGTTTGTTTTTATTTATCATGGTTCTTAGCTAGGTTGTTACATTCTAATAACTGAGATGTTTTGATTATAAAGAACTATTTTTATTGTTTACTTGTCAGTTTTAATGAATTGTTTTCATGTACTTTTATGATTTGCATTGTTCAAATCTAATAAAGTGATTACTGCTACAGTGGAGGAGAATAGTGTGGCATGGGTCACTGTAAGATGGAGCACAGGAGCATTGTAAAGGGTGAGTGGGTGAATAAGTGAGTGAATAAATGAGTGTTTTTTGCCTGGTTGGTATAGTAGGAAGATGAAAGCACATTGTGCCTGTAGAAGGGAGCACAGAGAAGCCTCTCACACAGCACTGCACAATTGTTTTTTTACAAACTTATAAAGCGCATGGTTACACTAACCAGTGTGTCCCCGCGCTGCGGCACAGTTCAGATCGCGGGCAGAGGAAACAAGCGGTTAACCCACAGAACTCAGAGAAGGAAAAAGCCAGGTTTTGAGTTTTTTACGAAAGAGTGTCTCCACAGGCTCCAGCCGAAGCCCCGGGGGGAGTTTATTCCAATGTTTGGCAGCCAGAAAACAAAAAGAGCGGCCACCCATCCTCGCTCTCCTGATGTTCGGAATGCTGACCTGCCCTGTCCCGCTAGATCTCAAGTAGTGGGTCGGAGAGTATGGGGTGAGGAAGTCGTGCAGGTAAGTGGGGCCTTTTCTCTGTAAAATGCGATGGCTCACACACATAGCCTTGAACAGGATTCGTTCCCTTACCGGGAGCCAGTGAAGGGAAGCCAGGGCCTTATTGGAAGAGGCTCTCCTGGGTAACATTAAAACGAGACGAGCCGCAGCATTCTGAATGCGCTGGAGTCTCTGCACACACTTGGAGCTAGCTCCCAAATACAGGATGTTCCCATAATCCAAGCATGACGTCACCAGAGCATGGACCATAGTTTTCCTTGCTGAAATTGGCAGTACATCCAAGGTCTTCCAAAGACCGCTCATAACCCCAAAACATTTCCCCGCCACGCGCCTTATGTGATTATCAAAGGAAAGCTTGGAGTCCAGCCACACCCCAAGATTCTTTACCTGATCACAGGGGGGCGGGGTAGGTCCCAGTGTCTGCGGCCACCATGCTGACGACCAGATAGTGGGAGCTTTACCTATCACAAGAACTTCAGTTTTGTTACCATTAAGCTTAAGGCAGTTGTCAGCCATCCAAGACGCCAGTTCTTGAAGACATGTCGAGAAATTGATGGCTGCCTTCTCATGTTCTTGTGTTAGGGACACCACCAATTGTGTATCGTCAGCGTAGGACACAACACTAACCCCAAATTCTTCAATAATCTCTGCCAGAGGGGCAATGTAGAGATTAAAGAGGGTGGGGCTAAGGGTGGAGCCCTGTGGGACCCCTTGGTTCAGCTTGATACTTTTAGAGTAGTAAGGTTCCTGCGACACCTGGAAACTACGCTCGTGTAGGAAGGACTCAAGCCATTCCATGGCTCGGTCCACCAAACCTCCTTTCCTCAGGCGTTGAAGTAAGGTTGGATGAGCCACCGTGTCAAACGCGGCGCTAAGGTCGAGTAGGACTAACGCCACCGCTTGTCCCGCATCTACATATTTGCGGATGATTTCGGTGGAGAGAAGCAGCGCCGATTCGGTGGAGTAAGATGTTTGGAACCCCGATTGAGAGGGGTGAAGCAAGCTGTATTTGCTAATGTGAGCTGTCAGTTGGGTATTAACCACCTTCTCTGCAATTTTAGCGAAATAAGGTAGCAGAGAAATCGGACGTAGGTTCTCCAGTTGGCTCATACTAACATCTAGCTTCTTTTTAATGGGAGGACGAATGCCTCTTTCCATCTTGTTGGGACAGTTCCTGTGGTAAAGGAGAGCTCAAGGAGGTGCCTGATATAAGGCTCAAGTGTCTCAAGACTCCCTTTTAGCACCTTAGGGGTCGCGGGGTCTCTGGGTGAACCAGACTTGATGCTAAGGGCTACGCCAGTGAGAGAATCACAAGGGGGAACCACAAATTTACGAAGACATTCTGCCTCCCCTAAGTTAGTCGTCCCCTCATCCTCCTTGCACCCATTACGTGCTATCACAGGGAAGGTAGAGTAAATCTTCCCTACTTTCTCCGCAAAGAAGTCGGCCACTCGATTGCAAGAGTCCATTGAGCTGGTGGTCGGGGCTGTGGTTCTAGCAAGAGACGAGATCTCCTTGAACATAGTAAAGAGTTCCTTTGAGGAATCTAACAGAGCACTGCATTACCACCGCTCCACCTCCACACTACCATCTGCTACCACTCACAGTGCTATGCTATATCCCAAAACAACAGTTCTAATCCCTCCACATTACCCACGTCCAGCTTTACACTGCTGGCCCAGAACTGCTCTTTACAGTAAGCTTTTTAACCCCCTTGCACTACCATTCCAATTCTACAGTATTGCACTACCTATTGATAGCCGAGAACTAATAGCTCCAGCAATATTAAAAAATTTACCACCTGCATACCACCATCCCACGCCACAGTACTACATTTCAGGACCAATATACAATGCCCAAAAAACACTGCCCTACTCCCATGCCAGCATGAAACACACCCCCACTGCACGCAATCCACCTCATCCTACTTCCTTAAAACCCCTACACCACCATACTACAGTACAGCTATAACTCCAAGCAGCATCACCATACTACTCCTCCATTCCAACCCTTTTCCTATAAGGTACTAATCCACCATCAAAAGCTTGGGTTTTTATACTTCTCATGATTGTCAGTCTTACCAGTATGACCTTGTTTCTGTACATGTAACCCCCTCCAGCAATGCACTACTACCTCCAGTACTGCACTACCATTATCCACCACCCAACTACCAATATCCATTACCACACTAGCACCCAAAGCAGTGTTTTCCTACTCCACTAAAGGCCTGCCACAACAAAATCATAATCTTGCCCTATAGTACTGTATCATGACCCTCTGAAAAGCACTGCCGCTGTACACCATTGCACTATCACTGACACACCACTAAACACACTATTAACGCAGAACCACCCAACTACCCCCAGCAATTCCACCCACTGCAGAACTACTACGTCCCTCTAAATTAGCATCATGTTAGCACCACATACTCCTGTCCAACCTCCAGCTGTCACTACTTCAGCATTACACCTCCACATGCAGCACTCACTACCAACTACCCCACTTTAGTAACACACCTCAGCAGTATTCGCCCTACATCCCAACACTCCAGAAATGCAAAACAGCACGTCCATCACCACAGTTCCACTAAGCCTTTACGCTCCCACAGCATGATACTATGACCATCTACAACTGCACTACTATTAGCAACTACTGAAAAACACCCCAGCACTCCCAAAGACAGCCAGTGTGACACTACTCCTTGCCAGTAATGCACCACCAGCATCTAAGGCTGCACTTCCACCCACACCACAACACTACCTTTATCCATGGAATACAGTACCATATATCAGACTCACACTATTACTCCAGAAATACAATAAATGCCTCAGTTGTTCCATTGCCACTGCCTGCACACTGGTTCATTATTACTATACCACTATTTTCTCACCACAAGCCAACAAACATTCATATTACCTAAGTACATCATCGCACTTCCACCCCATAACCAATCAAGGAACTACTCTAGTAGCCAAAGCATTACACTACAACTCAACAGTACCACACAACTTCAGTGTCACTCTCTAAGCCCACATATCAAAGCCCTTCGCCCGCCATTTTGTCTCTCTTATAACCTCACGCCATTCCTTCAAAGCATTAACATTTTCTACCATGGCATTGCAATTCCCTAAAGATAGTACCATGTACAGGAATCCACTGCCATGCCCCAGGACAATTCAGTCCCACTCAGAGGTACACTACCCTCCCAGGGACAGCATGACCACTATCTAGAAATACACCACACATTGACACTACTCTACCACCCAGCATTGCTGTTCTACTACTCTCACATCCATCACTCCCACTCATCACTGCTAAGTCGATAAAGAGCAGTGTATCATCACTGGACACCACTACACTATCATCCTCAACGTTACCGTACTTTTCCCCTAAGTCGAATTACTACCTAACAATTCTACACAACACTGCCATACAACCACACTGTAACCTCTGCAAAAACACCATCTTCTATCACACTACCACCCTACGTACTGCAGTTTTCATTACCGTGCCATGCAGTACCAGTTGTCACCGACAAAGTACCATCAACTTATCATGCTACCATGTCACCCCTATGTTATTACCCAAACCACTGCTTGCCCTCAATGCAAATGTACAACACAACGATCCCCTTGGAGAGTGGAAATAGACTATTCTCCCTAAGCCAGTAAGAATCCTTATGATCAGATATTGGTACGGTATGTGAATACAATTTATTGACTAAACAATGTACCAATATGGCAAAGCCATGGTTTGTAGTTGCTAATTATAGGTTCTTCTGTGAAAGTGCTTTTTTACAGTATGTACACTCTAGAGGCTAATCAACAGCCAGACATTAGCAGCAAGACTAAAATTACAGTTCATGTGTAAATTATATAACATCAATATCAGTCCGCTAGTGATAAGTCGAGGTTTTGACCCCACAAGTGATTACAACAGGGTCATCATCAGGACATAGCAGATGGCAGCCAACTTAGCACAAATTATTTTGAAAGAGCAAGGGAGTCAGCCCTCCTCATTGTACAAGGATTGGTGATGTGGGCCCGAAGATATTCAGGGACGTGTCTGAGGCAATCAGGAAAGGTTTGTGTTTTCTGGAGCACCTACAAATATGAACTGTAAACCATGGCTTTGACATATTGATATATTGTTTGGTCAATAAGTTGTATTTTAGTAGTTAAAAAACAAATTTTCCCTTTGGAAATCCTTTTCACTCTTATTCTTTCATCATACACTCATACACATAGATACCTGATGTTCCACTCATACAACAATTATACACTTGAAATTAGAATTAGAAGCTCTACTCAGAGTGTGTAAGCACTTATGTGCATATTTAATAAATCATATCAAAAATGAATAAAATTGTACAATAAAACCATATATCATCATAAACAACAATATAATAAAATTATTAAAACACATGGGTTATCTCATACACAACAATTCATCAGCGAACAACCCCCCCGGACAGGAAAACTACAAGAGACAATAAACTTTGTCTTGTATCTGTTAATTCGAGATTTATTATAGATAGCACCCTGCAGGGGAAGAAAAGATTCCCTGTCTTTTTAATGGCCTCTGAATCTCCTCAAATTTAACAAAGATATTCTGCGTCGGCGCGTTTCGGTGGAGCAGTGTTAATAAGGCCACCTTCTTCAGGACTAATAATTTTCTTTTCCTTATCCCAATAGTATGTAATTGTACAAACCTACCACATAAAGAGAAACAAGAGATTGAGGAGATTGAAAGGGTCCTTAAAGAAAGTACAGCGGTAGAAGATGCGAAGAAATTATTAGACGACCTAAACCAAGAGATTAGTGGACACAGAGAGTATTTTATAAACAAAAAAACAATTAAATTGAAGAAAGATGTAAACAAATTTAATCTTAAACTAGTTTATCCATACACTACCAAGGATTATTTTAAACAAACAAGAGAACAGAGAGGGGAGAGACAATATGAACAGAGCCCTATTTATTCTAGAGGTGGGAAGAAGGGAGTAACCTTCTCAGAGACGTCGGGGTCCAGTAGTGAGGACGAGGGACCCTCGGGAGCTGATCAAGGTGGACATATACCCCATAGTAATTATGGGGATTTTTTAGATCAGCGCCAGAGGAGAGGCTCAAGGATAAATCACAACCCAAATCAAAACCAGGGCAGGGGCCAATACCAACGGAACCAACCCCAGGAGTATCTCAAAACAAGAAACCAGAGATACTGGCGCTAAAACACTCTATGGACAACAAAATACCAATTATTAATCTCTCGAAGAGGGAACTAACTAGGGCAGAAATTGAAGTCTTAGAGAGAGGTTTTACTTTTGCACCCACAACTAATGTCAACAAATTTACTCTAGAAAAGGACTTAAAGGCCTTCTTCAGAAAAATCAGGCTCAATAGATTTTTTGAGAATAGGGACTATATAGCACCAGAAAATATTTCAGGTCTAAAAGGGAAATCCACTTTCACACCTGCAATTACACAGGTCTGTAAAAATGTTGAAACCTTTGAACGTGTGGTAGATGCAAAGGTTAGAAAAATAACTAGGGAGGCATACCCTGATTTTAATAATATGTCCAAAGATCTTAGAATAGCCATGAGAACACTTAAAGATGATACCAGCCTTACAATTAAACCAGCAGATAAAGGTGGGGGTATCGTAGTCCTCGATACGGAAGACTACGAAAGGAGGATGTTGTTACTCCTTGAGATTAGGGATCACTACACCAAAGTATCAAACTCTAAAATGGAGATTTGAAAGAAAGGTCCTCATTAAAGCAGATGAAAACAATTGGATCTGTGAAGCAGAGTATACATTTTTAAGAAATGACAATGCAATCATTCCAGCCATCTATGGTTACCTAAGATCCACAAAGATGAAAGCAATCCGCCCAATGCGCCCTATAGTGAGCTGTATTGGTTCTTTATTAGAACCATTTAGTAAATATGCAGATACTTTTTTAAAACCATTAGTTTTAAAACAGAGGTCATATGTGCGAGATTCAGCCCACATTATTTCTATGATCGAGGGTACCACATTCAATAACACCAGGCAATGGTTGGTAATCCTCGACATAGAAGCACTTTATACAAATATCCCTCTGGACGACACTATCAGAGTGATTGATGAGATTTTAACAGATGATGATTTGAGAGGAGCAAACAAATAATTTATTTTAGAATGTATCACTCTGGTCCTTAAGAGCAACCTGTTTCTGTTTAAGGATGATTTATACCTTCAGTGCAAGGGTACGAGCATGGGAGCTACCTGTACTCCCAGCTTGGCATGCCTGTATGTTGGTAATTTTGAGGACAGGCACATCTTCAATGAGGCGGCGCCATTTTATGAGAACATTCTCTTGTGGCGCCGCTTTATTGACGATATCTTCTTCATTTGGGAAGGAGAGGAAGCCACACTTTTACAATTTCTTGAGTGGCTGAACCTAGGGAGACCAGAATTTGAAGTTCACAGCCGATTATAATAACAGCTTAGTCAATTTCCTTGACATTACCATAAAAAACGTACAGGGGGTTCTTCAGTTGAGCGCTTTACAAAGCCAACTGACAAGAACACACTTTTGCACTACACACTTTTGCACTACAGGAGCTACCACCCTCAGGCACAGAGGGACAACATTCCCTTTGGACAGTTCCTTCCGACTTCGGAGGAATTGTTCTTCTCTTGATGATTTTTATAAACATTCAGAAACCTTAAAGAGCAAACTCCTGGATCAGGGATACCCGAAAAATTGATAAAACACGCATTTAAACGTGCGAAATTTTATAATCGAGACAGCATGTTAGATCAGAACTCTAGTAAGAGAAATAAAAAAGATAATGCCTTGAATAAGAGAATTGTATTTGTAAGTCAGTTCTCAAATATTAGCAACAATTTGAAAAATGTAGTGAACTCCAATCGGAGTATCCTGAACGAAGGGAATGAGATCAAACTCCCAAAACCACTCTTTGCGTTTAAGAGGAATGATAATATCCGCAAAAGTCTGGTAAATACTTACAGACCGACCCGCCCCACTATACAGAGCACTTTCCAGATGGGTAGGGTGTTGGGCAACCACAAATGTGGTACTTGTTCCATCTGTGACCATTGTCTGGTAACAAAGTCATTGACCTATAATGGTTATAATTTGACATCTAGAAGCCTAAACAACTGTAGAAGTTGCAATGTCGTCTACCTGATACGCTGCCCCTGCGGGTTAGCATATGTGGGGGAAACTGGGAGAGAACTCAGGCTCAGGATGCTAGAACATAGGTCAGCCCTGAAGACAAACAAGCACAATGCACCCTTAGTGGATCATTATAATGCACTCAACCACAAACATACTGAGTTTGAGTGGTTTGTGATAGAAAAAATAACCACAAATAGAAGAGGAGGCAACTCAGAAGCGAAGAGGAAAAACCGGGAACAATGGTACATTTCCATTCTTGATACAATAGAACGAGGGTTGAACACAAGAGAGGACTGGATGAAACTGATTAGCTAAGAGTATTTCAGATATAGGTTATATATAAATTGCGAAGAGAAAATATATTGTTATCTCCAATACAATTGAGTAGACCCTTAATGTCCATAAGGTAATAATAATGTGAGCCATACTGAACATAATAGCTTGAGATATACCTAAAAAGATAATGGGTTTTTGTAGTTTGGAGTTAATGTCTGAACATAAATGTAAGGCGTACTGAACATAATATTGTGAGACATATGGAGCATAATAATGGGATTACTTAGTTTTGATAGATAGATATTGAAAATAATAATAGAGGCGTTTTAGTATGCTCGAATCACAAGCAGGAAAAGTGATCAAATATTTAAGTACCTAAGAGACATAGATCAATAAAAGAAATAGGTTGATCGATTTTTAATATATGGATATGGCAGCCCGAGTTCTGATTAGCCATTTAACGATGGTGCACAAATTTCAACCGTAGGATGTTATGATTTTATTCATAAATGAAATTTAGTAACGTATTCCTTAATATGGAAGTGGGGAATAACGTATTTATTATTTTGCGTATTTTAGCGCATGAAGATAAATACAAACCCTGTTAGAAATAGAAATGAGGGACAGCACTATATTATGTGACACTGGGTGCTACTCCAAGATGCCGGGAATTGTAAATCCTCGCGCACGTCATCTAAATGCGCCGATTCATTGAGGCATGAAGCGTCATTACGCATAGAGAAGAAACGTAATAAAAAGACGCCCGATGAGATGGCGGGCTGATTATTTACTTCGAAAAACAGCCGAGTAGAGACCCCGGAGTAAGCAGGGCCCACATATAGACGGAGGTAAGGAGCCACTATCGAGGTTATGGGACAGATTTTACTGTTATGTAGATGGAGGGAATTTCAGAGAGAACCCGGTGGGGACCCGTACTAAAATTATGGAAAATCTCAGTTAAATTGAGACTAATCCCCCTGATAAATAAAATTATGAAGGATTTTAAGTCCTGTAGATTGGGTGGGAGAGGTTGATTTTCCCCAATACAAAGGGGACTCTACACATGGCCCGATTGGGGTCCATAATTAAATAGTTTAACGCTGAAAGATTGCTACTGTTTATAAAAAAGACAACCAGGGAACTTTAAATACTGACTGTTGTTGATATTTACAAAGCGGGCACCAAAGAGGGGCAGGAGGAGTCAGGGCACTTAAGGCCATAGATAGAGAATGAACAGAGAGATATTGATTTCTGTTTATTTATTTCTCTACAGAAAATTATATCGCGCTCCGGGTTACAGGCAGAAAGAGTGACTTTATGCTCTCTTTTCATCACGTGTAATAAAAGGTGAGACAATTGACAAGTGTTCTCACTTAGTAACCGTGTAAAAACTGTTTAACTGTTTGTAATATAAAACTCCCTACTATATTAATCATACAGATGTATTTCAATTTGTTCAGGATAACCGAGACGGGTTTCGGTTAGACCCATGGATGAGACCGTTGATATGTCCTCATAATTATTCCATAACTGAAAGGTGAGAGAGAGAGAGAAACATTTACAGTGATAGGGGTGATTAACTATGGCACCACTAAATAATAAGATTGAGTTGTTTTTTCACTCATATAGGGGGTGATTTAACCGAAATTGAGTGTAAATCAAACAAATTGTCCATCCAATGAAAATAAAGAAAAGATAAAGGTAAATGGTCAGTACCTGATGTGAAAATGAGAGAGGGAACAACCACTAATTAACAAGAACAGCAGAATAATTAATGTTTTATCTCTTTCCTTTATACATAGAATTTTAAGTTTCACATCAAATAATTGAAGTGTGCATCTCCCAAATTTTACAGGAGCCACACCTTCCCGAGTGCCGTAGCACCGGTGAGTGTAGTAATTGATTGTGAGTTGTGTAGTGGCGAGTGAATGGTTACCCGCTTTGGTAGAATAGTTTAATTATAAATTAGTTGTGAATGAATGAATGTGGTCTTTCCCTGAAGCTTTCTTAGGAGATGTGTGTGTACTTATAAGAGTGTACATACAATGGTTTATGAAATACCTCGGATTAATAAACAATGCATATACCTTGTAAATAAAAGAAATATGTCTTCATTAGTTAACCAATGGGGATGGTTTTAATATGTAGGAATGTCAAAAAGAAATGTTATGAAGACCTATGGGAATGTTCCTCATCTCTATGTATATCTACTTTTGTCTTTCTATGGTAGGTTTGTACAATTACATACTATTGGGATAAGGAAAAGAAAATTATTAGTCCTGAAGAAGGTGGCCTTATTAACACTGCTCCACCAAAACGTGTCGACGCAGAATATCTTTGTTAAATTTGAGGAGAGTCAGCGGCAATTAAAAAGACAGGGAAGCTTTCTTCCCCTGCAGGGTGCTGTCTATAATAAATCTCGAATTAACAGATACAAGACAAAGTTTATTGTCTCTTGTAGTTTTCCTGTCCGGGGGTTGTTCGCTGATGAATTGGTGGCTATGAGATAACCCATGTGTTTTAATAATTTTATTATATTGTTGTTTATGATGATATATGGTTTTATTGAACAATTTTATTCATTTTTGATATGATTTATTAAATATGCACATAAGTGCTTACACACTCTGAGTAGAGCTTCTAATTCTAATTTCAAGTGTATAATTGTTGTATGAGTGGAACATCAGGTATCTATGGATATGAGTGTATGATGAAAGAATAAGAGTGAAAAGGATTTCCAAAGGGAAAATGTGGTTTTTAACTACTAAGTTACCTAGGTGCTCTGTCCCTTTGGATTACTAGATCCCCTCTCCTTGGTTTCAAGGCAATAAATTGTATTTACATATTGTACCAATATCCGGTTACTTACTGCCTAGGGAGGATAGCCTATTTCCTCTCTTCACGGGGCTCGTTGTATTGTGCATTTGATTACTTATCCAGATCCCCAGGTTTACCAGGTTGCCCCTTATTTCTATAAACATGTCTTCCAAGCAAAGCATTAGTACCGCCCACCACTGCATTACCTCACTGAACTACCACACCAACCATTCAAAGTCAAAGTCAAAGTCAAATGAAACTTTATTCGGCCACGTTCTGGCCATAAAAGTACATTTACCAAAAAGAACCCCATACAAATAAAGGTTAAAATACATGAACAAAGCACAGTTAGAAGATTCATCAAAAGATTTACAACATTTCTTACTTCAGCCCAATAAAACCAGAGTTAGTTCAATAGGCAGTCCATGTTTTTCCTTTTCCGTAACGCCCCACTTAAAAAGCTCGCAACCCCATAACATATCAATGGGGAAGAGAGCATTTGTAAATAAATCAGGGCTGGTCTTACTTGTGCAAATTGGCAATTTTTTAAAAGAGGTAAAATGTGTTTAGTTCTTAATTCATTATAAAAACCACAAAAAAACAACAAATCTTGGTCTGAAAAATTATCACATTAGCAAGGCTGTAGGGTCCCTGCCTTTGAGAAACCCTTAGGTATTGTAAGGGACCAATGAATACAATTTAGTCTAAATCTAGATAAAAGAAGACGATGATGCAGAATATTAATAAAAGACCAAAAAGGTTGATCTAAAATCCCTGGACTTATGACCACGTAATGTCTACACATGGGTTTTCTGAGTTCATTTGTTTCCCTTTCCAGGCTTCCCTAGTTAAATATTGGATTTTAATATATTTCACCTCCTAAGGGAGCAACTGCCTTGGTTGATTAAAAAGCTCAGGGCACCCTAGGGCTGAGAGCTGTTGAGAGACATAGCTTAGCCATGGAATGTCTGGGGCTCTGTCTAACTTCATACAATCCTCTAAGATAATTTGATTTAGATTGGGCTTGGGGCTTGACCATATTTTTAACCACCATATTAAGGGGGTCATAGCAATACTGTCTATAATGTAACCCTGCCTTAGTTCTTCGTGCACCACGGGGGTACTAGGGGAGTGGCTAAATGTTTTCGTAAGTATTTATTTTCAGCCGCTTGTAGTTCGTTACACACCTTGTAGCCCCAGACCACACCGCCATAAGTTGCCATAGGGACGCATTTCTCATTATAGATTTTCAAAATCGGTAGTAGGGGTTTGCTCCCTAATCTTCTGGCAAAATCCAATGTAGCTCCTGCGGCCCTTACGAGAGTATTTTTCTTGAGTGCACGCCTTGCCACCCAAGTGCCTTTTTCATCAAATAGCACACCCAGATATGGGTAGGTTGCTACATTGGACAACACCCCATCTTTATATATAAGTGATTTCTTCTCACATTTTGAGTTGCCCGTTGACATTATGTGTGATTTTGTAAAATTGACAGAAAGGCCTAAAGCGACCATAAAATCAATAAAAGTATTGACAAGACGTTTCAGTGCTATTGGTGTCCTGGCGAGTAAAACTGCATCATCTGCATATAAAAGGGTGGGAATGGGCTTAAAACCTATGCTTGCATCGAATAACACGGCCCCAGCTTGTTTATGTAATGTGTGAATAGGAGCGGCGCAAGGATACATCCCTGCCTCACTCCTCTTTTACCTTCCATGCTTTAGTTAAGGAGCCATTTTCATTATATCTGGCTGTGGCAGTTAAATTAGAATGAGACCAGTGCAAAAAGGATGCCAAGTTTACGTCCATACCTATTTCTAATAATAGATACCATAATTTGGATCTATTCACTCTGTCGAAGGCGGACATTAAGTCCATAAAAGCCATAAACATACAGCCTTTTTTGGCTAAAGGATAATTTACCAGTCAACATAAGTAAGTTCATGCATTTGTCCACTGTTCCCATACCTTTTCTAAAACCGAATGGCAAATCTGAGAGCACATTGCTTTCTTCCAACCAATCGCTTAGACGGTCTAAAATTACCTTGCCCATTATTTTTGCTGCGGAATCTAATAGTGAAATCGGGCGGTAGCATGCTGGGTCATCCCTGGCCCCCTTTTTATAAATAGGCAAAAATACAGCTGTAGACCAAGAATGAGGTAGACCTACCATTGTGGCTGCATTAAATCCCTTGGTTAGAATTACTGCCCATGTGCCTGGATCTGATTTATAAAGATCCACCGGTATCCCGTCAGGACCTGGGGCTTTCCTTGCAGACGCATCCTCAATCGCCCTCAGAACTTCATTCACCCTAAAGTCTAAAGAGAGCGGTGCAGTGCTAGGTGCCCAGGAGGAGTCTATGTGTTCAGTGGTTACCTCTGCATAGATCTGTTCGAAATGACTGACCCATCTGTCAGCTGGAATAACACACTCTGTTCTCATCATGTTATTATTCTTCAAAAAGGGACTATTTACAACCTTCCAAAATTTGGAGCTATTAGACAGGGTACTGGCCTGGTTTAAATCCTCCCATGCCTGTTCCCTTAAATCAAACACAAGGAGATGATGGACAGAGTGCTGAAACTTTTCAAGCACTCACCCCCAGTCACAGATCTGGGCTGAATCCATCATCATTCTTTAGCTCACTTTGCCACCCCAGTTCAGACACAGCTATATGCAAATCAGTCTTGACCCTGTGCATCATGGGAACAGTCCAGACCGAACTGCCAAGCCATGTCTTCCCTGGACCGGAATCAAGCATCCTGGGACCGGTTTCGGGCTAACAGCCCTCATCAGCCAGGCTAGCTTAAAACCAGTGGCAAAGTGAGCAAGGGACCCACGTCTGGGCATACCCTGCCAACTTAGGGCGAACAAAGCAAACACAAGGAGATGATGGACGGAGTGCTGAAACTTTTCAAGCACTCACCCCCAGTCACAGATCTGGGTTAAATCCATCATCATTCTTTAGCTCACTTTGCCACCCCAGTTCAGACACAGCTATATGCAAATCAGTCTAGACCCTGTGCCTCATGGGAACAGTCCAGACCGAACTGCCAAGCCATGTCTTCCCTGGACCGGTTTCGGGCTAACAGCCCTCATCAGCCAGGCTAGCTTGAATCCAGTGGCAAAGTGAGCAAGGGACCCACGTCTGGGCATACCCTGCCAACTTAGGACGAACAAAGCAAACACAAGGAGATGATGGACGGAGTTAACCCAGATCCTTGTGACTGGGGGTGAATGTTTGCATTGTCCAGCATTCCATCCATCAATTGTTTCTTTTGCATTTGTCGCTCTAAGTGGGAAGGGTATGCCCAGACGTGGGTCCCGCGCTCACTACACCACTGGATTCAAGCTAGCCTGGCTGAAGAATGGTGATGCCCTGAAACCGGTCCCAGGATGCTTGTTTCCTGTCCAGGGAGGACCTGGCTTGGCAGTTCGGGCTGGACTGTTCCCACAAGGAACAGGGTCAAGACTGATTTGCATATGGCTGGGTCCAAACTGGGGTGGTGTGGTGAGCAAAAGAATGATGGATTTAACCCAGATCCTTGTGACTGGGGGTGAATGTTTGCATTGTCCAGCATTCCGTCCATCAATTGTTTCTTTTGCATTTGTTCCCTTAAATCATCTTTCCTTAGCTTCAAAGCCTTATTATATGCTTTCCTGCGTAATTTAATCAGTTCTTTATCTCTGGGCTTAGTCTTTAGTGCATCCATAAGCGCTTTATGAGTTTTGGAACAATCTGTATTAAACCATTTTGCCTCTGTAATAGCAGCTGATCTTCCTTTGCTAGTTAACTGTTTTGCGATCCGCTTTGTCAAATTATCGAATGCCTCTAGGACCTTCTCGGGCTCATTATGTGTATCAAGGCACTGCTTAATATCATTTTTGGCCTACTTATACAACTGGGCTAAAATGTTTTCTGGAAAAATCGTCCCCACCTTATTTTACGGGCCTGATCCGTGGGCTGGAATTCCCCGTTTGCTAGGGACTTTAACTCAGTACCCCGAAGGAACATTAAACCCTTGGATTCTGCAATAATTGGGTTGTGGTCACTATAACTTGTCCAGAATGAGTTCACTTCCCTTATATTTTGAAGTAATTGGGCGAAAACCACTATATAATCTATGGTTGTGCAACTCCCCCTCCCAACAAAGGAGGGTATTATCTCTGCCTCCTTCGAGTGTTCTAAACAATATAAATTATTGCCAGCGAGAAGGCTTTCTAACCGAGTGCCTTGGGGTGAATGTTCAAAGTGAGCCATGGGCGCCGCGTTATCCGATGCCTCCCTGTCTAGTATACAATTTATGGGGCAACGATGTATATTAAAATCCCCCATTATGATCATTTCGTAGGGAGTATGTCTATCCTGTGCAATATCCTCTATAAAACTTTCTAGGGTAACTATATGCTCAATATCATTTATCCTACAGAAGGAATAGTAAAAGTTTATAATCACCAGGGTAAGACACCCGGGGAAGGTTTGTTCAACTGCTAGCAGGTGTGGGGATGAGTTGGGCAGGCCCTTAATAGTACAAGTCAATTTAAGCGACAATAAAATGAGCAGACCCCCCATTGCTCGCCCTAAAGCGGAGGGAGATGCGGCCTTAAAAAAGGAGGCATAACCATCCATGACAAATGAATCCGAAGTGTCCCAGGTTTCTTGCAAAGCGATAATGTGGCCAGATTTTATTGTCCCAGTCCACTGCTCGTCATTTTTTTTTGCCCTCAACCCCGCAATATTCCAGGACATAAAAATACATACGAAAGGGTCTGTCACTTTGTGATCACAATCAGGCCGAGTCGAAGTAGTCGACTGAACTGGTGAGGGAGAATTTCTATTGGTCACCACATCGATTGAAGCTGGTAGTCAGTTAATACTGTCAAGATTCCTTAATTGGGCAAATCTATTTACAAGGGGAATGGTCGAGTTCAACTTAGTATACATTTTTTGACCTTGAATTAGCTTCCCTTGAGACCGACAAGGTATGGTACCCCAGGTACTAAGATGTTGAACCCCACCTGGATAGAAAAAAGAGAGCGGAAGAACCTGAATTCCAGTACGAGAGTCTGATCTCGACTGGCTACGTAACATGGCACTTGCATGTAGGGGGTGAGTCACATTAACCACAACGCAATCCTCAGATCTATCTTTGTTTGTAGCTTTCCCCACCCAGCCCACTCGTCTAGCCATGATAACATGGGGGGCAATGGAACAACCGTTTATTAGTGATCTATCCAGCCAATGTGTAACCTTATGTATTAAATCTTTAGTTGTCTCCTTGGCATTCCCCTGCAAAGGGGGCACACCAACCAGAACGGTCATTAGGGGGGCTGATTCAGGGGGCAGGTGTAAAATATCGGTACTCTCGTTCAGCTGACTAGAGGAGTTAGGTGGTTTGGGGCCATGCGGCTCAGTCCACGGGTTCGCCCGGGCAGCTTTTGGAACTGTCCCTTGTGGTCTGTGCAAGACTCCATCACAGGCAACCCCTTCATCCCTGTTGCTTTTGGAGCAACCTGCACTTCCCTGTGGGCCCATCCTGTCTGGAGGTTGATTATTAGACCCGGGAACTGACTGCTGGCTTGTTCTCTATATTAATTGCATACTACTACCAGTTTACATACTCGAACTAGATGTGGGCCCTGTAGCGTCTGGACCATCCAACTGAGTGGAACCCGACCCTCCCTTTGACCCAACAGACTTTGCCCCCTTACTATTTGCTACAAGGCTAGAGAGACACTCGTTAGAATGGCCCAATAATAATTCCAGCTGATCCAATCGTGCAATAATTGGAGCTAGATATGTCTTTAAAATGTCCTCTATTTTTTGAGAAAGTATGTTCATAGTTTGGCTCAAACCCCCATTAGCTGGGTCAAAGATGGCTGGTTCTGCTTGTTTTTTGGCAGGCTGTGCAGTTCTTTTGCCTCCACCTCTTTTCTTTTTTACTGGGGGTTCCAGCAGAGATGCACCCTCCCCTTGTTTGCCCTCAGTTTCTTCAGACAAAACAGTGGCAGCTGATGAAATAGGCATAGACTCACTCTGCACCGACGTTAGGGCCAAGCCCTTTGATGATACCAGACTCTGGGGCAGATTAGTTACTTCTAAAGAGAGTCTTCTTTCCGTCAGAGCAATTTCATTAGACAAAACATTTGCTGCCCTGGCCAGGAATGAGTCAAGAGACGTTGCGACTACCACTGCACCTGACTTTGGTGTAGTTTGATTCCTCTTACCCATTTCTTATCCGCAAGCCATCAAACGGTGACTCCACCACGAATGCACCGACAATACCACCTTCCAACAATGAGTGCCGGGGTGCTAAGATTAGAGGGATGGCCCGGTCCGGCCTCCTCCGGGCTCTGACGGGCGCTGACGGGCCCGTCCTTGCCCCTGGTCTTCGCCCGGGCGTGTCCCGCTCTGCGGGAGCCCGCAATGATTTTTAAAGCGCCTCCTGGCGCTGCTGGTGATGTGGGCGGCAACAGGCCGCTTGGGAACCTGGTTCTTGTGGCCCTGACCCTGTCCCGGTATGGCAGCAGGTAGCGAGGCAGAAAAACGGGCGTCCCCATTCAAATAACAATACCTTACAGTGTTTTGCAATGTCCACCGCTGCACCACCACCCCAAAACTGACCTACCACCGCTACAACACCCCCCTAGGACCAAGCTATCACTACCTGGTGCACACACTACAAACCTCAAATCACACTAGTACACTGCCTGAACTACATTATCACACTCCCATCACCAGCACCACACTACAAACTCACTCTACTGCTTTTCTACCTCCATCATCACTCACCACCCTAAATAACGACCTCCCTCATCAACAAACTACCGCCACAGTACTTAGCCATCAGCCTGCATCACTGCACTACCACCAACCAGTAATAACCTCCGTACCACTGTATTACCACCACTTGCACAAACGTTGTTGTCCCCACAGTTCTACCAATCATTGAACCAATCATCACTTTGTTCCCCAAAGTGCCACACTACTACTCTAGTACACCAATCATTGCTCTGATCCGCTCGGTACCACACTATTACTCTAGTATCATGTCCCTGCCTGACCCAATACTATTCCCCCAAAACATCATACTTCAAGCCCAAAGTTTTGTAATATCACGAGTAACAAAGCACTAACCCCATGCGTAACATAATCATCACCACTATCACACATTCATCTGCCACCACTACACCACCTCCCCCACATCACCACCATAATGTCAAACCACAAATCTATGCTCTCATTACCACATCACCCTTCAGCAGCACACTACTGCTCCCTGTACCACAATACCTATCCTCAGTACCACTCTGCCGCAGAACTTCACTTTACCTCCATACCTTATGCATTAGCCCCAAAATGCCTGCACTGCCACCCCACACCAGTACACTTTCACTGTCAGCATTGCATTACCACCTCCAGCACTGCACTAAAGCCACCACACTATTGTCAGCTACACCCTGGCATTTCACGCCCCATACAACAATGCTACCACATTACCATCCCTAGAACTGCACTAACACCCCACGGGCACTGTTGTCACATCCAACAACCCCACCAAAATCCCTCCGTGAGCGTCTTTATGCTTTCCCACGCGTACGATCTCATGCTCAACATATAAACATTTATGGCTATAAAAGGCAGAGTCTGTCCTTGGCGTGTGTACTTTATTGAGACAGTCACAGGGACGAAAACACAGAGGTTTGCTGAGCCGGAGCCCTCTATCGCCCAACGAGAAGGCCTGAGCCGCTTCTTGGAGTCTGTGTACCAGCAGGACCCAGAGAGGGCCGCTGTTGATATATCAAAACTGTTAGAAATGCCATCTTAGCATTCGAGGCAGATGGCTTTATTTAGCCACGTTGCACGTCAGAGTGAATAACATGTGAGGACATTGCAGATGGCCGTTTGTTAAGGTCTTAAAACCTGTTAGCTCCAGTTGTAATCTCACTGGAAAATCAGCCGAGATGGAATTCATGCTTAGACCCTCCCATGCAAAGCAGCCACCGGATTATCTGTATTTGCATCTGCATGACATGGAACCGAGAGCTGGCACCCTTGCACTTGCGGTTGTTTAGCTCCCACACAAAGCCTGCAAACGGCACACTATCAAAACACTGGCACTCTCCCAAGAGAAAAAGCCGGAGAATAATGGAGTCGAGGCCCGAGGTAGCAGTGCGCCTCTTCAGCCACAAGGGGAGCTGTCGTCTCTCGCTGGAGGTTCTGGGATTGAACTGGAGTCTTGAAATTGTACTGTTTTGTGTTTTCCATCTGTTTCTTTGTTCACTTGGGCAAATTTGTGTTGAAGAAGCGATATACCCTTCAAACAAAGTGGATTTCTAACACCCGAAGGTGTGCTGGAAGGGTAATGAGCAGGAGTAATTGAACAGTACAGTAGAACACGTACAGTTCAGGGGTTGTGGAGGCCAATGTTGATACAAGAGTTCCTTGGCATTGACTGACACTTCTGCCCCAAATAAATAGCATTTGAGGGAACCTCTGCTGGTAGGATGAAGGTGGTGAGTAATAGGTTAAGTGCAGGGCCAACAGCGTTATGCAATTCTACGGGCAACTGCGTGTCCACTTAATTATGGATTTACCACACTCGCCACCTATACCACCCTCTGCTGCACAATTTGTATATTTCAACGAAAATATTGTAGCTGAAGTAAATCAAAAGATACCAGAAAAGTGCCACACGCTGTGCAGGCCCTTTTTATATGTTAACTGGTCACCTTTCAGTTACTGATTGATGTATGCAGGAGTAAAAGTACTGATAATGATGTGAAACATTTGTCCAGTCAGTGTTATTGTGAGTATCAACATGACAAAACAGCAAACCCACCTTCATACCATTGTCCTTGCCCATGCTTCGCTATAAGACACCCTCAAATCAAAGCAAAGCCATACTGCCACAGAGGGTGCCCCATTATGCTACATATTTTGCCTCGTCTTAGTGCATTATTTAGTCAACTTTGCCTCATAATTTGACTCTCCTTTGCCACATAATTCGAGTAGCCTTGGCTAAGTGGTAGGGCTTTGAAATGAAGAGGTGCAAGGTGTATGAGCAATCAAAATTAAGGTAAATTTGCTTTGCTTGGGTGTGAGTTCAATTCATGAGTATATCACCTACACATCACAAATTGAAATTCTGGCAACACTTTGTATAGTCTTAGTGAGTAATGACACTAAAAAGATCAATAAAGACATTTTATTGCATATCAGCATGGCAGAAATGGAAGTGGTCCACTGGTGATTCTGCCACTTCTGTAGCTGAGGTGCAACAGGCATCATTTCTAGTGCACTTGTGCTCTCCAGCCTGCTGTGCGGGTCTGACCAGGTCTCATCTCACAATTCTTGGTCGCACCTCCACAAAGTCTGCTCACTTAAAAATCTGCACTGTCACATAGCGGAAGATGCAGACATGATGAATGGTGACTCGGGATCTCCTCTAACTTTTTAAATAATGTGTGGTATTTCTAGTCTATTACTGTGATTTGAGGGTGTCATAGTGAAGCGTGGGCAAGAAATATGGAGTTCTAAACAAGAAGAGCAATGGTATGAAGGTGATGAAGTTGAATAGTCAGGGGTGAAGTTACAGTGAGGTGTGTCACCACTTCACAGTTCTTCTACATCTGTGTCACCACCTTCAGAGGAAAGAGTTCATGAAGCTCTATTCTCCAACCTGAAGAGTGGCTCGTTTTGAGTCACTGAGGTGTCCTTGTCACCACAAAGTGATCACGGAGCCATGGATGTTCTTCTGGTGATAATGGTGCAGGTGTTCTTCCGTTTGGAATCCATGTTCTTATCTTCTTCCTAAAGAACAGTTCAGACCAGGATTTTCCAGAAGTGCAATGAGGTGTCTTTATAGTCTCTCAGGGTTTGGCTGAGTACCCAAGACATTGGCTTATGCAGTGCTTAACTTGAGACAGTGGTTTCAGTTGGGGTCCGCAGGCACTAATTGTCAGAGACCGGCAATTCTTATTCCTCATCAGACACTGCCACAGACCAAGGGCCCGATTACAATGCGGTTTACTTTGTCCGAATCGGATCGGTAACGTGTCTTTCCGACCGAGGGCCAGATTATGATCTTGCTAGGAAAGCCCTCCGTACGACTCTGAAAAGAAGGGCTTTCCAAGCGAATCGCGCTATGCGAGTCTGACCGAACGGGTACGATGCAGCCGTATGCTGACGGACTCGGTTCGCCCGGACTCCCATTGAACTCTATGGGAGCCCATGTACCGACGCGTACACAGGCTCCCATAGCAAAAAGGGGTGGGTGAGGAAAAGCGTACACCCTGTGGTGGGCACCCCATGTTGCCCGCCACACTGTGCATGCATGGATCGGGGGGACCCATGGGCATCCCCGTGACCGATTCGAAGGGCTCCAGGTGAAAGGGAGCCTGCTACAGCCCCCCAAAGTCCAATTTCGACAGCTGTTTCATCTAGCTGACACTGAGGCGATACAGCTGTCCGATTCGTGCATCGTTCTCGCTCTGTCGGAATCTGGCTCCATTGCGTGGCACGATTCGCCTGCAAACGAGTCGGTCGGACAGCATTGGGTTACGGAAACGATTCAGTCAACGCGGATGAGATCTTTGCATCGTACTTGGTCGTTCGGAGCGGGTGACTGCTCGGTCGGAAACATAGGCCCCGAATCAGATGCGCACATTCCGGTACCAGTCAGGAGGCCTTCTTTACGAGATTGTAATCTGGCCCCAAATCGGAAAGGTTTCCGACCGACCGATTATGATGCAAGTTAGGCGTTAGGAATATCCCAATCCGAACCCGATGGCATTTGGAATGACCGAGCCGTACGGAGCATAATCGTACGTCTCTACTGGCCACGTTTCAGAACAACCGATTACGATACTGGATTCAGACAGCCTTTCTGAATCGTGCCATCCGACTCGAATCGGCAGTCGGAATCAGACTTTGGGGGCCCAAAGCAGACCCGGAGCCTTCCCAATCGCGCCCGTGGGGGTACCCATGGGTCCCTCCTATCAGCCATGTACAGTGTGGCAGGCACCAGGGGGTGCCCACCACAGGCTGCCCGATTTTCCCCAGCCACCCCTTTCTGCAATGGGAGCCAATGCATTCGGTCGGAACATAGGCTCCCATTGAAGTCAATGGGAGTCCGACCCAATCGTATCTGGAAGCATTCGGATGCATCCTAATTGGTCGGTCAGACTCTCCCAATCCGAGTCGGTCAGAAACCATTCCCAAACCGATTCTGTGGGAATGCTTTCCTAACCGCATCGTAATCGGGTCCCAAGAGTGAAGAAAAACACACATGGGGGAAAGAAGGAGGAAGAGAAAGGCGGAAAAACAGTGACAAACCGAGAAACCAGGGGCCTGCAAGAGATAGATAAAGGGGCAGGAAGTGTCTATTATGGATTTAGGAGGGATGAGGTGCAATCAAGACTCCGCAGTCTTTGCATTTGCCACCCCCAACATTCAACAGAATCAGCTGTGGGCTTCTGACAAAACTTTGGTCACTGATATCTTAAGAAACTGGGTTGGTGGTTGACTGGGGTATGGGCCCTGGTCAAGTAGGAACCACATGCCTTGTCAGGTTAAGGCTCAAGCAAGCCCCAATTTAACCTGTGCTCAACCCCCTGTTAGCTTGGCACAGAGCAGTCTGGCTTAACTTAGAGGCAATGTGTAAAGTATTTGCACAACACTTCAAACAGTAATACAGTGAAAACACCACAAATGTAGCCCATAACAGAGTGAGAAAAATAGAGTAGCTTTTACTAAATAAAACAAGATCAATATGATAAAAATTCAATTAGTAGAACGGGATATATTGAATTTTAAAGTGTTTAGAGAAAATAGCCCCAAAAGGCGTAAAGCACCAACTGTGGATATCTGGTTGTGTTGAACCGGGACAAAGTCACAAGTTCAGGCCGACCGCAATGAGCCCAGGCTGGCTACAGAGACCCAGTTACGCCCACTGAACAGAGTACCATAAATCCTGGTTTGCAGAGAATTGTGTAGCTCCGCGTCGAAGATGTATTACACAGCCATAGCGATGTGCCGGTTCCCAGATGTGGCAAGGCTGTGGTCCGAGGTCCTGTTGCATCAACATCAAGGATCCTTTCTAAGGGGCTTGCGATTTGCAGTCCAGTGTCGTGAATGCGGCACACAGTCGGGGCAACTTGTAGGTTTCGAGGAGCTGCGAAGCTGCAATGCGGAGTCCGGCATGTCATTGAGGCTGCCGTCAACAAGTGATGCAAGGGCCTGCCCCATGGATGTGTTGCGCAGTGGCGGTTCCAAAGGCAATGCGGGCTGCATCAGCGATGTGAGTCTTTGTGATGGGTCCAATCCATGCAGTAGTGCCGATGCATTGATTCTGCTCTGGGTTGCGCAGCACAGTAGAGGAGATGCATCTGTTGAGCTGGATCCTCGGAGGTTCGTTAAACACCTTAGACCCACTTTAAAGAATCCAGGACTAGAGTGTTGACTCACAGATGGCAGAGTCCAGGTGCAGATGCAAGGTTGTTGGTTGCCTGTTATGTCCCTGAGGCTTCAGATCAGGAGGCCTACCAACTAACCCTTGGAGTCACTCTGGGTTCTAGATCAAGAGATGCAGGCCAGTCCTTATCTAGACAAGATGGCAGCAGGCAACAGGTCAACACAGTAGAGGAGGAGTCCAGCAGAGAGGTAGTCCTTCAGCCACACAGCAGCACAGCAGTCCTTCTTCCTGGCAGAGTATCCACAAGTCCAGAAGTGTACTAAAGAGTTGGTGTCTGGGTCCAGTATTTATACCCAGTTGTACCTTTGAAGTGGGGGATAAACCTCTAAAGGCATGCCTTTGAAGTGCATTGATGTCCTGCTTTCCCTGCCCTGGTTCCAGACTAGCTACAGCGAGTATGCAGCCCCTTGTGTGGAGACAGGACACAGCCTATACAGGTGTAAGTGAGGCTGTGCTCAGCTCCTCCCTCCCATCCTGTCGTGATGGCCCATCTAGTAACACCTAAGCTCCCATTGTGTGTGGCTGTAGGAATACACAAAGCCCAACTGCCAACTACACACAGTCATTTGACCAGAGACAGGCTGCAGGCACCAAACGGTTAACGCAAGAAAATGCCAACTTTCTAAAAGTGGCATTTTCAGAATTGCAATTTAAAATCCGATTTCCCCATAAGTTAGGATTTTAAATTGTGATTCCAGAGACACCAAACATGAACTGGTTATCTCTTCCCTTTTGGAAATTATACTTATAAAATGTTACAAGGCAGCTCCGATGTTATCCTATGGGAGAGATAGGCCTTGCAGTACTGAAAATGAATTCAACCCTTTTTCACTAATAGGACATGGAAAACGTAAAAGTACATGTCCTACTTTTCAAATACATTGCACCCTTTCCTCTGGGCTGTCCTGGGCCTAACCTAGCGGCGACTTTTGTGTATTAAAAAGGAAAGTTTGGTCCTGGCAAAAGGTTTATTTTGCCAGGTCAAAATGGCAGTTGAAAACTGCACATACAGGTTCGGCAATGGCAGGCCTAATGCATGTGTTAAGGGCTACATAAGTGTGTGGTATAACCAGTACTGCAGTCCAACTAGTAGCAATTAAATTACATGCCCTGGGTATATGTAATTCCACTTGACTAGGGGCTTATAAGTAAATTAAATATGCCAATTGAGTCCTAATGCCAGCAAAAAAGAGATCAGAAAAAAATGGTGGAGGAAGGAAAATGTTTGGGGAAAACCACCCCAAGGCTGGCAGGTCTAACAGACACTTATTCCTTCACAAACTAAGCACTGGGCTTACCTTTGAGTTTGGTAATCTGAATGGACAGATGTACCTTAGGCCACAGCAGCCTGAAGCTGTGAGCTGGGGGGAGGTGAAACTATTGTTTTTTTTGTCCTCATTTATCTCAGTTTGCCCTACTTGAGATCTCTTTCCTGTATGCACCCTTATTTCAGATCTTGAGGAGTAGAGACTCCACCACCGGGGTGGTGTCTTGCTGATTCTTGGGTACACCTCAACCATTCAGCCTAGTATTGAAACGTTGAGATAGCGGTTAGGTGTAATCATCAGGCAAAGACACTAACTCCCAGTGTTCGTTGACATCCTGCCCTTCCCTAGCCAATTGACCAACGGGAACCAGAACTTATACTTTCTATTCTCCAAATCTATTGCGTCCATCCTTAAATTATATATGGCTGACCCCATCCAGTCCATATACGCAAGTGGGAGATCACTACGCCACCTCCTGCAAATTTCCCTTCGAGCCAGAAGGATCATATAAAAGAGCAGCTTCTCTTTATCCTTATTTAGCTTAGCCTGGCCTCTCACGGTCACATAGATCACAAGGAGAGGCTTACCTTAAGTTTAACGGTGAGGACCTCAGGGAAATTCTTGCACATGTCCTCCCAGCAACTAAAAATACCCAGACATTCCAAAAACATATGGATATCATTTGCCTTCACAAGCCTGCACTTTTTGCAAATCAGCATTCCCCCTTTCCCCATTTTGACAATCTTTCTGGAGTCCAATACGCCCTATGGAGACAAGAACTGGAGGAAGATCCTTCTCCTACCTCACCGCCAAGACGTGGAACACCCTGCTCTCCACCTCAGGCAATCCCTGTCATTGACCCAATTCAAGAAGGAACTCAAGACCTGGCTCTTCGACTGAACTCAGACGGATCAGCAGTCCCCCTACTCAGCTTCCCCCAGCACCTTGAGACCCTCACTGGTGAGTAGCTGCGCTATAGAAAACCCTGATTGATTGATTGATATGGAGGGAAAACAGATGATTTCTCCTTAAACAGGCTGGCTTAAAAGTGCAGTAGAAAAGATTCAGAGATACTTGCCATATATCTCTTGACTACATCGCCGGCAAGTACTTTCCCCATAGCTCTTCTGATAGCAAGAAAAGTCCATCTGCAAGGTCCACCATCATCCAGTACCATTGCACAACTTACTTCTTCTTTGGTTTTCCCTTGGCTAAAGTCTCTTCCAGATTGATTGAGCCCCCTACCTCGATGCCCCTCATCTGAGACCAGCTTGTCACCTGAATGTACTTAAACCTTGATATTCTTCCTTCTGGAAATTCGCTGAGCTCGTCCCAAGTCCACAATACCCCCTCTTGGTACAAATGGTCCCAGTTAAAAAAAAACACCACTCTGATGGTCAAAGCCAATTTATCCTTAGTCCAGTCTGGGGAGCCTGGTGAGTCCCAAATAGGTGCATATCTACTGAAGTAGGGGAGATGAGTATCCTTCCGGATACGACTCCAGAGCTCTGACTTATCCTACTGTAGCATGGATTGTGGGTCCATTGTTGACATCTGCTAAGTTAGCATGAGATTTGCTGCCATGAGGCTGTTTTTGCGCACAACACTGCATGCATACATTTCGCAAGACTCTGTTTGTTCCCTTTCACATGAGAATTGTCTGCTTTTCGCGTTCTCTGCCGTGCTCTGAGGTTTAGTCTGCACACAATGTACAAGGTCGATCAACAATGCCCCTTGTTATTCTGTTCTGGTCAGTCCCTTGCACCTAGACATAACATGACACACAGCTGCACTACTGAAAATCGTATGCTTTAATATTGCAAGCTAAACATGTTGTGCAGTCACTTGGAGAGACTCCTTTCCGAAGAGAAGAGCTGTGCTTGTCCTGAGATGTAAACCTTTCATCTAGGCCTTGAGGTATGGGGTCTGCTGACAAAGCCCAGAGGTCTTCTTTTTTATAATAAGCTATTTTTTACCACGGGGAGGGTGGTTAGGTATTGTAGCCCTTTTCCACTATCTTTATAAAATGATATCCCTGTTTGTATTCTATGGACTTGTGACAATGCTGACTATATTGTGTTTATGCATTTTGCTGCTAGTAATGGCACGTGTACTGTACCATAGAGCGCGTTAGTTAAAATAAACATTTTAAACTATACCGTGACTCTGATTACTTGCATTGTGGACAGGTATGAGTGAGTGAGCAAAAGAGTTGTCTGGCTACCGCGATTCCTGAGAGAGTCGGGAGTGTCGTGTTCTGGGTTGTCTAATCATTGGTAGCTTCGCTGTTAGTCGGAGAACAAATGAGACACTATAGCTAGTCGGTTTGGGATTGTGGGTACTAATGTGATAGGTTAGTACACCCCTATTCACTGAGGTCCTGTTTTCCTGCGCATAGTTCTGTATATGTGCAGAATCCCTGCAACACTACAAGACCTCGAGCCTCACCTTCTTGTAGAATTTAGGATCTCCAAACTTATACATGTAGCCTGATTCGTCACCATGAATGTTCACCAACATTACCTTGAACAAGATTCCTATCTCTGAAGTCTCCGGGCTGTTTAACAACATTTTCCCATTTTTTATAAAAAAGCCCATGCATAGTACTGGAATTATTTCTTCCTTTGCAATTTTTCCCAGGCAATACATGCCTCATTCGAGGTCCAAATGAAGCTTTTAACCCTTTCCTGTCACTTATCTTGCCACTTTTCCTTAAACATCAGAGGGACAGCATTAAAAATGAACATAAATTTGGGTAGTGTACACCATCATCATCATCATCAAAATACTTTATTCGGCTTTAGGATTAAAACCATAAAAGTTACACAACTCCATATAACAGTTAAGACATATAATTCATAACAATAATATTAAAACAAATTGTCCCCTAAAATACAAAGATATATACATCTAATACATAAAATTATATAGGGGGGAACCACTACACCAGAGGACCAAATTACATCAATATGGATAGTGATGGAGAGTACCTACCAACATTGGAAGTTTACTAACTCTCCATACAAATCCTAGATCTCAGAGAGGATTTCAGAAAGCCTACTATAAAAGTCACACAGTCTAATTTCAACAGTTGTAAATAAAAAAGAGCTGGGCGGACCTGAGTAAAATTCAACTTCTTTAAAAGGGGTGTTAAAAAATATCTGCGAGGTACATCATAAAATTTACAGAAAAACATAAAGTGTAGCAAATCCTGAGGAGACACTCCGTCGCAGCCACAGGATGCTAACACCTGGCCTCTGCAGCTCCCTTTTGGAACAGCTAATAGCAAATGAAAATAATCCAATCGAAACCTGATTAATAAAAACCGCTCATGGGGCGACAATGGCCACAGAAGATAAGGCTCAATAGATGGGATTGTTTTAAGCATCACATATTTACGGACGCTTGATTTCCCAATTTCTAAATCGTCTCTGCCATGCTTTTTAAGGTAATAAAGGTTTTCTTTACAAATTCCACATCCTTCATGGTAATAGAATCAGGCTTTAAAAAAGGTCCGGCCGCCCCAGCTCTTCAAAACAACCCTTAATATATTTTAACCATGGAATACGAGACATGTAATCCAGACTCATAGTTTCTCTTAAAATCTGATGGTTAAGAACTAACTCCTTGTTTAACCAACAATTGAGCCAAAACAACAAGGGGCGCATGGCCAAGGTGTCGCATAAAAATGGTAACCCCAGTTCTTCATGTACCACCAGATTTGATGTTCCAGTGGGCACTCCTAGGAGACGTTTTAGAAAGGTGTTCTCCACCACCTGTAGAGCATCGGTTGCTGCATAGCCCCAGATTTCACTCCCATAGCCAGCTATAGCAACACTTTTGGCCTGAAATATCTTCAACATTGCGGCAATTGGGCGCTTACCCATCTTCGCTGCAAAGTTGAAGATTGCCGCATTCGCCCTTGTAACCTCCCCTTTTTTCCTCTGAATCAGGGCCCCCCAATTCAAACGGTCATCTATTAGAACACCCAGGTAAGAGAATACCGAAGTCGTTGGTACTTTCTCATTACCCACTTTAAAAGTGAACGATTTCTTCGGGCGAATCCCAACCTGCATAATATAGGATTTGGAATTGTTAATTGCCAAATCACGGGCTTCCATAAAACTCCGAAAGGTGTCTAACAATGTCTGAAGTCCCCTTGCCGTCCTAGCAACGAGGACCGCATCATCCGCATATAGCAGGACGGGCAGACCTCTTTGCCCCACATATGGGAAATCGACCCCTGTTTTTATCAAAGTTTTTTCCAGGTCATTGATATATAAATTAAATAAAAAGGGGCCAAAATACACCCCTGCCGAACCCCCTCTCTATTTTAAAATCTCTAGATACACGGAGATCCTGTGCATATCTGATGTTAGCCTTTGTATCCCTGTGCAGATCCTCCAGGAAGTCAACCAAGTTTTCCTCCACCCCCATGGCCCGCATGGATTGCCACAGTTTCCCCGATTGACACAATCAAAGGCTGAGGAAAGATCCATGAAGGCCATGTAAATTGTACCTTGGCGGGCAATTGTATACTTTCCCAGGATCAGATATAAATTAAGGCATTGGGCCAAGGTGGAGCGCCCTGGGCGGAACCCATACTGTATATCAGAGATGATCTCATTCTCTGCCGCCCAAGAGGATAATCTTCCCAATAATACCCCACCCACAACCTTGACCACGGAGTCAAGAAGGGAGATCGGTCTATAACACAAAGTGCTATTGCGATCGCCCTTCTTGAATACCGGCACAATGGTTGAGATGCTCCAGGAGTCCGGACAACCAATCCTGGCCGCCGCGTTAAGGACAGCCATCAATACTGGGGCCCAAAAAGATGGATTAGATTTAAAAAGGTCTGGAGGAATACCATCCGGACCTGGGGCCTTATTACACGTCAGCCCTAAGATGGCCTTCTCCACCTCTTTCTGCTCAAACACTATTGGAGCAGTAATATTAACCCTACTTTGGGATTGATGAGGCTCCATGGGGCGTCTAAAAATAGATTTAAAATGAGACACCCATTCATCCTCAGATATATTAGTGCCTACTTCTCCATCCCTAGCCTTTTCAAATAAAGGTCGATTAATAATGCCCCAAAACCTTGCACTATTCCCCAAAGTGCTTGCCTCCAGTAAGTCCCTCCACATTTCCTCCTTCAGTTCGCCCTTACGGTTAACCAATGCCCGTTTATATTCACGACGGCGGGCACATATCAGAGACTGATTTCTCGGGGTAGCTTTTAAAGCATCTTTCAAAAGTTTAGCTGCCTTAGAACACTGTGGATTGAACCATCTAGGGTCAGATAACACCGTCCCATGAGAAGGGGCACTTAAAAGTGCCCCTATCTTTAAGACAATAACATCAAAAGCCCCAAGGACACCCCCGGGTGGAAACCAAGTGACACACAGGAAGCTAATTCGGTAGCACAAGATACTTGTACCTTGCCATAAAATGAGTCTGGGGATATCTGTGACCATTTTAGGCGGCGTTTACCATCCACCGGTCTCAACATGCCTGGGAATGTCACCCTAGCTTGTGTTATCAACAGCCTACCTCCAAGGTGGACACAGATGGGATTATGATCGCTAAAAGCGCTATCCATGATGGTAAACCCACGGAAACTAGACTGGAGTCCAGTGGGAATCAAGATGTAGTCTATAAATGAACCATCACTACATCCTTTAAAAGAAGGAACGGACTGTGTGCTAAGGGGGTTAACCAGAGACATTGATGATACCAAATCAAATTCATTAAGCAGACCATTCAATGCATCCCCCTGAACGGAATGCTCAAAATGGAATCCCCGCATCCTGGCACATCCCATCTCAGCCATACATCTTATTTTAGGGTCTCCACAAGGATGAATATTAAAATCCCCTGCCACCATAAGATTATGAGCAACAGAACCACAGGACTGTCTTATAAGGCAGCCTAGCTGGGCAATCTTACACTCCCCAGCACACTTAGTGCATTATAGAAATTAATAATGCCCATACGGTCATTTCCTCTCCCTAGGACAATTACTTGAGAGTCCTTATTAGCAGTAGGAAGTTGCTGAATCCTACAGGTCACAGCCAACGATATGTAGGTCACTAAACCACCCCTCGCTCTGCCACAAGGTGACGGGGTTGCAGGGACAAAAAATGCTTTATATCCCTCCAGAAACAGGTTGCAGTTCACAAGCCAGGTCTCCTGAAGACAAATCACAGAGAATTGTCTAATGAACTGCATCCATACGGGATCCTGAAATTTTCCTAACAACCCTGCAATGTTCCAAGACAAGACATTATAAATGTCTGCCCTTTCGATCATCCCCTGTTGTACAATCAATGAAAGCACCCGCTGCTGAGGGCTAATCCTCCCAGACAGCTCCCCGGCGCTGGGCACAATATTTCGCACAGAGATTGATGGGGACCCCTGTTGATGCGATAACTCTCCAACGGGCTCTGTGTTCATGTTCAGTCAGTCTTGCTCATCCAACCTTGATAAAGCTGAAAATCTATTGGATAGCGCTAACCGAGTAGCAGGCTGGTGCACGGTCGATCGAAATTGGACCCCCTGGGGCCGCGGATAACCTCCACCCGCAACCTCACGGGGTCCATGAGACCACCCATCACAAAAAATATTAGTGTTTGGGGGCCCTATAGGGTCAACCTCGTAGAAGAAACCCAACGGGAGGACCTGGATACCAGAATCACGATGTGCACGGTCAAAATAAGCATCCTGTAAGATTCTATCCACAAGGGGAGATCCATTGAAGTTCACAACAATACAATCCCCCCTCCGGGTTTCCTCCTGTTCCCCAACCAGCCCATGCGGCGCACCATAATAATATTACGTTCCACCATTGGACCTACAGAGGTGTTATTCGACAGCCAATGAGTAACCTTATTTTTAAGTTGACTGAAATCTTCGTTGGACCCTGGCGAAAGTGGAGGGACATTTCCCAAAATTATTACGAGGGGTGTTGATTGAGGTGGAAGATTGATAACCACTGAATTCTTTGTGGCATTTACCAGATGACCCTGTGCCCCCTCCATTGATGTTCCTGAAGTTTGAGAAATCAAACCCTGGGGAAGAAAGTTAGGAGCCTGTCTTTCGCTTGAGGTATTTGCCAACCCCCCAGATCTTTGGGCACTATATTTACACCATGAGGTTGAATTCCACTGGCAGGCCACGGGGCTAATACTAACCCAGGCGTAGATGTAATACCTGGGATTATGTTGTCCTTAGACGAGTTAGGGACCATAGGTTGAGTAGATTGGACGGGTAGAACAGACCTATTCTGTTCTACTAAAATTTTCTCAATAAGATTTAATTTATCCAAAATGGGACTCAACTTAGCATCCAACATACAACTCATGGTAGATTTAAAGGCTTCCATCAAGGCCGGGTGAACTGTGTTTACTACTGATGATACAGGTGCCGGGATTTTAGGAGCTAACTTGGTGGATACATTTAGTTTGGTTTTTTTGGCTTGACTCCCAATGGACTTCAAATTTCTTTTTGTACTCCCACGTGACCTTGGAGCCACCCTTGGTTGTTGTGAGGGGCCAACATTACGATGTATTTCTGGCGACCTATAATTGTTAATACTGCCAGATTCTATCGCTAGTGCAGAAACACCCTCCTTGTTATTCTCAATAATTACAGCGGGAGAAAGTGGTCTATGAGGTACCTCACAGGGAATTTCTTGCAGAGGAGATGAAGCTACAATAGTCTCTCGGTTAATACCCAATAGGAGGGGCGTGGGTGTACTCGATATTTCCATAACACCTTGCCTTATGGGATTAATAGAGCCAGCCAAGAGGGAGGATAAGCCATTAGAGGGAGATCTAGAGAGGCGCCTATTCACCATTTCGATCTCCTTATCAATAACAGAGGTAGCTCTCATTAAAAAAGCATCCATGGTTGTAACATTAGCCCTGGTTACAGCTTTTGTCCCTTCCAGGCTCTCTTGGAGCCTCCGCCTCCCCATATCACAATATCAATGTGTCCCCCAAGTCTTAAAACAAAAAAAAACAACACAACACCCAATACCCTGATTAAAATGTAAAGAACAGTCTCAGCCTAATAAACCATTACAAGCCCCTGCCGTACAACAGCAAGGGAGCAAAGAAAGGTCCCATTCAAATAATACTTCCCCTGTAGTATAGTGCTACACCTAAACACTTCTCAAGTCGGACCGCCAAAAAGTGTAAATATTAAAAAAGCACAATCCCAAGCCAAAGTTTCAATGGACCCTTGCCACTGCAAACAGGTTACTAAGAGGAAGGGCCCAGCCCAGCCTCTTCCGGCCCCTGACGGGCACAGACGGGCCCGCCCTTGGTCCGGGCTTCGTCCGGGCTGCGGTCCCGCGCGCGTCCCGCGCGGCGGTTGGAGAGGCTGCGCTATGAGCGCGTTGGCTCCGCCTCCCACTCACTCGCGGCAGCTGCGGATAACAGCGGTGCACTCTGGGGGTTGCAGTCCACCCCAGAGTGTGAAGACTCAGTGGCGTTACCCCTGGGACCCTCGTCCCACCAGAGATATCCTCAGATGCTGGATCGCGGTGGCAGCAGGACGGCAGCAACAGGGAGGCACCACGAAGACCACAAGCCGCAAGAAAACACCTTGGACGCGTGAGATGGGCGTCTAATCTCAGGATCGGATTCAAGGGTAGTGTACACATTTTAACCAGATTAACTTTCCCTAGTATAGTGAGTGGCAGATGTTCCCAACTCTTCATCGGGTTATCTACCTCCTTCATAGTTTTAATGAAGTTCACTTCTGACAGCGCTCTGATGTCCTGTACAATTCTTACCCCCAGATACCTCATCTCATCTTTAATTATACCAATTTCGTTTGATTGTTCCAGACCGTGACTTCCGTCTTTGAATTGTTAATTGCATATCCTGCACCCTGCCCAAATTCTCTGGTTAACCTCTCCAGGATTGGTAAAGTGCCCTGCAGAGCTGATGTGTAAACCATGAGATCATCTGCCTGCAGGGCAGCCTTCTTTTTGCTACCCATTACAGCTGAAACAAGTGAATGTTCTTTTCCTTCTTGATCTTTCAAGCTGGTGGTTCAATATACATAGTAAACAGTAAAGGGGATAACATACACCCCTGCCTTGATCCCCTAGATATCTTGAAAGTTGGTGTCAAACTCCCACTAACCAATACCCTGGCACTCGGGTTTTGATATACCTAATATATCATTTGTAAAGTCCTACAAAAATTCTCCCCCAAGTTAAACAACTTAATCAAAGTTTGCAGGTAGGTCCAACGCTTTTGTAGCACCCAACATTGCCACAGCCAGAGGCCCCTTATACGTTGTAGCCAGGTCTATTGAGCCAATAAGGCCATGGGTCAACTCATGCAAACCTCTTCCCTTAAGAAAACATGTTTGATCATCATGCAGGAGACCACTGATCACGCCACCCAACCTTTCTGACAAAACCTTTGCAAAGATTTTATAGTCTGTGTTTAAGAGCAAGATTACTTCTGTAAGAATCACAACTCTTGGACACTTTCTTGGCTTCAAGATTAATGTAACTATGGCCTCATTCCAAGACGGAGGTAACTGGCTAAGTGCCTCAAAGATCTCCCCGAATAACCTGGTCATAATTAGCAGTACACTATCTCCCAATACCCTATATAATTTGAGAGGAAGATCGTCTGGGCCTGCTGCCTTGCCTGATTTGCTGGTCTTAATTGCCCTTTCATCCTCAGAGTGATCAATACTGCTATTAAGCAAAATGTTCTAATGATTGCTTAAGCTACCTAAATCTTCATCGTAGACCCAACTCCTCCCCCTCTTCTCAGTATCCTCTAGATCTTCCGCGTAGAGATCTTTGAAGAATAGATGAAAGGCATTTTTGATGTACACACCACTCTTTAAAAAGGATCCAATTTTATTACATTTTAGTTCACTGATGGATTTCCTAACCAAATCTGATTTTGTCTTCCAAGCTAATAGTTTCCCACAGTTTTCTCCATACTCGAATTGGACTGGTTTGCTGGCTTCCCACCTTTTTCTGACTCTACCCTCCACAACTGCCATCAGGCTCACCCTTATTGCTTGCAGCAACTCTTTCGATGATTCTACCTCACCCGGGTCCAAATTGTGTTCTGCCAATATCACTTCTGCCTCCCATGCTTTGGACTCTAATTCCTTAATCTCCAAATTGCAGGTCTTTTTCTTAAAGGAGACTATGGGGCCGATTCCGATTCGGGCCGGAAATCTCTCCGACCGAGCCGGACCCGGAGAGATTTCCGACCGAATCGGACCCTAGCAGTCCGACCGAACGAGTACGATGCGCACGTATGCTATCGGACTCGATTCGGTCGGACTCCCATTGAAGTCAATGGGAGCCGGTCGTACGACGCGTGCGCGGGCTCCCATTGACTCAATGGGTGGAGGCGAACAAGGGCGCCCCTACAGTGGGTACGCGTCCATGCGCATCGCGGTGTACATGCACAGGTAGGGGGGACCCATGGGTCCCCCTGTGTGCGACTCTCGCGCGCCTACGCATTCAGGGGTCCGACGCGGACCCCCAAAGTCCGGCTCCGACAGCTCTTTCGAGCCGGACGGCGCGAGTCGGTCGGACTGCTTGCGGCGCGCATCGTACTTACCCGGCCGGGAAACGTCTCCATAGCGCGGTGCAAGTCGTGTCCGTGCGAAGTCGGTCGGAGCGTGTTGAAGCCGCGTACGAGTCGGTCGGCGATTTCGCGGGAGCATGCATCGTACTCGCTCGGCCGGACCCGCGTACGATTCGGTCGGGAAACAGGGCTCCGAATCGGATCCGGTAAATCCGAATCCGATTCGGAGCCCTACCGGCCGAGATCGGAATCGGCCCCTAAGCTGGAGATTCTACCTCTTAAGAATGTTAATGTTAATGTTAATGTTATTGGGACTTGTATAGCGCAAACTGTTACCCGAAGGTGTCCTGGCGCTGTGTGAAGTCCTGGCTGAAACTACGTCGGTAAAGTTCTAGGCAGGTTCATTTAGAGAAAAGCCATGTTTTTAATGCCTTATGGAAGACTAGGAGATTATTCATGCTTCTCAAGTGGGGTGGGAGGTCATTCCATGCTTTGGCCGCATTGGCAACTAAACTTCGGCCGCCCCAGTTAACCTTTTTCACCCGGGGCACCACCACTAGATTAGCATCAGAAGACCGCAAAGCTCTTTTAGGTATATACCTGCGAAATTTTTGTTTTAGAAAGTCCGGCCCAGTTCCAAGTAAGGCTCTAAAAACCAGACATAGCGCCTTGAACTGAGAACGCTTCCTGACCGGAAGCCAATGGAGCTCTTTTATTTTGGCTGAGATCGATTCAGACTTTGATGTGCCTGTAAGAAGTCTGGCTGCAGCATTTTGAAGGATTTGCAATTTGTTCAGTGATCCTTCATGGATCTTAAGATATAAACTATTGCAATAGTCCAATCTTGACATTATTAGCGCAGTGACCACTGTTTGCTGCGCCTCTTTGGGTAAGAATGGCATTATTTTTTTGCATGATCTAAGGGTGTATGATGTTAAAGAAACCACTTTATTCACCTGGTCCATAAAGCTAAGTTTATCGTCTATCCACACTCCCAAGTTCTTCACCTTACTAATCGGGTTTGGGAGCGGGCCTGACGTTTCCGGCCAGCACCTGGGGGTCCAGAAGTTAGGATTATTACCAAACAACATAACCTCCGTTTTAGTGGAGTTAAGTTTTAGGCAATTATGGGCCATCCATGTGCCTATGGCCTTCATGCAATTTTGCAATCTCGATGCAGTTTCTTGGATCGCTTCTGGCAGTATAGTCACCACAATTTGTGTGTCATCCGCATATGACGTCAAATTGAATCCAAAGGATTCAATTAAAGGAGCCAAGGAGGACACATAGACATTAAATAACGTCGGACTAAGCGATGACCCCTGTGGCACCCCACATGGTAAGGAAAAAGACTGCTTCAAATTTGTCAAGGGCCACCGTTTGTGTTCTGTCTGAAAGAAAGGATTTAAGCAGCTTCCAGGCAGTGCCCTTGACTCCTATCTTGTCCAGACGGTCCATCAGCAAAGCATGGTGGACCGTATCGAATGCTGCAGATAGATCCAACATGATCAATACAGCATTTCCTCCCTGGTCAAGAATAGTCCTAATTTCTTCTGTGGATTTGAGGAGCGCCGTTTCCGTACTGTGGCTCTCTCTAAAACCATATTGAGTTGGATTCAATGCTTGAGATTTTTGCAAAAACTGGTTAAGTTGAGAGTTCATATTTCTTTCAATTATTTTTGCCGGTAGTGGTAATCTGGAAATGGGTCTGAAATTATTTGGGTCCTTGGCATCCAGATTAGGTTTCTTCAACAGGGGCAAGATTGATACCTGTTTCCAATCTATTGGAAAATATCCTTCCCGGTACATTGTGTTAAAAATGGAAGTCAGTTTACATGACACCAGTTCTGCCACCAATTTGACTACGGCTGGTGGGCATGGATCGTAGGGAGAGCCTGACTTAACTTTAGTGAGAAGGTTGAGAGTGTCAGATTCCGTTAAAGAGATGAATTGGTCAAAAAGAGGGGCGTCTTTTATTTCTCCCAAATTACCATTTATGCACTTAGTCGATGTAGTTACTGTAGAATGTGAGAAAGTTTGGAAAATGCCGTTAACTTTATCAAAAAAGAAATTGGCCACTTTATTACACAGGTCTTGGCTAGAAGGGATAATGGGAGACTTTGCAAGGGCAAGTGCCTTAAAGGAGTCCCATACCATACCCACAGATGCGGAACCCAGATTTATCTGAAAAAACTCCTCTATTTCCAACCGAAGCGTCCTTACTGCTACCTCATCGAACAGGAGTGTGCAATCCAAATTCCACCTTCGCTGTTTGGTCATAGTATCTAATGTAAAATCGAGACAAATTGCAGAGTGATCTGATAGAGGGCCCCTACATGTTGAATACCTTGAACCTGCTTCCTTAATTTATGATCTACTAAAAAATATTCAATTCTTGACTGATGGCCATATTTTTTGTTATTGTAAGTGTACCCTCGTCTTTGTCCCACCCTCTCTCTCCATACATCACATAGCCTCAACTGCTATATCATAGTTTTTATCAATGATAGCCTTTTCACATTTACCCTCGCTTTACTTTCTGCTGACCTTTCTAAGGCGTTATTCAAAACCACGTTAAAATCACCTGCCAAAATGATGGGGTCCTGGAAACACAATAAGCTCAAAAATATTTCCTTTAAGGGTTCTGTGTTGCCGACATTGGGACCATAGGAACCTGCCAGGGTATACACTTGATCATACATTATCAACTACTCTAAGACCCATCTCCCTGTCTTTTCCATGACACTCTCTTTATTTGCCAGATTCAAATGTTTCTTGATCAGTATTGCCACACCTCTTGTTCCCACATTGTGACTGGTGCAGACCATTTGTTGCACCCATTTTCTAGATTTAAAAAGATGTATACACTCTGATTCAGTCAAGTGCGTCCTTCAAAATGATCACTTGGGCTGGGGAGTCCTTAAATATTCTATCCCGTCTACCCCTTGGCTGTAACCCATTTATATACGATGATAGTATTTTTATGCAAATAGCCATTCCATAGCTTTTTCACTCCCCTGAGAAAGATTTGTTTAGTTTAGTTTAAAGCTTATAGTGCGCACAGCTACCCCAAGGGGTTTCCCCGGCACGTGGCAGTTCCTCAGCATGTCTGGGAGGGAGTTCTAAAGTTTTGGGGTTAAATATGCAAAAGAGAGTCCTTTCATGTGAGACAAGCGGAACCTGGGTACAATAAACAGGACCTTTTGTGAGGACCTCAGAGATCGAGATGGATGGTATGGGCGAACCAGATCCAAGGTGCATTTAGGTCCAACTCCAGCTTTCGGCATAAACATATAGCATAGAGCTTTAAATTTGATGTGATTCGAGATCGCAAGCCAGTGCAGGTCATGAAGGAGGTTCGAGGCTGAACAAAATTTGGACAACCGATAAAGAAGCCTGGCAGCAGAGTTCTGCACTAGCTGTAATTGACAAATAGATTCCCTTGCTCCGCAGACACAGAACACCAACACATACCAAAGCATACCTATAAAATCTCTGAGGTGAGTAAGGACCCTTTAAAAAAAAAATCCCACATGCCCCCCACCCAGTGCCCTCACCCCCATCCCAGTCCCCTCCCTCGCCCCCCCCTTGGAGAACCTTCCCTGTCCTGTCTTCTTCATGGCCTAAAGCCTCAGTTAACACTTCCCCCTGAGTGCGCTTATCAACATTATACAAAAGCAAAAAAGAGGAACAAACGCAAAACACAAAAGCGTGATAGCGCTCACAAGCCCTAATCAATTTCTGTCAGGCATTGAAAATCACGGTGAAAAACAACCAGACTGTCTGGAGGGCTAACAGGAGAGCCTTAACTCATCCACATTCACCCTTCTCTTACTTTTAGTTCCTCCTATTTATATCCTCTATCAATTCATCCACCTCCTTGATTTCTCTGAAGATGTGCATCTTAATATTGTTCATAACTCTGAGAGCAACAGGGAATTTTAGCTGGACCGTGGCCCCCAATTTCCTTAATGGCTCCATCTACTTCTCCAACTCCTACTGCCTGTTAAGGGTGATTTGGGATACATCAAATATTACCCCATCTACACTTAACTTTTTTTAGCTTCAATACACTACATAAAAGGAGCTCCTTGATAATGTAGGTAATGAAATTCACCAAAATCCTCCTTGGTTTACTTCTGTTGGAGATCTTTCTGAAGAGATCTCTATGCACTTTCTGAATCTCCTTAAAAATAGCCAGTTCTGATTCTTCTATCTGAACACCCTCCTTTATCAATCTCACCACTAAAGCTTTTAATTCACCCACCTCTAATCCCTCAGGGATGCTTAAAATCCTCAAATTGTTCCTCCTTTGGTTGTATTCCATAGCCTCAAGCTTCACCTAGAGTCCCTCCTCATTTGCCTTCAGGTGGTGGATTTCTTCCTTATTGGTTTCAACTACAGATTTTAATTCACTAACCACCCCTTCCAAAACTGCTGTCCTTTCTGCCATTTCATCGAATTATTCGCCATATCTTCCCACATCCGTTGAATCTTCTTTTGGTTCCAAACCTGTTTCTAATCTCAATTGACAGAGAGCGGTTCATGGCTTCTATGGACTGAATTGTTTGCTCTTGTGCCTCCCCTAGCATCAGTGAGTTTGTTCCAGCCTCGGATCCCTCAGTCATCGGCAGCCCCACTTTTGCCAAAGGGGGGGAGGTATTCTAGCGAGGTCCTTACCCGCAGGTAGGGGTTTCCCTGCTGAGGTCAAGCTTTGCTGCGTATCCATGCTCCTCTCCTCCTGGTTCTCAACCTCAAGCACTTAGAATCTATTGGGGCTACTTAAACTAGAGAACTCCCCGGATGCCATACTACCTATGGATGGTGATTGACCATGCACTTCCCGTGCTCTCCTGGGGGCCTCAATCTCCCTACTTCTAGGTCCCTCGTTTAAAATTAGTGTCTTGGGTGGAACCTTAAAATAAGTCTGCAGCAAACGGTTAATTTTCATTCTTTTCACTGGTTCTCTTTCTTCGGAAAAATTTGAGTAAAAATTAGAATTATCACTAAACCCAGGCTTTTTTATTTCCTTGTGGCCCTTATATTCTTTTAATGTGTTGCCTTGTCCCTCTGAGTTGTCCGCCGCACTTTCTTTGTCTGATTTTGATAATAATATCCAGAGTCTGGGGATTTACCTCCCTTATAACTTTGTCTGCGCTTCTTATTGCATGTCTGGACCCCCTGCCTTGCCCTGTCAACAAACCAGTTCTTAGTGTCCTCTTTTTTAAATGCCCTTGGCCCCACACCTCCTTAATGGAATGCTCATGTCCCTTTCCCTTGCAAGGGCTGTTGATTCATAAGGCACTTTAGCTTCTGCCTGCTCCGTGCCTCCCGGTTTGTGTATTACAGTCACTTCTGTACTTCTGCCCCCTCTGTTTCTGCTGATGTTGTCTCTGCCTCCCCTTTCCCAGAAGGAGATTCTCGCCGCCGCCCTCTATGGAGCCCGAGCGCGGCTCTCACCCAGTGCTCGAACCCACTTTCTCTCCTTTATGAGTCCGCCTTGGCTGCCATACACAACTAAGGCTGTGGTGCCACTTTTTGAAGAAAATAGAGACAAAAAGGGGAAGAACATGGCGGCCAGCTAGCAGCAGGCTGCGGGAGCCCTCTGCCTGAGCTTGCATGTATGGAGTTATAGCACGGCATGCAAACGTGAAACTTACAGATTGGGTGGAGAAGCCCTTCTTTCCACCTTTGTTTACCCCTTTATTCTGTATTCACCTCTTATTAGTTCAAAAAGAGATGAAACTATTGTACATTTTATGTTACTCTGTACTACCTCATTGCCAGCAAGTAGGCAATATCTTCACATCCTTTTTAGGTCTCGCCTAGCGTTGCAGCGCGCATGCGCTGCTCACTTTGCGAGGCTTCTTGTAATCAATTTCATTTTAGAAGTGGAGTGTAGGCTCCGCCCCTTCTTTTCATTCGCTTGCGTCATCGTCCATGCTAAACGCTGGCTTCCCATTGTAAGTGAGGCTTTTTAGTCCCTCCTTGTTACCGCCCTGTCTCCTTTTGGCCCCGCCCACCCAGACTGGATCGTTTACTTGCGGCGTTATACTGTCCCCTTCAATTACCGGATAAGCACTTTTTTTTTCCATTCGCACAATGGGCCCTCTGTTTCCTGACTTCCTGTGCGTCACTACCGCCTGCTGCTTCCCTCGTGTACCGGGATGGCTCCCGGTGTGCACCCTCCCTTGGGCTCTGGTTCTGGCCGGCTACTCAACTCTGCACCAATGGCGGGGGGCTCGGAGATAGCCTGCCCACGTCCTGCGGAGTCATAATTGCGGTGCCAGCGCCTCTGTAAGTACCGATGCAGCACCTTTCAAGTATCCGAGCACGGTAACTTGCCGTGGTGTGCGTTTATTGTGCGGTGTGTTTTTTTTTTATTTCTGCCGTTCCCATAGCACCGCAGCGCAGTTAGGGGCACAGAGAGGTCAGGTTTTTATGTTGAAGTTAGTAAAATTAGCATCTTTAAAACTTCTAACATTATCACGCTACCTACACTGCTTAGAAATAACATTAGTGCGATATGAAGCGCTATTTAAAAACATGTTGATGCTTTCAGCAGAACACGGTGGCGGTGTTGCTAAGTAAGGCCTCGTTTCCCTCCAGGCTGGCCTTAATCTCCCGCAGCAGTGCGCACCCCCTTCCCTCCCCCGTGTCTGAGCTGCAGCTGATGCCCATGGTGCCCCCTCCTATCCCCGGATTGTAGCGTTATCCTTTCAGCGTAAGGGGAGCAATTCATTATCCTTCTTATAGTTGTGATGCAGGAGGCTTTGAGGCAATCCCCCAAACCCTCCGTTTGGATATGGGTTCGTTGCATTTTGTTTCAGCCCTTGCGGGAAGCTGGCAAGGGGCGTCCTGCGGGTTTGTGCACTGCTGCCCACCCTCTTTGAACCCCTCGCAGGGCGCTCAATGCTTCTTCGAGTATCCTGAAGAAGCGCCAGGGGGGAGGGGAGAAGTCGCTGGTGTCCTCAGCTGACAGTGTCTCTTTGTCGCTCTCACACTGGGGGCCAGTGTTCCTTAAAAATTATGCGAGCACTACAATATCATTGGGGGAGCTCTAGAGACCCTTTTAGTAAGAGGGCGGACTGTCTGGTCACCAAGAGATGGATCCACGTGAAGCCTTCATCTCGCACGTTGGAATCCAGCTCTTTACTCAGCCTTTCATCCTTCCGAGGTCGGTAATATAAGTACCGTATATTTAGGTACTAAAAGAACACAGCAGTGGCAGAAAGCTCTACATAAGAGTGTCCACTGTTGATGTTCTTGTTTTTCTTCCCCTCTAATAGTCTTATTCTTACTACTACTGTTGGAAAGTCTAGACACTTATTTCTGCCTTCTGGCCGCTCTCAGTGCTAGCTCTGTGTGTGTGCATGTGAGGCCCTGTCTTTCACAAGAGAGCGCTTAGTCCGGGTCTTCTCTATCAGAGGCTGTCAACTAAGCTGTCTGATTTCTCCTGTCTTCACAAACGCAGACTGCTTGGAAGCTAAACTGCAGAAAGAAACAATATATAAAAGCAGGGTCGCTAACTCTTTCCACGCAGACATAAGCGGTGTAGGACCTGTCCTGATTTTTTTATTGTGAATTGCACCTGCCTGTCCCATTATGAGCATGCCCCCAGGCCAAGTCTGGTGGGTTGCAAGTGACGGAAGGCCTCCATCCGTGTGCTGGAGATATTGAAATCCGAAGTGCCGCATTTAAATAACCATCCTGGAAAATCCTGTGGATGGGGAACACCTACAGTAAAGTCTTTTGCAAGTTGTGGAGCAAAATATTGTGCAGTTGCCCTTACAGTGTGCATAAATATAGCTAGATGGCTGCACAGCACACATAGTTCTGAAATGCCCTCATTGTCTAGTGAACAATCACAGACAATGAGCAGATGTTGCTAAGAATAAGAACTAACAGGAACTACGCTCCACTGCTTCCATTTTACTGTTAAACAGTTCCACTACATTTTGCCACGTTTTTACAGTTCCTTTTGCCATTAAAAGCAGACCTTTCTCCAGTTTGCATTTATAACAGATAGTCGGTAAAGCCAACGTGTCACTTGTGCTCCTGATGAGCTGCGAGGCACTTAAGCTGCAAACTGTTTCAAGCAACTCCCCTCCTCTGTCACAGCAACCTTTTCTGCTCCACGTCACAGTTCTGCCACGTTTTTTGTCACAGTTAGATCTCTGATCTAAATCTTGCAACCTATAAGTGACTGTGAATGCACAATTTTCATGTGTGCAAATGAAATTTTGTGAATGAACCACTGAGGGTTTGTTTTTTTAGCCTTTCACTCAGTGGTCGAAGTGGGCAGGATCAGAGGGGCATGATGTCCCCATACTTTTCTAATTTATGAAAAACAGTTCCCCTACTTTTTGTGAAACGAGAACTGTCCTTAATTCAGAGAGCTGAAATGCTTCAGCTGAAATGTAAGGCCGGGAGTCCCCTGTGCTTTTAAACCGAGAGAGGGGCAAACAGCTTAAACAAGCCTTCCTGCCATGCTGCCTGCTTCCCGGAGAGAAATGTAAATGTGCACAACTGGTTAATCTGCAAATGTAAAGGGTGCTTGGAAGCCGGTAATGGCTTTAATTGATGGAATTCCTTGAAGCTTCCGAATGGCACACATTTATTCTTTTTGAGTTGTATTGCAAGGGAGTTACCAACTGAGCTGTGAAGTGATGCTTTTAAAGAACAGTTATATCTACTATGTACAGTCTGGCTATTACTAAAATCTATATTTTGGAAGCAGTTCCTCTTAAACCTTTTTGTGTATTTTGTAGCAGCCTATCTTAAACGGTGTGTAATGCAAGTTTAAAATAATGGCTTACATATTCACATTGCTGTCTGTCACAGACTGGGACCTCGTAGAACTAAACATACACAAGTCACTATTCACTGCATCAACCAGGATTCAGTTGTGTGGCTCTGTTGTTACAGACACAAACTTCTTCAGTGCATTTACTAATAGAAGTTCTTAAATCATGAGTGCATTTCCCACTGGTTAACTTAACTTACATGTATTTTTCATTTAAGCTGTGCCTTATTTTATATGTAGTTACCTGAAGGTGAAAGACCGAAAAAAGTAACAGAATATTTTTTTTAGCCAGGCCTTTGACCCCTCCCCCACGCTCACTCACTCTGCCCGTTCACGGACAGCATCACAGTTCCCATACTTTTTCAATGCACTTCGACCACTGCTTTCACTTTATTAGAGAAATAACAAAAAAGTTCTCTGTAGTGTACTCAAGGGATACTAAGTTATTCTAGCAGTGTGTCGGTAGAGCTCATTCCTCTTCCTAGAAGCCTATCTTAATTGTGATGGCGATATTTCTTCTCACTGAGGAAAGTCTGTGTATTTCTGTCACTTCCGCAGTATTCAATGTCTTTCTATATCCGTTCTTGAGAGAAATTCGATGTATTGCTTTTATTTTTTTTTAGTTCCGTGATGCTCCGATCTTTGCCCCTGCTGCCATCTTCCTGTTCCTTCACTAGTTTTCTGGTGACGGAATCTTGCCCTGTTCGAATGGAATGACCCTTTCTGAAAGGTCAGTGTGACTGAAAAGTAATCATGCCCTCAGGAGGGTTCTCATGACCGCCACGATGGCATCACACTCCACTGATGTATTCATCTAACCCCAACGGGCAGAGGTAGTTTAGCGCCACGAGATGCTCTTGTAGTTCCCAGGGAGGGACACAACTGCTTCTAGAGTCATGCTGACAAACGTGGGCAGGCCAAGAAACACTACTTTTTTCACACATTTCCATGCACTTTTCTGTTTGTTAACTCTTCTATATCTATTACGTGTTGAGTGCAGCGCAGTGCATGCATGTATAAAAAATCGGCCATTGCTTATTTCCACTTTCAGACGGAACTCATTTACACTGTAAGGCTCAAAATATCCTCATACTCTTTCTTTGTTTGTCTTTGCTCTTCTTTTTTCTTCTCTTACTACTTAAATTCTCTTTCTTTTTCTCTTCCCTATCTTTTGCTCCCGGTCACATTTCCTCCTTCCCGTCTACTGTCACTTGTTCATCCTTTCTCTTGTGGTCATGGATGTGCAGGCTTTCATGTGCTCTTCTCCAATATCAGGCCTTCCCCTTTCATGATCTCTTTTGCACTGTTCTCTCTTACACCCTTCAGTGTTGCCCAGCATCCCTGTGTACTATCTCTTGCTCGTTCTTTTGTATTGTTACACCTTCGCGCCTTTATCTCTTCTCTTCTAGTCTTCTCTCTGCTCTTTCCTGCCCCGCCAATTTCTTCCTTTATTTCCCCCTGCTCAAGCTCCCCTCTCCCTTATTGTTCACCCCTGCTCTTTTCTCTCCCTAGTCCCCTTTTTGGTGCGTCTTGTTCTCCCACCCTCTTTATCTCGCCCATCATCAACCCCTTGCCTATTTCTGCATCTTTCTCTCCCTGTCTCGTGTTCTCTCACTGGTGTTCTTTGCCTGAAAGGTCAAAGCTAGAATTCTCTCACCTCCCCTCTGTTGACTCTTGTTCATTTAAATAAGGACTGTCCAAGGCAGGTCCAGGAGGACCGAAACCATGTCAGACTTTAAACAAGCATTTGCAATGCATTAGGTCTCGCATTTACGCGAGTTTAAGCTATTGGCATTGTAAATGACAATACGTTTTATTTATGTTTCAAAAACCAAAACATAAATAAAAGGCATTGTCATTTACAATGCCAGTAGCTCAAACTCGCGTAAATGCGAGACCTGTTGCATTGCAAATGCTTGTTAATAGTGATAACATTAGAAAGGGCCAGGATGCAATGACTTTGAGCATGCGTATTGACACCGGCATCAGGTAGCCTCTTATATTTGTACTGCATTGAAAGCCACTAGACCTCTTTCCTCTAACTAACATAGTAGTCTCCATAATAGCCTCTTATATTTGTACTGCATTGAAAGCCACTAGACCTCTTTCCTCTAACTAACATAGTAGTCTCCATAACAGCCTCTTATATTTGTTCTGCATTGAAAGCCACTAGACCTCTTTCCTCTAACTAACATAGTAGTCTCCATAACAGCCTCTTATATTTGTACTGCATTGAAAGCCACTAGACCTCTTTCCTCTAACTAACATAGTAGTCTCCATAACAGCCTCTTATATTTGTACTGCATTGAAAGCCACTAGACCTCTTTCCTCTAACTAACATAGTAGTCTCCATAACAGCCTCTTATATTTGTACTGCATTGAAAGCCACTAGACCTCTTTCCTCTAACTAACATAGTAGTCTCCATAACAGCCTCTTATATTTGTACTGCATTGAAAGCCACTAGACCTCTTTCCTCTAACTAACATAGTAGTCTCCATAATAGCCTCTTATATTTGTACTGCATTGAAAGCCACTAGACCTCTTTCCTCTAACTAACATAGTAGTCTCCATAACAGCCTCTTATATTTGTACTGCATTGAAAGCCACTAGACCTCTTTCCTCTAACTAACATAGTAGACTCCATAACAGCCTCTTATATTTGTACTGCATTGAAAGCCACTAGACCTCTTTCCTCTAACTAACATAGTAGTCTCCATAACAGCCTCTTATATTTGTACTGCATTGAAAGCCACTAGACCTCTTTCCTCTAACTAACATAGTAGTCTCCATAACAGCCTCTTATATTTGTACTGCATTGAAAGCCACTAGACCTCTTTCCTCTAACTAACATAGTAGTCTCCATAACAGCCTCTTATATTTGTTCTGCATTGAAAGCCACTAGACCTCTTTCCTCTAACTAACATAGTAGTCTCCATAACAGCCTCTTATATTTGTACTGCATTGAAAGCCACTAGACCTCTTTCCTCTAACTAACATAGTAGTCTCCATAACAGCCTCTTATATTTGTACTGCATTGAAAGCCACTAGACCTCTTTCCTCTAACTAACATAGTAGACTCCATAACAGCCTCTTATATTTGTACTGCATTGAAAGCCACTAGACCTCTTTCCTCTAACTAACATAGTAGTCTCCATAACAGCCTCTTATATTTGTACTGCATTGAAAGCCACTAGACCTCTTTCCTCTAACTAACATAGTAGTCTCCATAACAGCCTCTTATATTTGTTCTGCATTGAAAGCCACTAGACCTCTTTCCTCTAACTAACATAGTAGTCTCCATAACAGCCTCTTATATTTGTTCTGCATTGAAAGCCACTAGACCTCTTTCCTCTAACTAACATAGTAGTCTCCATAACAGCCTCTTATATTTGTACTGCATTGAAAGCCACTAGACCTCTTTCCTCTAACTAACATAGTAGTCTCCATAACAGCCTCTTATATTTGTACTGCATTGAAAGCCACTAGACCTCTTTCCTCTAACTAACATAGTAGTCTCCATAACAGCCTCTTATATTTGTACTGCATTGAAAGCCACTAGACCTCTTTCCTCTAACTAACATAGTAGTCTCCATAACAGCCTCTTATATTTGTTCTGCATTGAAAGCCACTAGACCTCTTTCCTCTAACTAACATAGTAGTCTCCATAACAGCCTCTTATATTTGTACTGCATTGAAAGCCACTAGACCTCTTTCCTCTAACTAACATAGTAGTCTCCATAACAGCCTCTTATATTTGTACTGCATTGAAAGCCACTAGACCTCTTTCCTCTAACTAACATAGTAGTCTCCATAACAGCCTCTTATATTTGTTCTGCATTGAAAGCCACTAGACCTCTTTCCTCTAACTAACATAGTAGTCTCCATAACAGCCTCTTATATTTGTTCTGCATTGAAAGCCACTAGACCTCTTTCCTCTAACTAACATAGTAGTCTCCATAACAGCCTCTTATATTTGTACTGCATTGAAAGCCACTAGACCTCTTTCCTCTAACTAACATAGTAGTCTCCATAACAGCCTCTTATATTTGTACTGCATTGAAAGCCACTAGACCTCTTTCCTCTAACTAACATAGTAGTCTCCATAACAGCCTCTTATATTTGTACTGCATTGAAAGCCACTAGACCTCTTTCCTCTAACTAACATAGTAGTCTCCATAACAGCCTCTTATATTTGTACTGCATTGAAAGCCACTAGACCTCTTTCCTCTAACTAACATAGTAGTCTCCATAACAGCCTCTTATATTTGTACTGCATTGAAAGCCACTAGACCTCTTTCCTCTAACTAACATAGTAGTCTCCATAACAGCCTCTTATATTTGTACTGCATTGAAAGCCACTAGACCTCTTTCCTCTAACTAACATAGTAGTCTCCATAAATGATCCCATAGGCAGTTTTAGATGCCTGATAAGGCCGGTAATGGCCCTCTTAGCACCGCACTCTATTATCTTACGTAACATGAAGAGGGATGCTGTGTCTACATTAATTTAATTCTAGTATCTCAGACATGGGAGGCACTGGGTCTATACCCCACTTTTAAATAGTACCTGGTATAAGCACTTTATGAGCCATCTGCCAATTTCCACCCGTGGAACGTGGTGTGGGAGGTCGCAACTGGTATTTAATTTAATTTCACTCTCCAGGTTTAGATGGGTCTATGCCTACAGTTTAATTTAATATGTTTACAGCATAATCATTTTATGAATCATTTGCACAAGCTGTAGAAGGCAGGATTTGCACTTATTGATCATATTTTTAAGTGAATGTTTTTACTTGGTAGGCATTTCTGGAAGTAAAAGTTTTTTATTAGCTTTTCTAATCATCCTTATAGATCAGTGTTCTTTTCATATATCAGCCTATTTCATAAGCGATTTTGATTTCATACTCTTTATTTTGGTGCATTACCATAAAAGAGATACATAAAACAATATATAACAAGGTTAATAACAAAGATAAAAACATACATCAAAAACATTTCTAAAGAAAGTGCCTGGTCTACGAGCCAGGGGTCATGCTACATCTGGGGCCTTGAGAGGGTTGCACTACCAGATTAATAATTTAACATTTGCCAAATATTAATAAAAGCTCAACTGTCAATGTCTTTTAAAACTGCTATATTGGTCTGTCTTTTCCTTATCAGCCATGCATGTAATATAAATCTGGGAAGAGCAAAAACCATATGGGGTGCCAAGTCAATCAATTAATCAATAAAAACTTTATTCGGTTTTTTACAACCATAAAAGTATACACTAGCAGCATAACATTCCATAAAATAAGCAAGTCAGAATCATACAATATACAATACATTTCTGTAACCTATAATTTGCAACCATAAAAATACAAGATAAAAATCAGTCTTAAAATTAATAAAATCAACTATTCCATTATTGAGGCACACAAACCTTCTAGTATGTCTCACACAATACTTCTATCCATTAATAACCCATTCTCCCTATGTGCCAAGTCTGTTTGAAGAATTCTATACGCCTGCTCATTTCTTCTAGTGCCGAGGTTCCTACAGATAGGGATCAACCAGTTTATTCTTGCCCTGCTGTATGTAAGCACTTTATCACACTTTTTGCAGTATTCTGGCCTTTGGAAAGCACTTGTACTTTTTTGCTAAGATTATTTTGCACACTTTAAGTGGATTGTTGTTCAGTTTAAGGAAGTGTGTGGCTGGGCTAGCAACTGTAAACGAAGAAAAATAACCTATGGGTTTGCATTACTTTGTACATGTTTTTTCCATATTTTCTTATAATCTGAGTTTATGATATTGCACGACCTTGTACATGTTTTTATTCATATGTTCTTGTAACCTGAGTTCTTGTTGTATACATTATGGCGTACATCTGTAAAATGAAAAAACAAAGTTGATGTGGCAATGTGAACAGCTTTCTTCTGAGTCGCACACGGCGGTACACGGACCGTGAAACCCACAGACCGGCATGCTTATCAGGGTGGTACCGTCTCTCGGTATATTTTCAAACTACGGAAGCAGACACAATAAATCTTTGTGGACTATTTCCTAGTCAGCCCAGCAATGGGGCGATCGAACTTGTGAGGTTCCAGATAGATGTAACTCTTTGCTCACGCTTTGCAAAAAATACATTTTATGAGAGACCTCAAATCTACTTTGGATATATTACCATACCTATAGCCTTGAAAAAGTCCAGGTGGACGAAACACGCGTCGGCTGCCGCATTGTTGGACAACATTGTTTGGGAAACTGCTTTTGGAGTAAAAAGACTTTGTGAAACATCTTGATCTGCGTGGACAGGAATTGATATTGGACTACAAACATGAGACTTATCTTACGATTGAAGTAGTGTGTGCTTGAGTGCAATCTGTGTTTTTGATATTGGCCACACACTCTGTTCTCAAAGTGTGGCCAAAATTGCACCAAAGGTGGCTGGGTAAGAACCACGACAGCACCACGAAGTGCACATACAGTGCAAATACATGTTTTGTCTTTTGCCAATGACTATAGATAGTTGTGCAGACATTGGGCCTAGCATCCAGATGCTTGTTTCAGCATTCTTCTGCGTTGCTATAAAGCAGTCCACATAGCATGAGCTTCAGGCCACATGCGATCTTTCCGGGAGGAAAGTACAAGGAAGTCTCTGAACATATTTTCGTTGAATGGGGTTCTGTAGACTTCACTATCAGGTATATCATCTGCAGTGACATAGTGAAAAATGATGAGGCCAACCTGCAGAAAGTGACGAGGGGCCCTCATATCTCAAAGCTATTCATTGACTTTGGGCTAATGGAACCCCCTAGATGGCTGGGGGGGCACTGGAGGGGTGAGGCCCCTCTGCCCTGCAGAGGCCTGCATTACATTGCTGGTCATATGTAGAGAATATCCTATTGAGGATGGGCTCAACTAAGGCAGTTAATATGCTGTGATCTGCCATCACCTCTGGGCATTGTAAGTATTCATCTTTGGCAAAAAACAGATGCTGCCCAGGTGCGATTTGCTGAAAGAAATCAACGGCCATGTTTTCAAAGAAACCCTCCAGTTGCAGAGACATTTAACTGGGCTTGTGTGTGGACTGCTTCCTTAGGTTTTGGCATGCATGGCAGGAGGCAAGTGGCCACCTGTTCATCCATACTTGGACCAAACCTTAAAGGAAATTTAACATTTAGCGTAATGCAGTGCAGCAAGCAAGTTGCTGCCTTGCACTAGGGAGAGAGAGCATTGCAGAACCAGGTCTTCTAAGGCATGGCTCTGCTGCTCGATTCCCCAGTGCTGGTGCACAAACAGGCTACTTAGCGCCACGCACACACCTTTCCACCATGGTGCATAGGCTTGCTTGTGATGTCTAGCATGGGTATCGTACTGTAAGGGTACAGTGCAGTTTAGCTGCCACTGGGGGGAAAAAATCCTACTTTAAGATTATGGGAAAAACAAATTAATAGAGCACAAGCAGCTGCTGTTCATGTTCTGTTGCATGTTGTGTTACTATCTTAGCTCAAAATGCATCCTCGCATCCATTTTGCATGAAGGGTGTGTTTTGAAAATGATGCTAAATGTAGGATTTTGCCTCTTGCATATTTACACGCAGTTTTGTGGTCATTTTATGTAATTTCCAAAAGGAAATTAAACAAATTCTGCACACCCAATGCCTGTCTCAAAGAGGTGGTTATTTTTTGGCGTTAAGCCCTGCCTACCAATTTTAGTAGATAGAACTTTGCATCACACACCATCGTTAGTAGCACAGGTACACCCATGAACCAACCATGGGATGCCCACTCGGTGCAAAGTAGCTGAAATCAGCACCTCTTCTTTATAGAAATTTTCCAGCCAAAACTTTCCTAAGACTTTGTACTGACTTGCATCACGTTGAGTGATTTTGCACCAGCGCAAAGTCTTGATAAATCTGCCCCGTTTTGTCTTAAAAGACACTTTGGTCCCCAATGCCATCGTGGCTTTCATGCACCAAGTGCAAAAGGGCGTTCCTCATTGATTAGGGAAGGTTCAGGCAGCTTTCTTTGAGAAGCTGTTCTGTCCTGTGACATGTCAACTTACCTAGCAGGTTCCTAAAAGCATTCAGGGGCATATTAACAATGAGGCGATAGACAATTATCGCCGCTTTAGCGTCCGTTTTCGGACGGAAAGCGGCGATAATTCTATCGCCTAATCAGCAAGGTCACGCTATCGCGTGAATCCCTGCACTATCGCCCTTTCCCCCAACGCCCATCCTTGCATCTATAATGAGATGCAAAGTGGGCGTTACTGGGCGTACCCCAGATGGGCTACGTTGTAAATATCGCCGATGTGCACATCGCAATATTTACAAGGCAGCCCACAGGATTATAGCAGACGTTAGATTTTGGCAAAACGGCCGTTTTCGCCAAAATCTAACGTCTGCTATAATCCCGACTTACCTATGTTAGCCATAGGAGGTGGATTCTGCTGATACGACCCTGTGGGTCGTATCAGCAAGGTTATACGCCCTTTTGCAGGGAACATCGCTGGAAAACCAGCGATGTTCCCTGCAAAGGGCGATAACATCGCTATCTCTGGAATTTTTATCGCCCTGGAGTAACGCGTTGTTAATAACGCGCTACGAGGGCGATAAATGCCAGAGATAGCCAGCGATAATATAATTATCGCTCAGCACGGCCAGCGATAATTATCGCTGGCCGGTGTTAATATGCCCCTCAGTCCCTTGAGATCACTGCAGTGGAGAATTCCCTAACCCTTTTGGAGTCGCTCCAACACTGAATTTGAATGAAGTCAGTCACAGGAACAAGCATGGGGTCCTCACCTGTACCTTAAATGATATCAAATATGATTAGAGGTTTTGAGTGAGCCTGCTTCGCTATATATGGAATTTCTTGCTCCACAGTAGAGGATTAGTTCTTCATAAAAGGCAAAGGAAACCTCAAGAAATATCAGCAGCATTGTGTTCCTTCACAGACTAGTGCACTCTGTATAAACAGTAGTTCAGGAGTTTCTCATTGCAAAAACACCAGTAAAAAAACAGGTTGCGACATCATTGCAACAGAGGAGGCCATCATGCCATTCTGAAATGCTAGGTACTTACACAGAGGCTCGTTAGCCACCCTTGAGAAATCGATATCTGATTATAATACAATACAGTATAATATAATATAATATAATATAACATAATATAACAGAACATAACATAACAACATAACATAACATAATATAATATAATATAACATAATATAATATAATCCCTCTAAAAGCATGAGCTGAGCAACTAGAAAGAGTTGCGGCTTTGGTGCTGCAGCCGAGGTTACTGGCTCTCCAGGGCAGTTCTTGAATATCAGCCTTCTTCCTCTATGGTTCCATACAATTTCAGTCAGTCCTATGTAGAAACAAGATGCAGAGGTTTAAAATCAGAATCTAGCCCTCCCATGATCTCTGTAGAGATGCTTTCTGTAGGAGTGATGGTGCACACTAGTCGGTGTATTTAGTGGTAGAAGGACCCTTCTGCCTCCACAACACCTCAAACTATAAAACATATTGGTCCTAATTCAATAGACATCCAAAAAAAAGTAATCTTAATGCTTTTCCAAATATTTTCTAATTTCGCAGTTACTGGTCATATAGTATCATGGAGTTTATCTTCCCAGGAGGCCTTCATTGTTCATTCTCTAAGTGCACTGTAATAACATAAAATGGAGGTTCACTCAAATGTCTTTATTTACAAAAGTATCTGTGCTCCAGAACATCTTGGGATCCAATCACACAGGTAAATATACACGTACAGATTTACACATGAGTATATGTACTACTGCATCTATGTGTAACTTTACACTTGTTTGCTATTCACAATTAGCGAGTGTAACATTACACCAAAGTGTAGAGATACATGTCTCCACTGCTGCTGGAGCCTCCTAAAACAGGATAAAATGAGTGTAAAGTTACTAGTAGTAACCTTTCACACTTAGGTGGAGCTCTGCACCAAAGTGGCAGAGACAGTATATGATAGATAGATAGACAGACGGGCAGGCAGGCAGGCAGGAAGGCAGGTAGATGGATGGATGGATGGCCTGTCCCTCACTAAATTCCCTCCTTCCTTTTCCCTAAACACCTCCCATTTTATAGTAATATTACCCATTTTTTTGCCACTCCCCCTTGTCCCACTCACATGTTCCTACTAAAACATAAGCTTACGAGTGTGGAGATCTCTGCCAGAAAATATAGGAGAGGCAGAGGTCTCTGCCCATAGGTTAGTTAATAGCATTTTGTAGTAGGTGAGTAGTACTGCTATAATACTACTTCACGTTCTTCAAAATGCAGTTTGTGAATACGTCTCTACATGTTGAAATGCCTCCAGACAAAATGACATCTACTTAGGGCCCAACAACTTGCAAACACTGCAAATTGCAAACATGCCAGCCTCCAACCTTCAGGAGCAATGCTACCAGTGGTGCAGCAGTAGCACCGGGACCATGGCTGTGAGAGGCTATCTGGACCCCCAACTATGGATGTTTTTACTGACCTACGAGGGATAGGTATGCCCGTTTTCCTTGCTACACCACAGCCAACTTTACTAACTTCTTGACTAGCAACAACCACATCCATGACTGTTCCAAATCGTCAAGTGATACTGCGACACCCCACTACTTATCATATCCTAGAACCTTAACTCTTAAACTTTCATCCAGATGACTTAATCCCGATAGACTCTTCCACTAGCTTCCTTATCCTGTTCACGTGAATTATTGCAGCCAAAATGCAGAAACGTAACCTCTAAAACAGTGAGTTGGTCATTTGAGTCAGCAGATCTTTGAAGGATTTTCTGTGTTTTAAGAAACACTGCATTTGAGGAGTGAGTGTGTGGAGAGATGTTTATATATAAGTGCAGCTGTGCGTGAACGAAGGGGTTTTTGTGAAGGTTGTACTCCATTTTAACAGTGCGATAATCTGTTTCTCAACAAGCATTTGCAATGCAATCGGTCTCGCCTTTGGGACCTTATATGTATTTAGCTGTGCAGCACATTAGCCTGGGGGCTGAGACATCTACTGTTCTTTAATATGGAGGGAAAGTAAGCACCAAACTGCGTGACACGCCAGGTATGGGAACACATGGAGAGAAATATTGCCTTTCAGCTGGAAATGGTATAGTCCAAATCTCTGTTTTTAATATAAAATCAGGGCCTTCGGTGGTCATATCACTGAAAATACAAGATTTGAAAAATATTATTGTCTACAGGTGCTCTTGGAAGACAATTTCTGGAATCTAGAGAATGCTAAAGTGATTCTGGTATTTTACTGACCTCTGCTGGTCGTTTTCTATCAAGAAAGTTAAATAGAGGCAGTTGCCAGAAAAATAAAAAAGAAGAAAGTCCCTCAGCAGAAAGCAATTCTGGTATTTTACTGACCTCTGCTGGTTGTTTTCTATCAAGACAGTTAAATAGAGGCAGTTGAACAGAAAAAAAGTCCCTAAGTGGAAGCAGACAAGTCCTAGGGCTGATCTCCAGAGCCCACTAAGTACATACACATATAAGTATATACTAAAGTATATACAAGAGGTCTCGAATGCTCGACCTAAAAAGGGGTGTATTTTAACGATTGCTCTGTGTGAGTTTTGTTGTTTAAGGAATACTGTGCGTGAGAGGAAGGGTGTGTGTGTGCATGTGCGCGTGTGTGTTTGTGTGTGTGTAAGAAAGTGTTCTAACAGTAGGGAAATCTGTATTAATGGATATAGTTTGTGAAAGAAAAGAGGTGTCGTGTTTGTAGTGTTGTGCTCTGATTAACAGAAGGGATTTTTGTTTCTAAAAAGTCTGTTTTTAGAATTGATCTATCTGAAATGATGATGTGTTTTAACAAATGCTGTTTGAAAGGCGGTTCTATGAGAGAAGAAGGGCGGTGTATTACTTTGTGCAAGTTACAGAGGTGCTGTTTGTAAGGGATGGTTCATGTGGCTATGGGCGAGGGTGCTGGCAGTGAAGTTGTGTTTGATTGTTGTGAGAAAATAATATGTATGAGTGGAGCTGACAATTGTGCCCTCAAATGTGCTATTTTCATCCACAATATCTGGTGGTACCTGATTTAATGCTGATTTAGGAGAGGGTGGTAACAGGAAATCAGTCTAAATGGCATATTTATGATTACACACATCAGCAGGAAAACAAACAGCTTTTTAGGTTTCGCCTGCACAGCGCTTGCGTTGTGCTTGTGTAATCTCTTCTATGTAATATATCTTTAAAGGGGGCTCTTATCAGTTCCCATAACCAAATTGCTGTGTTCATTCGCTTTGTGTGGAACTGTTTTTTTGTTAACTTCCCCTGGCTGCATGCATTTAAGATACTTCTACTAAAGCTGCTCACACTGTTTAAACCCTATTCACTGTCAATATAAGATCTCTTCCCACGGAAAAGGCAGCCAGCTTCTAACAGTATGCTAGAATGCTTGTTTTTTATTACTTAGTTGCGTAAAGCAGATGCTTTTGCCTTAGAACGTTTGTGGCATTTCCTATTCATGCCTCAGTATCTTTCTTTGCACTTTGTAGGCATTATCGGATCGATTTTTTCAACTTAATCTATTTGGTCATTCTGATCAAATTCTAAATGTTGTAATAAACATGGCACGTTAAAAGCAAAGTTAATATACAAGAGCTGTGCTATATTTTACTACTAATCATCCAGCCACAAGTGCAGTTGCCTTGAAGACTACAGAGTCATGATTTGAATAATGCAGCAGGTGCAGTAGTACCGGGCCCAAAAGTTATCTGAACCCCTATAAACACATAATTTTGCTATATTTGACTACTAAAGAGGCAGTCACAATTGCAGTTACCTTGCAGTTAAAAGGGACTTGATTTGAATGGTGTAGCAGGTGCAGTGGCACCAGGGCCAAAAGCTCTATGGACCCCACTAAACCCAGATTACTGCTAAAATGTAAAACTAAACAGGCAGCCACAAGCGCAGTTATCTTGCAGGCAACAGGGTCATTAGTTGAATTGTGCAGCAGGTGCATTGGCCCCGGGCCCAAAAGTTATCAGAACTCATCTAAACACCTAATAGTGCTATATTTTACAACTAAACAGGCAGTCACCTTGCAACTGAAAGGAGCTTAATTTAAATGGTGAAGCAGGTGCAGTGGCACCGGGGCCAAAAGTTGTCATTACGTCACTAAACACCAAATATTGCTATATATTACAACTAAACAGGAGTCATAAGTGCAGTTATCTAGAAAGCGCTAGGGTCATGATTTCAATAGTGCAGCAGGTGCAGTGGCACTGAGACCAAAAGTTAAGGCACCACACTAAACACCTAATATTGAGATATTTTATTCCTAAACAGGCAACCACAAGTGCAGTTACCTTGCAGACAATAGGGTCATGATTTGAATGGTGCAGCAGGTGCAGTAGCACTGGGCTCAAAAGTAGTCAGAACTCATTTAAACACATAATATTGCTATATTTGATTACTACACAGACAGTCACAATTGCAGTCACCTTGCAGTTAAAAGGGACTTGATTTGAAAGGTGCAGTGGCTCTGGGGCCATAAGGTCCAGGGACCCCACTAAACCCAGATTATAGCTAAATGTTACTACTAAACAAGACCATCACAAGTGTATTTATCTAGCAGGTAATTGGGTCATGATATGAACAGTGCAGCAGGTGCAGTAGCACCAGGACCAAAAGCTCTGGGCACCCCATCCAACAACTAATATTGCAATTTTTTGCTACTAAACAGGCAGCCACGCGTGCAGTTACCTTGCAGACAACAGAGTCATGATCTGAATGGTGCAGCAGGTGCAGTAACACTGGGCTCAAAAGTTGTCAGAACTCCTCTAAACACCTAATATTGCTATATTCAACTACTAAATGAGCATTCACAAGTTCAGTTACCTTGCAGACACTAGATTCATAATTTCAATGGTGCAGCAGGTGCAGTGACACCGGGGCCCAAAGCTCTAGGAGCCCCTCTAAACACCAAAATTGCAATATTTTACTACTAAACAGGCAGTCAAAAGTGGAGTTACCTTACAGGCAATAGGGTCATGATTTGAATGGTGTAGCAGGTGCAGTGGCACCGGGGCCAAAAGTTGTCATCACTCCTTTTAACACCAACTATTACTATATTTTACTACTGAGCAGTCACTAATGCAGTTATCAAGCAGGCACTAGGGCCATAATTTGAATGGTGCAGTAGGCGCAGTGGCACCAGGCCTAAAAAGTTGTCAGAACTCTTCTAAACACATAATATTTCTATTACATCAAGTAATTCTCTTATTTACCTCTTTCATTTCATTTTTCAATATTTTGCCATTACTTCCCTGCGCTATAAAACTAGTAACAGCACAATATATTGCTTTTTTTGTACATAAACAAGTCACAACACTTTAACAGACTTTCTGTAACTTATATTGTACAACTACTCAGCAAGCTACAACTTACAACAAAAAACAGCTTATTATTATTCACGTAGGCGAAACCTAAAGCATTTACAAATGCTTGTTAGTTTGGCCATTGACTGTTGTCCGGCTAGTGCAGATTCCACAGACTTTACCATCACGTCCTCCAAGGTACTTCGATAACTTCGCTGGGAATGATGTCACATCAACCGCCCAGTCTAGAATAAATTATCTACTACTATGTCTGCCAGAGTTAGGCCCATAAGGGACAACCATAGAAAGGTTAGCCGATTTCATGGTAAGCAAAAAATAAGGTCTTATCATGCTGAGCAGCTCTAATGTTTGGGAAATGTACCCCAATGCCTGGAGGGACATTTCCCTATAGGGAAATTCTGCCAGTAAAGTTGGACATTAGTGAGTTTTCTGTCAGAACTTTTTCCGCCTTTGGGTTCTTCCCATGATGGATGCTGTCACTTTTGTGGAGAAACCTCCACCACCCTGTCAGAGACCTCAGAATAAGGCAGATTCACGATTGCAAGGTACGTAAGTGACAATGGAGGTTGCAAATGGCTATGCAACTCCCAATGTCATCATTGTGAATCCTTGTGGATCACAAGGAAACAGGAGTGGTAATGGAGGCTTTGTAGGTCAGGTGCAGGTCTGCAGTCCCTTGCAGACCTCTAGCTCTGCACTTTCATAGATGAAATCTTGCCTTGTGCAATTTTATTTAGGAACATGTTCTGCATATCATTGCAAATGCCCTTTTTACACTTCACCAGACTAATAGATTTGGCTGCAGATGCTGTGCAAATGCAGCATCTGCAGCATGACCCGACAATTCTAAGCTATATGTCATCAGTATTTCTTGTGAGATGATCAATACGTACACCTTAAATTCGTTCTGAGAGACAACATCTTTGCCTTTATGCTAGACTTGGCATCTTTGGTGTGGTTTCCCCTGACTTTTTGAAAGTTTGGTCTTTCAAGAAGCTTGAATCTAATACTTGGGTTAAATGTGTAAATCTTTATTGCAGAGCACTGGATGGTTGGTTAAAGGGCAGCAAGGTAACTGATTACCAGGGGTTGTACAACTTGATTGGCTGGGAGCACTTGAGAAGTCTTTGTGTTCCAGAGCTGTGCCAGCATCTGATGGATAGTAAGCTGACTGACCCCAGGAAGCTTTCTCAGGAGGCAGTCCGCTGGACGAGTACCAGGGTCCACAAGGGGTATGTGGGAAACCCAGCCAAAGGTGAGCAGGGTCCTCAGCAGAAGAGTGGGGGGCACAAGAGTAACCAAAAGGAGTTCTCTAAAGGGCCCCAAAATAGTTCCCAGGGGAAAGATTCCCAGCCCCCCAGTTCTAAGAAGCCATGGCCCCCTAAGGGTAGGCCAGACAACCGGGGTCCCCGCAAGTTTTATGCATGTGGTCAGGAGGGGCACATACAAGGGGATCCCAAGTGCCCCAAGGCACCACCAGCAACCACTGGTGCACCGTCACTGGGGTTAGTTAGTGTAGTGCTGGGGGAGAAGTCGGTTCCTAGTGAGGGTGGGGAGCCAGCTGTGATGACCCATATCTCATTAAGAGATAGAGAGATGGTCCAGGACACCTACCTGCCGGATAACACTAATAAGTACCTGCAGTGGGTGACCATCAATGGGAGGAGGGTGGAAGCTCTGAGACACACAGGAGCCAGTGTGACATCTGTTAGGTGTTAATGGGTGTCTGAAGAGCAAGTCATTCCCAATGTACTTCACCCTGTAGTTGCTGCAGACAACTCTGAGCGCCTGTGTAAGGTGGAACAGGTTCCCTTTGAGTGGGGGGTCTCAGGTTCCTTGAAAATCATTGTAAGTCTGTCCATGCCTGTTGACTGTCTGCTTGGCAATGACCTGGAGAGTTCCCCTTGGAAGGATGTGAAGCACCAGGCTCATTTAAAGATGTTGGGTTTGCCTGAGTGGGCCTGTGTGACCACTCAGTCAATGGCAGCCAGTAGGGGTACTCAAGAGGACCTGGAGCCTGAAACAGTGGCCCTGTGCCTGCCAGAAAGAGAAGGGGCAGGGGGCATGGGAAGCCCACCCCCGAAGTTCCCACAGTCCAGGAGGAGGCAGACCCTGAGGGGGATGTCCTGGAACCTACAGGGTAGCAAGTGGCCGAACTGGGAGACCTGCCTGAGCTGGACCATTGGCAGCAGGAAGGAGGTCCCTCCATGGAGGAGTTCTGCAGAGTGTAGATGGAGTGCACCACTCTTGTTGGTTTGAGGCAGCAAGCTGCAGACCAGGCTGCAGGTGATCTGTCTGGACCACATTTGATTTATTGGGCGAATGGTCCCCAAATATAGTGAGTCTAAGGTTGCTGAGCCTTTCGAGCAGGTGGGCATCGATATTGTGGGGCCACTGGAACCCAAGACAGCCTCGGGCAACAAGTTTATCTTGGTCTTGGTGGACCATGCCACCCTGTACCCGGAAGCTTCCCCTCTCTGGAAAATCACGGCCCCTGTGGTGAGTCGTGCATTGATGGGGATATTTTCCCATGTGGGGTTCCCCAGAGAGGTGGTCTCTGACCGTTGTACCAACTTCATATCTAGGTATATGAAGTCATTGTGGGAGGAGTGTGGTGTAATGTACAAATTCACCACCCTTACCATCCCCAAGTAAATGGGTTGGTCGAGAGATTTAACCGAACCCTGAAGGGCATGATAAAGGGTCTTGCAGAACCCATGAGATGTAAGTGGGACATCTTCCTACCATGCCTGTTGTTTGCCTCCAGGAAGGTACTGCAGAAATCCTTAGGGCTCAGTCCCTTTGAAATACTGTATGGGCACCCTCTGAGAGAACCTCTGAGTCTGGTGAAGGAGGGCTATGAGAAAACCCCTGGTAAGACCCCTCAAGATGTGTTCAGCTACATGCTGGCCTTTAGGAACCAGACTCTGCGCATCAGGAAAATCACTCAGGCTAACCTGGAAGCCAGCCAAGAGGAGATGAAACAATGGTACGACCAGAATACCACTCTGGTTGAGTTTTAGCCTGGCCAAAATGTGTGGGTGATGGCACCAGTGGAGCCTTGTGTGGTCTGAGACAAGTGGACTGGTCCATTTGTAGTGGTGGAGTGTAAGAATGAAGTGACCTACTTGGTCAACTTGCAGACTCCCAGGAACCCTTTGAGGGTCCTGCACGTGAACCGCCCCAAACCTCACTTTGAGAGGTCTGAAGTGACAATGCTCCTGGCAACAGAATATGGAATGGAAGAGGAGAGTGAGACTCTTCCTGACCACCTGTCAGCCAAGGAACATGATGGGTCAGTGGATGGAGTGAGCCTCTCTCCCACCCTGACCCCAGAGCAGCAGAGGGACTGTCGCCAGGTGCTGGGACAGTTACCTCCCTGTTCTCCCTGACTCCAGGAATCACCAATTGGTGTGTCCATGATGTACACACTGGGGACAGTTCACCTGTAAAACATAAAATGCACAGAGTAACTAACAAAGTCAGAGCCAGCATCAAGGAAGAGATTTCAAAGATGTTGCCGTTAGAGGTTATAGAGCCCTCCAGCAGCCCCTGGGCTAGCCCAGTGGTCTTGGTTCCGAAAGCTGCTGCACCCGGTGCCACTCCTGAACTCCGGTTCTGTGTGGACTACCGAGGGCTCAATGCTGTCTCCAGGACTGACGAATACCCCATCCCTAGAGCTGATGAGCTCATTGATCGGTTGGGAGCTGCCCGGTACCTTAGTATGTTTGATCGAACATCTGGGAGCTGGCAGGTTCCCTTCACTGATGGGGCAAGAGAGAGTTCTGCGTTTTCAACGCCAGAGTGGCACTACCAGTTCCGTGTCATACCCTTTAGGTTAAAGAACACCCCACCACATTCCAAAGACTGGTCAAACAGGTACTGTCCGGGCTGGAGGAATTCAGTGCCGCCTACCTGGATTACATTGCTGTGTTCAGCTCCATCAGTGAGGAACACTTGCAACACATTTGTGTAGTGTTGAACGCTCTGCAGAAGGCAGGCCTCACAATCAAGGCCAGTAAGTGCCAGATAGGGCCGGGATCTGTGGTGTACTTAGGGCACCAGATAGAAAGCGGCTAGGTGGCACCCCTACAACCCAAGATCAACACCATTCTGGCTTTGGAACCCCCCAAGACCCAGACAGAGGTGAGAGCCTTTTTAGGTCTAACTGGGTAACACCAACGGTTTGTCAAGGGGTATGGCACCATTGTTGCCCCCTTGACTGAGCTGACTTCAAGGAAGCAGCAAAGAAAAGTGATCTGGACTGATGCCTGTCAGACCAATTTTGATGCCCTAAAATCTGCCATGTGCCCGGCGCCCGTGTTCAAGGCACCCAACTTCTCCCAAGAATTTGTTGTGCAGACAAATGCTTCAGAGCATGGTGTGGGAGCAGTACTCTCACAGTTAAATGACGAGGGCTTGGACTAGCTTTCATTAGTAGAAGGCTACTTCCCAGGGAACAGAGGTTGAGTGCAATTGAAAGAGAAGCTTTTGTTGTGGTCTGGGCGCTGAAGAAGATAAGATCCTACTTGTTTGGGACCACAGGCCCCTCAGATGGTTGATGTAAATGAGGGGTGAGAACCCAAAACTGTTGAGGTGGTCCATCTCCCTACAGGGAATGGACTTTACAGTGCAACACTGCCCTGGTACAGAACACGCCAATGCTGATGGTCTGTCCAGATTCTTCCGCCTTAGTGATGAGAACTCTCAAGAGGTTGGGTAGTTCTCCACACCTTTCAGCTGGGGGGACACTTGTTAGACTTGGCATCTTTGGCGTGGTTTCCCCTGACTTTTTGCCTTTACCTACTGTATTTTTGAGGCTGTGCTGGATTGTGCTGGCTTAGATGTTTTGGGCACTTTGCCACTGTTGATCACTGTCAAAGTGCAAGTGCTCCCTGTGTAAATTGTTATTACAATTGGTACTCCCTGATTGAGATATTTGATTTATTGGTAAGTCCCTAGTAAAGTGTACTGAGTGTGCCAGGGCCTGTAAATCAAATGCTACCAGTGGGCCTGCAGCACTGATTGTGCCACCCACATGAGTAGCCCTGAAAAGGTATCTCAGACCTGCCACTGCAGTGTCTGTGCGCAGTTTTAAACTGCCATGTCGACCTGGGAAGTGCCCACACTTGCCAGGCCCTAACCTTCCTTTTTCTTACATGTAAGGCACTCCTATGGTAGGCCCAAGGTACCCCCATGGGCAGGGTGCAGTGTATGTGAAAGGTAGGACATGTACTGGTGTGTGTGACATGTCCTGATAGTGAAATACTGCCAATGTTGTTTTTCACTATTGAAAGTCTATCCGCCCCATAAGATAGAATTGGAGATGCTTTGTAACATCTTACAAGTATAACTTCCCATTGGGACAAAATAGAGAAATAAAATGTAGGCTCTCTGAACTAAGAATTTAATAACACATCTTTTAGTAAAGATGGTTTTTAAATTGTGTGTTTGAAAATCCCACTTTTAGAAAGCAGGCATTTTCTTGTCTAACCATTCTGTGTGCCTCTGCCTGTTTTTGGATTGACTGCCTGGTTTTGGAGTGACAGGGACTTGGGATGTGCATTCACTGTAGACAGCCACTGGGGGTTGAGGTGTGCCTGGCCCCTTCTGGATGACTCAGGTCTGAGCTGAATGGGGCTTGGCTGCATTTAGAGTAGTGGGAGGAGATTTCCTTGCACCTGAAAAAGGCCTGTCTCCCTTGCACAATGCTGTCTCCACCCCCTGTGGTCATACTGCACCAGTGAGGACAGAACTGGTTTGGACTGGGCTCAGAGACCCTTGCACAAAGAGAACCAAGACAAAATGGGGTATAAGTAGTAGACCTTAAGCACCAGAACTCGGGGTCACTTCTGGACTCAAGAGGAACCTTTGCCAAGGAGAAGAGCTGTGAGGAGAAGTACTGCCCCTTTGCTGTGCGCTGTGTGGGGGTTGGCCTGCAGTTGCTGGTTCTGCCAAGAAAAGGACAAAGACTGGAACTTTGCTTGGAACCTGCTTGAATAAGAATCTCCAAGGGCCTGTGTGTGCTGGCCTCCTGTTCTAAAGTCTCAGAAGACTTCACCCCCAGCTCCCTTGAACTCTGCTGCTGAGAGTTCTGACCTGCCAGGAGTTTCCTATTCCAGTTTTGGTCCTCTGGAGGTTGTTCCTGCTGTTGGGAGCTGGAGGAAACCTGAAGAGCTGAAAGAATCGACGCATCATCCTTCTTGCGGCTGTTTTTCCAGACACAGCACTGCTGTGTGAGAAGAATCTCCATGCACCACTGCAGAGACAACGCAGCGTCTGTCACGGCTGCAAGAACCGACGCATCGTGGGATCGTGGCTGAAGAAACCAACGCAGCACCGCTCGCCACCGCCACATCGATCGCCGACGCATCCTGGATTTCCATGCATCGCACCTGTGTGGCAAGTTTTTCCTAGGCATCACCCGCAGACCAGAACTGTCTTGGAGTGGACGCATCACTTCCCCTACAGTCTGGATTCGACGCATCACTTCTCCTGCGTGCAGCAGAACTGTTGCATTACCTCCAAAGGGACTCAGGAATTGATGCCTCACTTTGTTTCTTGACACTTCCCTTCTCTGTGGCTGTTTGGCCTTGTGAATTCTGATGCATCTACAGGTACTTTGTGTAGAATCACGCATCCATAGTTTTCTATGGACCCAGTTGCTTGAAACCTTTGAGAAGTCATATCTTTAATACATGTATGTTGGATTTTTGAGGTTTTGGTCTTGTTGAGTTTAGATAAAGATACTTTATTTTTCTAAACTGGTGTGGTGTCCATTTGTGGTGTTATCACTGTATTACTGTGTGTTTTGAGTACAAATACTTTACACATTGCCTTGGGATAAGCCTGTCTGCTCGTGCAAAGCTTCCCAGGGGGTGAGCAGGGGTTATCTAAAGTGTGTATCCCCCTTACCCTGACTAGAAGCAAGGGTCCCTATTTGGACAAAGGTACCTACCTCTGCCAACTAGAGACCCCATTTCTAACACCTTAATACAGTGTACTATCTCGAATCTGCGAACTTTGGAGAGGTTTAATAAACGTAGTTGGGAAACGGCACAGTATTTATTTTTTACAAACTTGCAAATAGTATCGCTACACATGTTTAATAAAAGTTCAAAACCCATCCTTAGGTGGCAAACGTTAAAGTAGGAGTCATTACTGTTAAGCAAACGCAAATTTGTTATCTATTATATGTCACTGACGCTGCACTGCTATATTTGTTTGTAACTGGAAGGGTGGGTTCAACATCCTACATTCCATTTCCACATCTATGTTAATGGCTTTTCTGAGCAATCATCTCTTGCCCAATGAATGAGGGCGAATACTTCTTCAGTTGTTAAAAAAGAGAATTTAGATGACTCTAAATGGACTGAAAACCTATAATAACATTTTACAGTAATTATGTTTATGAGATTAAAAGGGAGAGCTGACCACTACTACAAATATGTATTCATTTTGTTAAGGAAAATTGAAATCATTATGTTAGTGCACAATTTACTGGAAAGAAAACATACCTCTTACGGGTACACAGACAGTAAAGTGGAAATCATATAGATCAGAATATTCAAAGCCTCAACAAACTGAGAGAATATGTCCAATTTTCTGAATGTCCTTACCATATTTTTTTGCGTAGAATACACTATAACGCAATCTTATCTTTATAAAGTACAGAATTTTTAACATGTCAACAAATCCAGACTGATGTGTCCCTCTTATTAGGTTTGGTGTCACCTGTGTAAAATGTAAAACGGTAGCAAATGTGCTCACTCAAGAGAAAGCGAGACAGACAGAGCGTAGGGACTAATGGAGGTAAGGATGATGCATGATGTGCTTCTGTGAGCGAGTTGATAATCCCTCATATGTTCTACTTGTCCAAGAATTCCATCCTCAGGTGAGGATTGACCACTTAAACATTGGATGTTAGTAGGATGTGCTTCTATGTGTGAACTGTGACAGAATCTGTCAGGACAAGTATCCCTTACGCTTGGGAGATCTTAATAAGTTAAGAAGGTTTGTATGATGTGCTCATATAAGGTAAGTGGTAGTCACCAATAGCCTCCCCAGGAAAATATATTTTTTAAATCCCTTTGTTGGGAGATGAGGGATTACAAGAGCTAAGCATATTTGTATGATGAGCTTCAATGAGTGAAATGAAAATCCCTGACAATGTCTATTGGGAGAAGAATCACTTCCTTGTGTGAGAAATAACTGCTGGAGTGCAAAATGGTTTATGTGAGGTAGTAACCCTTCACAGAGTCTATTGGGGCAATAGTCTCTTTCTTGGGAGAGAAGAAGACATGTCAGAGCTAAATACTTTTGTATGATATGGTTCTGCCAGTGAGTGGATATATATTTTGCAGCACGCTCTGGAAAATACTTCCTTGTGAGATGAGGAACTACAGGAGATAAGTACGTTGTTATAGTGTTCCCTTATGGTAGATCCCTCACTGGCTCCAGTGAAGAACTAAGAATAAAACCACAAAGTTCTTTCACCATGCTCAGTTCATTACGAAGAACACGCTAGGGAACTCACCCTACCATTAGGTGAGCTCCCTTTCAATAATTTATCCTTTGCTAAAATTATGTTTAGGTCAACACCTGCATCCGCAAACATTAAAACACTGCATACTCCCCATCTCCCTGTGCACTGAGGAAATGGCCAGTGTAATGGCTTCACTGGTTTCATAGCAATGGAATTGAGGGCACTTCCCAGGGGTTGAACATCCCTGGGATGAATGCCGTGCCAGGATGTAAGCAGCTCCGCTCGTAGATGTATGGACCCAAGTTTGATTTGACCACCTCACCCAGTGGCAGCTCAAAAGAGGGGCCACATTTCTTCTTCGCTGTCAATCTTTCAGAGAAGATTTTGGGGGGAAAAGGGGGTGAACGTCCCTAACTTTAAAACACTGGAAAACAAATTGAAGTACCACAATGAAAGTGTGGTTCTAGTTCACAACCAGACTAAAATGAACCCCAGTGACTGCACTTGCATGAAGACTGTGAGAAATTGGGTTGCTGGTTTAGTGGAGTGTTAATGCTCAAGCAACAGCCACAATTTTTGGGGGCTGATTAGGATGGCGGTCGGACTTACGTCCGACCACCATCCCTTCGGAAACGGGACAGCTCGACTACAAGTCGGCGGTCCCGCACGCCGAATTAGGATGCAACCACCACCACGGCGGTCGTGGATGAAGCACCTGCGCGCCAGTGAGAGGTACCGGACCTGATATAATGTTTGGCAGCCTACTCAGCAAACCCCAAAATACAAGACTGTATTCTCTACTGATGACGGTTAATAAACCAGAAACACGTGTCTAGAGATCAGCACTATCTGCGCCAACCTTGGCGAAACACTCGAAAATATCGGAGCGAGCTACAAGAAACTGCATTTACCAGAATGCTAGGGGCGAACCTTGCCTGAGAGGTCAGCGGTGTGCTCCCACATCCTATTGTCTATTTAAAGTACTCCCGTGAGTCATTGAGCTGACGAGCTCGTGGATGAAGCACCTGCGCGTCAGTGAGAGGTACCGGACCTGATATAATGTTTGGCAGCCTACTCAGCAAACCCCAAAATACAAGACTGTATTCTCTACTGATGACGGTTAATAAACCAGAAACACGTGTCTAGAGATCAGCACTATCTGCGCCAACCTTGGCGAAACACTCGAAAATATCGGAGCGAGCTACAAGAAACTGCATTTACCAGATTGCTAGGGGCGAACCTTGCCTGAGAGGTCAGCGGTGTGCTCCCACATCCTATTGTCTATTTAAAGTACTCCCGTGAGTCATTTAGCTGACGAGCTCGTGGATGAAGCACCTGCGCGCCAGTGAGAGGTACCGGACCTGATATAATGTTTGGCAGCCTACTCAGCAAACCCCAAAATACAAGACTGTATTCTCTACCGATGACGGTTAATAAACCAGAAACACGTGTCTAGAGATCAGCACTATCTGCGCCAACCTTGGTGAAACACTCGAAAATATCGGAGCGAGCTACAAGAAACTGCATTTACCAGAATGCTAGGGGCGAACCTTGCCTGAGAGGTCAGCGGTGTGCTCCCACATCCTATTGTCTATTTAAAGTACTCCCGTGAGTCATTGAGCTGACGAGCTCGTGGATGAAGCACCTGCGCGCCAGTGAGAGGTACCGGACCTGATATAATGTTTGGCAGCCTACTCAGCAAACCCCAAAATACAAGACTGTATTCTCTACTGATGACGGTTAATAAACCAGAAACACGTGTCTAGAGATCAGCACTACCTGCGCCAAACTTGGCGAAACACTCGAAAATATCGGAGCGAGCTACAAGAAACTGCATTTACCAGAATGCTAGGGGCGAACCTTGCCTGAGAGGTCAGCGGTGTGCTCCCACATCCTATTGTCTATTTAAAGTACTCCCGTGAGTCATTGAGCTGACGAGCTCGTGGATGAAGCACCTGCGCGCCAGGGAGAGGTACCGGACCTGATATAATGTTTGGCAGCCTACTCAGCAAACCCCAAAATACAAGACTGTATTCTCTACTGATGACGGTTAATAAACCAGAAACACGTGTCTAGAGATCAGTACTATCTGCGCCAACCTTGGCGAAACACTCGAAAATATCGGAGCGAGCTACAAGAAACTGCATTTACCAGAATGCTAGGGGCGAACCTTGCCTGAGAGGTCAGCGGTGTGCTCCCACATCCTATTGTCTATTTAAAGTACTCCCGTGAGTCATTGAGCTGACGAGCTCGTGGATGAAGCACCTGCGCGCCAGTGAGAGGTACCGGACCTGATAAAATGTTTGGCAGCCTACTCAGCAAACCCCAAAATACAAGACTGTATTCTCTACTGATGACGGTTAATAAACCAGAAACACGTGTCTAGAGATCAGCACTATCTGCGCCAACCTTGGCGAAACACTCGAAAATATCGGAGCGAGCTACAAGAAACTGCATTTACCAGAATGCTAAGGGCGAACCTTGCCTGAGAGGTCAGCGGTGTGCTCCCACATCCTATTGTCTATTTAAAGTACTCCCGTGAGTCATTGAGCTGACGAGCTCGTGGATGAAGCACCTGCGCGCCAGTGAGAGGTACCGGACCTGATATAATGTTTGGCAGCCTACTCAGCAAACCCCAAAATACAAGACTGTATTCTCTACTGATGACAGTTAATAAACCAGAAACACGTGTCTAGAGATCAGCACTATCTGCGCCAACCTTGGCGAAACACTCGAAAATATCGGAGCGAGCTACAAGAAACTGCATTTAACAGAATGCTAGGGGCGAACCTTGCCTGAGAGGTCAGCGGTGTGCTCCCACATCCTATTGTCTATTTAAAGTCCTCCCGTGAGTCATTGAGCTGACGAGCTCGTGGATGAAGCACCGGCGCGCCAGTGAGAGGTACCGGACCTGATATAATGTTTGGTAGCCTACTCAGCAAACCCCAAAATACAAGACTGTATTCTCTACTGATGACTGTTAATAAACCAGAAACACGTGTCTAGAGATCAGCACTATCTGCGCCAACCTTGGCGAAACACTCGAAAATATCGGAGCGAGCTACAAGAAACTGCATTTACCAGAATGCTAGGGGCGAACCTTGCCTGAGAGGTCAGCGGTGTGCTCCCACATCCTATTGTCTATTTAAAGTACTCCCGTGAGTCATTGAGCTGACGAGCTCGTGGATGAAGCACCTGCGCGCAAGTGAGAGGTACCGGACCTGATATAATGTTTGGCAGCCTACTCAGCAAACCCCAAAATACAAGACTGTATTCTCTACTGATGACGGTTAATAAACCAGAAACACGTGTCTAGAGATCAGCACTATCTGCGCCAACCTTGGCGAAACACTCGAAAATATCGGAGCGAGCTACAAGAAACTGCATTTACCAGAATGCTAGGGGCGAACCTTGCCTGAGAGGTCAGCGGTGTGCTCCCACATCCTATTGTCTATTTAAAGTACTCCCGTGAGTCATTGAGCTGACGAGCTCGTGGATGAAGCACCTGCGCGTCAGTGAGAGGTACCGGACCTGATATAATGTTTGGCAGCCTACTCAGCAAACCCCAAAATACAAGACTGTATTCTCTACTGATGACGGTTAATAAACCAGAAACACGTGTCTAGAGATCAGCACTATCTGCGCCAACCTTGGCGAAACACTCGAAAATATCGGAGCGAGCTACAAGAAACTGCATTTACCAGAATGCTAGGGGCGAACCTTGCCTGAGAGGTCAGCGGTGTGCTCCCACATCCTATTGTCTATTTAAAGTACTCCCGTGAGTCATTTAGCTGACGAGCTCGTGGATGAAGCACCTGCGCGCCAGTGAGAGGTACCGGACCTGATATAATGTTTGGCAGCCTACTCAGCAAACCCCAAAATACAAGACTGTATTCTCTACTGATGACGGTTAATAAACCAGAAGCACGTGTCTAGAGATCAGCACTATCTGCGCCAACCTTGGCGAAACACTCGAAAATATCGGAGCGAGCTACAAGAAACTGCATTTACCAGAATGCTAGGGCGAACCTTGCCTGAGAGGTCAGCGGTGTGCTCCCACATCCTATTGTCTATTTAAAGTACTCCCGTGAGTCATTGAGCTGACGAGCTCGTGGATGAAGCACCTGCGCGCCAGTGAGAGGTACCGGACCAGATATAATGTTTGGCAGCCTACTCAGCAAACCCCAACATACAAGACTGTATTCTCTACTGATGACGGTTAATAAACCAGAAACACGTGTCTAGAGATCAGCACTATCTGCGCCAACCTTGGCGAAACACTCGAAAATATCGGAGCGAGCTACAAGAAACTGCATTTACCAGAATGCAAGGGGCGAACCTTGCCTGAGAGGTCAGCGGTGTGCTCCCACATCCTATTGTCTATTTAAAGTACTCCCGTGAGTCATTGAGCTGACGAGCTCGTGGATGAAGCACCTGCGCGCCAGTGAGAGGTACCGGACCTGATATAATGTTTGGCAGCCTACTCAGCAAACCCCAAAATATAAGACTGTATTCTCTACTGATGACGGTTAATAAACCAGAAACACGTGTCTAGAGATCAGCACTATCTGCGCCAACCTTGGCGAAACACTCGAAAATATCGGAGCGAGCTACAAGAAACTGCATTTACCAGAATGCTAGGGGCGAACCTTGCCTGAGAGGTCAGCGGTGTGCTCCCACATCCTATTGTCTATTTAAAGTACTCCCGTGAGTCATTGAGCTGACGAGCTCGTGGATGAAGCACCTGCGCGCCAGTGAGAGGTACCGGACCTGATATAATGTTTGGCAGCCTACTCAGCAAACCCCAAAATACAAGACTGTATTCTCTACTGATGACGGTTAATAAACCAGAAGCACGTGTCTAGAGATCAGCACTATCTGCGCCAACCTTGGCGAAACACTCGAAAATATCGGAGCGAGCTACAAGAAACTGCATTTACCAGAATGCTAGGGCGAACCTTGCCTGAGAGGTCAGCGGTATGCTCCCACATCCTATTGTCTATTTAAAGTACTCCCGTGAGTCATTGAGCTGACGAGCTCGTGGATGAAGCACCTGCGCGCCAGTGAGAGGTACCGGACCTGATATAATGTTTGGCAGCCTACTCAGCAAACCCCAAAATACAAGACTGTATTCTCTACTGATGACGGTTAATAAACCAGAAACACGTGTCTAGAGATCAGCACTATCTGCGCCAACCTTGGCGAAACACTCGAAAATATTGGAGCGAGCTACAAGAAACTGCATTTACCAGAATGCTAGGGGCGAATCTTGCCTGAGAGGTCAGCGGTGTGCTCCCACATACTATTGTCTATTTAAAGTACTCCCGTGAGTCATTGAGTTGACGAGCTCGTGGATGAAGCACCTGCGCGCCAGTGAGAGGTACCGGACCTGATATAATGTTTGGCAGCCTACTCAGCAAACCCCAAAATACAAGACTGTATTCTCTACTGATGACGGTTAATAAACCAGAAACACGTGTCTAGAGATCAGCACTATCTGCGCCAACCTTGGCGAAACACTCGAAAATATCGGAGCGAGCTACAAGAAACTGCATTTACCAGAATGCTAGGGGCGAACCTAGCCTGAGAGGTCAGCGGTGTGCTCCCACATCCTATTGTCTATTTAAAGTACTCCCGTGAGTCATTGAGCTGACGAGCTCGTGGATGAAGCACCTGCGCGCCAGAGAGAGGTACCGGACCTGATATAATGTTTGGCAGCCTACTCAGCAAACCCCAAAATACAAGACTGTATTCTCTACTGATGACGGTTAATAAACCAGAAACACATGTCTAGAGATCAGCACTATCTGCGCCAACCTTGGCGAAACACTCGAAAATATCGGAGCGAGCTACAAGAAACTGCATTTACCAGAATGCTAGGGGTGAACCTTGCCTGAGAGGTCAGCGGTGTGCTCCCACATCCTATTGTCTATTTAAAGTACTCCCGTGAGTCATTGAGCTGACGAGCTCGTGGATGAAGCACCTGCGCGCCAGTGAGAGGTACCGGACCTGATATAATGTTTGGCAGCCTACTCAGCAAACCCCAAAATACAAGACTGTATTCTCTACTGATGACGGTTAATAAACCAGAAACACGTGTCTAGATATCAGCACTATCTGCGCCAACCTTGGCGAAACACTCGAAAATATCGGAGCGAGCTACAAGAAACTGCATTTTCCAGAATGCTAGGGGCGAACCTTGCCTGAGAGGTCAGCGGTGTGCTCCCACATCCTATTGTCTATTTAATGTACTCCCGTGAGTCATTGAGCTGACGAGCTCGTGGATGAAGCACCTGCGCGCCAGTGAGAGGTACCGGACCTGATATAATGTTTGGCAGCCTACTCAGAAAACCCCAAAATACAAGACTGTATTCTCTACTGATGACGGTTAATAAACCAGAAACACGTGTCTAGAGATCAGCACTATCTGCGCCAACCTTGGCGAAACACTCGAAAATATCGGAGTGAGCTACAAGAAACTGCATTTACCAGAATGCTAGGGGTGAACCTTGCCTGAGAGGTCAGCGGTGTGCTCCCACATCCTATTGTCTATTTAAAGTACTCCCGTGAGTCATTGAGCTGACGAGCTCGTGGATGAAGCACCTGCGCGCCAGTGAGAGGTACCGGACCTGATATAATGTTTGGCAGCCTACTCAGCAAACCCCAAAATACAAGACTGTATTCTCTACTGATGACGGTTAATAAACCAGAAACACGTGTCTAGAGATCAGCACTATCTGCGCCAACCTTGGCGAAACACTCGAAAATATCGGAGCGAGCTACAAGAAACTGCATTTTCCAGAATGCTAGGGGCGAACCTTGCCTGAGAGGTCAGCGGTGTGCTCCCACATCCTATTGTCTATTTAAAGTACTCCCGTGAGTCATTGAGCTGACGAGCTCGTGGATGAAGCACCTGCGCACCAGTGAGAGGTACCGGACCTGATATAATGTTTGGCAGCCTACTCAGCAAACCCCAAAATACAAGACTGTATTCTCTACTGATGACGGTTAATAAACCAGAAACACGTGTCTAGAGATCAGCACTATCTGCGCCAACCTTGGCGAAACACTCGAAAATATCGGAGCGAGCTACAAGAAACTGCATTTACCAGAATGCTAGGGGCGAACCTTGCCTGAGAGGTCAGCGGTGTGCTCCCACATCCTATTGTCTATATTTTGAATTGCAGCACACGTCGCAGTACACAAAATAGACATTACACATATCCCTGCACTATGTGGAAGGCACCATGCCGTGCCTGCCACATGGTGCAGGGATATGTAGGGGGTACCATAGGTGCCCCCCACAGGCCCCATACCGGAGGCCCAGGGTGGAAGGGGGGCCCACTAGGGGCCCCCAATGTCCCTTTCCTCCTGCCTTTTCATGGCGGGTTGACCGCCATGAAAGGGCCAGCGGGAAGGAACATTGTAATACCTACAGCAGTGCCTGGCAGGCACTGCCACCATTGTAGGTATTATTCACCTCTGACAGACCGACGGGCTCCTTGAGCCAGTCGGATCTGTGGCGGTCAGTCTCTCAGAGCGCTACCCATCTTCCCGCCATTGTAATATGGCGGGTGGTAAACAGTATTACGATGGCGGCGGGTTCGCCACCGAAGGGCTGTCAGTGGCGGTCCAACCGTCATCGTAATCAGGCCCCAAGTCACTAAATTAACCTGTGCTTAATCCTCTGGTAGCTTGGCACGAAGCAGTCAGGCTTAACTAAGAGGCAATGTGTGAAGTTATTATGCAGCACACAAATAGTAATAAAGTGAAAGCACAACACACGAAAAATCCTACACCACTTTAGAAACTAGAGCATAATTTAATAAATTATTTGATACCACAATGACAAAAATCCAATCAGTAGAAACAGAGGTATGAATTTTCAAACTTTAAGGTACAAACTAGCACCTAAAAGATCAAAGCACCAATCGCGGGCATCTAGTAGAGCGTTACGGGGTCAAAGTCAAAAAATATGGCTGACCATGATGGAGCGTGGGTTGGATCTAAGAAGTGGATTGGGCCTGGTCGGCCCTTCCCTTCGGACTTAAAAGAAATTTTGAAGAAAATGTTCTGTGACGGTAAAGTTCAGTGGGGCAAGGTTACAGACAGTGTTCAAGGAGGGAGAGCAGCTGGACGAAGATGCAGTGGGGGTTTCTCATTTGGACTCAGTCACTTATTTGGAAGTCGAAAATCTCCAGCAGGACGAAGCTGGAGGTTCCAGCTGATGAGAGTTTCACAAGGCTGGATACCCCTTTGAGGAAGGACCACTGAACAGGATTTACTGCTGCAGGGAGGAACGTAGTGGGAGTTGCCGCAAAGCCAGCCCGACCGGCAATGCACCTTCAGCAGATAAACGTGCAGGCTGGTCCCTGTCTCCCCATAGTTCTCAGAGCAGTTTTAGCTCAAATTTTCCCAAGTTTAGGATTTTGGCTATCTGGACACCTTTAACACCACCACCAAGGGTCCCAGATAGGAGGGGCATCATATGGATGGTAATTAAACACTCAGGCTGGTTCCAGGTGTGGATTCAAGATGGTTGGAGCAGTTTCTGTGACTGAGGCTCTTATCAGGAGGCCAGCCAACTAGCCCTTGGAGTCACTCTGGTAGTCTTGTATTTAGCAAAAGAACAAGACTCAAAAAGTAGGGCAGGCCTCTGAGGGTTCAAGGCAGACGTCAGTCAGCAACACAGTCCTTTCAGGTGCAGCAAGACAGTGTTCTGAAGTACACAGCAGCAGGCAGTCCTTCCGCAGGTCCAGAAAGTGAACCGAATAGTGGGTCTGAGGGTCCTATTTTTATACCTGGTGCCTCCTTTGAAGTAGGAGAAGTTTCTAGAGAATTCCCTTTGAAGTGCTTGAAGTTTCCTGTCTCCCCTAACCGAGCTCCAAGCTGGAGGTATGAACAATGCAAGGGTGGTGAGTCCTTTGCATGAAACAGAACACAGTCTATCCAGTTTCGAGTGGGGCTGTGCCCAGCTACGCCTCCCCACATTCTGCCGGTTGATGACCCATTCAGGCACACCTAATCTCTCTATTGTGTGTCTGTCTGAAAGGAAAAAACACAATCCAACTGTCAGCTGCACCCAGTGATGTGACCTAGGAACAGGCTAAAGCCACCAAATAGGGTATGAAAATGGCAACTTTTTAAAAGTTGCAGTTTTTTAAATTGTAACTCAAAATCCATCTTCACTGTAAAAGAGGATTTTTTATTGCAATTTCTCAGACACCAAATATGAAAAGTCTACCTGTTCCCAATCAAATGTTAGCACTTTTTAAATGTAATAAGACCACCCAAAATTATCCTATGGGAGAGGTAGGCCTCACAGTAGTGGAAAATGAATTCAAGAGTTTTTCACTAGCAGGACATGTAAAACTTAAAAGTACATGTCCAACTTTTTATTACAATGCACCCTGTCCTATGTGCTACCAAGGGCCTATCTTAGGGGTGACTTATGTACAATAAAAGGGGATTTTAAGGCTTGGTAAGGGGGTTATATTGCCAAGTGGAAATGGCAGTTTAAAACTGTATTCACGCTGCAACGGCAACCTGGGACATGTTTTAACGGGCTAATTAATCGGGTGGCACAGTAACTGCTGTAGGTCCACTAGTAGCATTTAATTTACAGGCCCTGGGTATATGTTATACCACTTTACTAGGGACTTACAAGTAAATTAAATATGCTGATCAGGTGTAAGCCATATTTTACCATGTTTGAGGGAGGGAGCACCAGTACATTAGCCCTGGTTAGCATTGGTAAAGTGCACAGCGTCCAAGAGCCAACACAAACAAATTCAGCAACATAGGAGGGGTGAAGACAAAAAGGTTTGGGGAAGACCACCCTAAGGCTGACAAGTCTAAAAACGACTAATATACATCCCCACATTTATCCTGTCCCTCATCCAGTGCCACACCTGAACAAAAAGGCACACATAGGATTGGTAAACATTCCAGCAAATAAGACTTTGAGTTACCTCAGACTCTCAATCACTTCAGTCATTCAGAACACAGGGAGGGGCATACAGATCAGCAGCCAATCCATTCCCTCATCAGTCACACATCAAAATTCAGTATTTCTGCTTACATCAGCCAAGCTTCCAGGTTACTTGGGGCCCTTACGACCACCTGTGGCTGCTGCATGCAGTGTTACAGTCAAGGGAACACCATTACATCTGTCCAAACTCTGCTCCAGTGGAAAAATGCAAGAAACGGTGTAGAGACAGAATATCGAACCAGAAATATCAAGTGTCATGGATATCGAGTCATGAATATTGTGGAAGAATATTGAGGTAAGTAATATCAATGTTAAAAATATCGAAATTTTTGTAAGTATGAAATGTCGAATTTGAAAATATCGATGTTAAAAATATAGTTGTTCATAATGTCAATTATTTAGTAGTTTTATTTTTAAGTAAAATATATAATTTTTTTTATGATACTTGTAGTTATTTTATGTTTTTATTTATTTATATTTAGGAAATAATATATTTTTAAATTTTTGACTAATATTTTTTACGAGCAGGATGTTGAGTTTATAGGGGATAAGAGTAGGGAGTAATTCAAAATATATTTTTTTGACATAAATATATTTTCTAAAATTTATTTTCTATTTGTTTTTGTAATTTATTTTAAAAAAAATTTAATAAAATAATTTTAAAATTATATAAAATATGTAGTTGTTTTTGTCTTTAATTTTATTTTGTTTGCTTTTGAGAAGTTGATAATTTACAAAAAATTGTTGTGAAATTAAAATTTGGTTTATCATTTAACAATTCTTTCCATTTAAAAAATTAATTATTTTTTGGTTTGTTATATATTAAATATTTTAGTTCATTTAAGTTTATTATATTACTCATATATATATATATATATATATATATTACATGTTTAATAGTTATAATTGTTGTCTTCAAAAATGTTTGAAAAAATGTAAACATTTTAACTTTAAAAATAATTTGGTGAACTTTATAATTTTTATGAAATTGTATGAAATTTACATTTACAAAAATGATAGTGTTTTTTAACAAATTTACAAAAAATTAAAAAGAATTTAAAAAATATAATAATATTTTTTTAAATGGTGAAAATTTTAAAAAATATTGATTTTCAAATTATTTACAATATATTTTATTCAAACTTTTTGTATATATATTCAATTGAAAAAAATATTTCAAATGAAAAATAATTTGTTTTGTGTGTCAATTATATTTTTATCTGCATTTATATTTTTATGTTTATTTGTCAATTCAAAGTTTATAGGTATGTATTTGTTTGATCACTTTTTTGTAATATTTAATCAAAAAAACTATTTTAGGTTATATGATAATTATTTGGTGTGTTTTTTTGGGTATGAGTAGTATTTGTAAATTTAACATTTTATTCAATATGTATTTATTGATCATTCAAATAATTTGATTTCAAAATAGTAATTGTGTTTTTGTTTAGTGTTTATTTGTTTTTTTTTAGTTTTAGTATTGTAAAATTGACTAGTTGTATGATTTTCAGGATTAGGGTGTGGTATTTTTCATGTTTATTTTGTTTCGAGTTGGAATAGTAATTTTTTAGGTTTTATTATCCAACACTTTCCCTGAATTTAGTTAGTTTGGAGTTGGAATAGTAATTTTTAGGTTTTATTGTCCAGCACTTTCCCTGAATTTAGGGGCTGATTACAATGGCCGAGGAACCGCCACCGACAGGCAGCCATATTACAATGGCTTCTGGACGGGTGGAGGTCGGAAACACTGACCGCCATGGTCCCGACAGGCAGGCTTTATCCGACCACCTGTCAGACCTCTCTGTAGTCCCAGAATGGCAGCAGTGCCTGACAGGCACCGCCGTAGGGATTACAACATCCCTTTCTGCCGGTCGTTCTGAAGTGGTCAAACCGCAGCAAAACGGCAGGCGGAAACGGATTTGGGGGCCCATAGCGGGCCCACCTAACACCCTGGGCCAGGGACATAGGCCTTGGGGGGCACCTAGGGTGCCCCCCTACATATCCCTACGCCATGTGGTAGGTGCCCCACAATTCAATGAGTAATACACTATGATTTCCTTCTTTGGGGCCGATTCTGATGCGGGTTGGAAAAGCTTCCCGACCGAATGGGTTGGGAAATGGTGTCCGACCCACTCGGATCGGGAAAGTCCGACCGGCGGAGTAGGATGCATCCGGATGCTTCCAGATACGATTTGGTTGAACTCCCATTGACTTCAATGGGAACATTTGTTCCTAACCGCATCAGAATTGGGCCCTCGGTCGGGAAGACACGTTCCCGATCCGATTTGGAAGGAGCAAATGCCGTTAGGAGGCCTTCCTAACCGCATCAGAATCAGGCCCTCGGTCGGGAAGCTTTTCCAACCCGCATCAGAATCGGCCCCTTTGTCTTTGTTTGTATTCACAGATGGAGGGATAAGAGGATTAAAGAGATAAATTATCTTTTTTAAGCAAAAAATAAGGAGCAGCTATCTGCCCTTAGATAAACAGCAGTATAGGGAATCTCCTTCTGCGTTTTTCCAGGGAGGGCGTGTTGTTGCCCTGAAGAAAGTCCCGGACCTTTACGGTCCTTGCAGGACTGAAACATGTTGGCTTTAGGGTCATAGGACCATAAATACTCCTATTTGACCCCTTTTAAACCTTTTTTAATAACCCTAGCAGGTCCAAGAATAAAGGGATACTGGGATTTGCTTGAGGTGTTTTAATCTTTATCCCCCCTGGTCACATTATCACTAAGAGCGCCCTGAAATACGGTCGAGCCCAACCTGACTTTTAGGCGTCAGGGTGACCCGATGATGAAGCATGACACCACTAGGGTGTGTGAGGGTAATTAAAACAAAAGGAATTGTTTCCTTCCCCACTACTTAGTGGGTCTCTTCATCATAGGACTTCCCATTTGTACCTTATCAGGGTCTGTTATAGAAGAGACGTGGTTATCATCCACGCATGCAAGGAGTACTTATTGTGATACAGTGTTTTGCACATGGGAGGGTGTACTCCCTCATGAGATTTCCGCATGGTACCTGCCACATTGTGCAGGGATATGTGCAGTGCCCCCTTTTTGTTTTGCAGTGTGTGCTGCAGCCAGCAGCACACGCCGCAACACAAAATATAGGCATTGCGACCGCCGTGGTGGTGGCCGCATTGTAATGCCTATGCTGGGACCACCAACAGACTGTCTGGAGGTCCCTTTTCCGATATGGTGGCCATCGTAATCAGCCCCTTAGTTAGCTTGGAGTTAGAATAGTAATTTTTAGGGTTTCAATATACAGCACATTCCCTGAATTTCGTTAGTTTGGAGTTGAAATAGTAATTTTTTAGATTTTATTATTTAGCACTTTCCTTGAATTTAGTTAGTTTGGAGTTGGAATAGTAATTTTTTAGGTTTTATTTTCCAGCACTTTCCCTGAATTTAGTTAGTTTGGAGTTGGAATATTAATTTTTTAGATTTTATTGTCCAGCACATTCCCTGATTTTAGTTAGTTTGGAATTGGAATAGTAATTTTTTAGGTTTTATTATCCAGCACTTTCCCTGAAATTAGTGGCTGATTACGATGGCTGAGGGACCGCTACTGACAGGCTGTCGGTGGAGGTCCCTCGGCCATCGTAACTGGGATCTCCGTACGCCATATTAAACTGGCTTCTGGATGGGTGGCGGTCGGAAACACCGACCACCACGGTACCGATAGGCAGGCTTTAACCGACTGCCTGTCAGACCTCCCTGTCGTGCCATACTGACAGGCACTGTCGTAGGGATTACAATAACCCTTTCTGCCGGTCGTTCTGCAGTGGTCAAACTGCAGCAAAACGGCAGGCGGAAACAGATTTAGGGGCCCGTAGCGGGCCCCCCTAAGCCCCTGGGACAGGGATATAGGCTCTGGGGGGCACTTATGGTGCCCCCTACATATCCCTAAACCATGTGGTAGGTGCTGCATGGTGCCTGCCATGTAGTGCGGAGATATGTGAGGGGTATCTGCCTTGCCTTGCGGTGACTGCTGCAGAGTGCAGCACCCGCCGCAATATACAACATGGGCAATGCGATCGCCACAGTGGCGGTCACATCCTAATTTGCCCTGTAGGACTAACGCCTTGTTAGCAGGCGGTTCCAAATACGATTGGATGGCGGACATCCGGTAGCCTACTGACCCCCATAGTTAGTTTGGAGTTGGAATAGTAATTTTTTAGATTTTATTGTCCAGCACTTTACCTGAATTTAGATACTTTGGAGTTGGATTAGTAAATTTTTATGGTTTGGTGTCCAGCATTTTTGTAGAGTTTGTTTTGTTTGGGGTTGGAATGGTCTGTTTTAATGAGTCAGTGTAATATGTTATTTTATTTAATTGATTTGGGTTTAGGTTAGTTAACTTTTAGGGTTTGTTATTTTTCAAAGTATAGTATTTTAATATTTGTAAGTGTGTAATATTGTTTATAGGGTTTCATATATATTTTGTGGGTTTATATTTGTATTTAATTATTTTTTGTTAGTTGTGTATATTTATTACAATTTTATATTATAGTGATTTTAAGGAATTTGAATTATAAATGAGATATAAAAAATAAGACATATAAGTTGGTAAGTTTTATTTACATTTATTGTAAATAACAAAAGTTAGTGTTTACAATTTTTATTTCCAAAAATAATAAATCATAAAGTATAACACATTTTAACATATATGTTTTGTAAACAGCTTTATAATATTACAATTTTTATTTTTAATACAGTTATAACTTTTGAAACATTGTCTACACTTTTTACAGATATACAATTATATTTTTGACACTTTTACAAATACATATACTTTTTATGTTTTTAAGAAATAAAATACATTTGTTTTTACATATATTTTTAATCCATTTTAAATAATTTTGTTGTTAGCATAAAATTATTTAATATGTATTTTACAATGTTACACTTTTTTTACGTTTGTTTGGGGCATTATTTAGTATATTAAAGATTTTTTGTTTTTAATAATGATATTTAATATATTAAATAGTTTACATATATGTTGGAAAGTAATATTCTTCTAATAAAGAACATTTTTTAATCAATTTTTAGTTGTTAAACATTGTCATACCATTTGCATGTTAACAATATTGTTTTGGTAATTTTATATTTTGAAAATTATATATATAACATAAACATTTTTAATATATATTAAATATTATGTTTTGTGTTATTGTAATATTTAATATATATTTTACCATTTTATGGTTTGTTAAATATTTTATATATTTTTATATTATTTTTTATAATAAAAAAATATATATTTTTAAGTTGTTTTAATTATTTTTTGTAAATCTTCATTGTTGTCTATGGGGAAATAGTCTTTTTGCCTTTTTATTATACAGCCATTGTTTTTAGATTTTCTTGCTTTTCTTTCTATTGATTTCGTTTTAGGTCATTTTGGAGGAGGGAACCCCGCGGTTGGGAGCTGCATTTTGTCTCTTAAACTAAGTTTGTTTTATATTACTTTTAATGTAATTTTGGGGTAGGGGGAGTTAGTAGGAGTGTAGTTAGAGTAGGTATAATGTTAAATGTAGGTTTGTTGTATAGTATGGTATAGTTTTAGTAGATTAATGTTTGGTTTGTTTGTCGTGGTTTTTAAGAGTAGGATAGTGTTATAGAATGTTTTTATATTTTATTTAAATGTATTATGTTAAATTGAATGTCATATTTAATGTATGTGGGGTTGTGTGTGTTTCTGTGGGAGAGTGTTGTTTTTCTATTTTTGCAGGTTTCCGATTTCTATTTATGATGAAGGTGATGGGCGTTTTTTTTTTTAAGAGAAGGAAATTGTATTTAGTTTAATTGAAACTATTTACTTTTTTCCTTTTCCTTTTATTTTTCGGGTTTTTGAGGGTTTTGTTATTGAGAGGATTGCATCGTTGGATCCTTTTTTCTACAGCTGCATTTTTAATTTTTTTTTGGGCTTTCCTATTTTGATGGATTGGGATTTGGTTGGAGATCGTATGGATTTCTATGTTTTTGAGGACGATCTACTGCTACAAAACTGTAAGTTATTTTTAATTATTATGGGTGGGAAATGTTTTTGTTTATGATTTGATTTGCTGTTTGCTTTTTTAATTTAATAATTATAATATGTCATATGTTTTTGTGTAAATAGTTATAGGTAAAATGACATAATTATAATTATTAGTTTAAAAAAGACTAGTAATAAGTTGTTTGCTGTTTTTGTTCGTTTTTATAGTTCATGGTGTTTGGATTTTTGTTATTTTTATAGTATAGATTTGGCTATTGTATCTAGATATTCTAAGCCTTGGGTGTTTGGGTATAGTCTAGTTCTGTACTGTAAGTGTTCGTACATTGTTTTTGTTTGTTTACTAAGTTTAGGGCCTATTTTAGTTAAGGGTTGTTCCAGCCTTAATTCTTGGTAGCTTTATTCTTTTTGATAGATTCAATTAGTTTGTGGCGAGTTGGTTGTATTCTTCCTAGTGTGGCTTGGAAGGCATTATGCTATCCTTCCACTGCGTTATTTGTTTCAGCTTTTTGTGCTAGGGTGCTTTCATAGATGTTCCAACAGGGGATGTGGAATTTGGGTTGACTTCGGTGTTTTGATCTATGCAGTCTTCCTACTCATGTATCTTCAAAATAGTTGAGTAAGGGTGTTAGTTTGGTTTTGTTGGCTTGGTAAAAGGACTTTCTTTGAGTAAATTGTACTAGTTGGCTACTTCTGTTGTGGATACATAGGCTAGGGCTATTACTTTTATGATTTGGTATGCAAAGTTGCTGTTTGTTGCATATTCTATAATTAGGGGCCGATTACGATGTCGGTCGGAAAGGCTCCGAATGGCATTCAGATTCTCCTAAACCGTTGCAGAACCTATGTTTCCGATAGACCCGGAAACCTTTCTGACCGACTCATTACGATAGAAGTTAACCGTTTGGGCTGTCTGAAATGGTTCCGATCGGCCCTTGGAGATCCGGAGTCTGTCAGAGCAGATTCGTACAGCTCTATGCACAGATTCTGACAGCCGCTCCGAGTCGGCCTGCACGACACAAAATGGCTGTCGGAAACTGACTTTGGGGGCCCATCGGAGGCCCCCCTTTATCCTGAGGCCTCCGGTTGGGGTCCGTGGGGGTACCCAAGAGACCCCCTCTTTAAAACCATGCATAGTGTGGCAGGCACCATTGGGTGTCTGCGACAGGGTGCAAGGTTTTCCGCAACCACCCCTTTTGTCAATGGGAGCCTGTGTTCTCGCTCGGAACACAGGCTCCCATTGAAGTCAATGGGAGTCCAACCAAATGGTGTTCTGAAACATCATAATCGGTCGGTCAGACTCGCTGATCCCGAGTCGGTCGGAACTGATTCCGAAACCAAGTCGGTCGGAAGAGTTTATGACGGACATTGTAATCTGCCCCTTATTGTAGATTTTTAGAGATGCTTCCATATACTTTGATTAAAATGCTAATAGCATCCTTGTATTGCTGAATGTGAATATATTTTAAAATTTCTTGGATCATTGCTTGCTCGAAATCTAATATTATTTTTTGAGGGAAGACATTTTCTGTTTGTTGTTCAATTATTGTTAGTAGTTCTAAATAGGTTGTATTTTGTTTGTTGGGCTGTAGGGTGTATATGAAAGGGATGTTGGTTTCTTGGTATTCCCCATGGATAGTGTAAAGTTGATAGAATGGCTTAGGACAGACTTTAAATGTGCCATCCATCATCCATGTTTCACATTGTTTTAATTTTTGGATGTTGGTGTTGGTGGCAAAGATGAGAGGTCTTTTTTCATGGCTATTGTTGTCATAAAGAAATAATTTATCATCTTTGTGTGTGACTGTATATTCTGATAGAATTTCTATATCTGAGAAAGATTTGGGGGGTGGTGGTGTTTGACTGCTTGATTTTTTGGTTCTGGCTATGAGGCATTTAGGGTTGGGATACAGGTAACTGTCCAGTTACATGCTCTGGGACACAGGTTAGAAATTTTTTAAAGATTTCTGTGCTAGTTTGTTGTGAGCTGGCGCTTGCCTCTTTGATGTTTTCTAGGACTTCGCTAACCTCTATTTCTGTGACATTTAGGGGTGTGGTTGTGTTCTTTAACATTAATTACTGTTGTTTCCCTGGTGGTTGCTCTCCCATAGCAAGAATTGGAGTAGTATTTAGTACATTTCTAATGTATTTTATTGTCTGAAAAATGTCCTTGTGTATAACTGTAGCCCATGTAACACAGTAGCAATTTTCCTTTTGTGAGGAAATGAATTTAACCCCTTCTGGAATTTTCTGTGTCATTCTGTGTCTATATATATATATATATATATATATATATATATATATATATATATATATATATATATATATATATATATATATACTTCCAGTGTGTGAGCAAGACTGCAAGACAGTCGAAACGGGTTACTGGATAATACATCTTTCAATGGATTTACCCCCTGAGTGATCGTCTTATTTGGCTGTTTGAGTGGGATATATATATATATATATATATATATATATATATATATATATATATATATATATATATATATGAGATCAGTATAATGACTCTACTCATGTGACCTGTATGCATGCTCCAAAACGAGTTGGAGAAAAAGACCCGGTATGTCTAAAACCAGGAGTAAGCAATACCATAATCAGCAGCATAGTGCTAGTTAGAGTTCAGACTCCTCACTACTTACACCAAAGTGGCCACATCTCGCGCTCATACAGAAGGGGGTTCGAACCGCATAGTGCCTAATTATTCGCATTATACATCAGCCACTTGGTTTAAAGTCATATGTAATGAAGTAATTGGCATATAGACTGTATGTATTCACACATTTCAAAATGGATGCCTTGTTTACGTGTAATTTTCAGCCTTTTTTGTCCACCTTCTATTTCGGAGGTTGTGTATGTATTCAGCCATGTAACATACTTTCAGTGTGTGTGCAAGACTGCAAGACAGTCGAAACGCGTTACTGGATAATACATCTATCAATGGATTTATCCCCTGAGTGATCGTCTTATTTGGCTGTTTGAGTGGGATTGGAAGTCCGGCGCGCTCTGCCAGCACGAGCTATCCTCTACCCAGGACGGGGAGAGCGGAAGGAGCACTACAGATATATATATATATATATATATATATATATATATATATATATATAAAAAGATATATATATATGTTAATTGTTAATTAGTGAAACGTAAATGTTTTGGTATATACATTACATTTTTAATAATACTTACATATATGTTGCTTTTTCTTTTTGATGTTTTTTCGAAGTTTTTGGGTGGTTTTCCTGCTTTAGGGCCTAATTACGATGCTGGTCGGAAACTCTTCCGGCTGACACCGTCTCGGAATCTGTTCCGACCGAATCGTATTCGGCGGGTCCTCCCGACCGATTACTATGGTTCCGAACACCGTTTGTAAACTCTCCCATTGACTTCAATGAGAGCCTGTGTCCCGACCTACAACACAGGCTCCCATTGAAACAAGCATTTGCAATGCATTGGTCTCGCCTTTGGGACCTTATATGTATTTAACTATGCAGTACATTAGCCTGGGTGCTGAAATATCTACTGTTCTTTAACATGGAGGTAAAGTAAGCACCAAACTTTATGACACACCAGGTATGGGAACACATGGAGAGAAATATTGCCTTTTAGTGGGAAATGGTATAGTCCAAAGCTCTGTTTTTAATATAAAATCAGGGCCTTCAGTGGTCATATTACTGAAAATACAAGATTTGAAAAAAATATTGTGTAAGGGTGCTCGTGAAAGACAATACCTATGGACTGGAATCTAGAGAACAGCACAGATAAGCCTATCACCAACCGAGCACTGGTAGGGCTTTGGGACCAAGGCTCTCTCTCACGGCAGGCCTGCCTGCTGCACCCAGAGCACTCACAGCATAGATATGCCTACCAGCAACCGAGCTCTGTCACAAACCACACACTTCTAGACCAAGGCTCTCTCTCATGGCGAGACAGAGCCTGCACCCAGAACACGGACACATGAAGCTCTCATTGCGAGACTGGCCTGCCTGCCCTCAGAACACGGTCCCAACACAAGAAGGTCTACACCAGCAACGGAGCCCTGTCACAAACCACACATAACTAGCCCAGGGATCTCTCGGGTAGAGTCACACTCACCTGTAGTGCTCCTGCCACGCAGGATTAGGATAAATAAATAAATTAGTGAATTTGGTTACTTGCAGTACAAGCATGAACTGCAGGTCACTCCACTGAATTGTCCCTGCCACTATGGTGGTGGGGTCGGGAAAGTCACACTCACCTCTAGTGCTCCTGCCCCGCAGGATTAGTGAATTCGGTAACTTCCAGTACAAGTATGCACAGCAGATCAGGCACTCCACTGAATTGTCCCTGCTGCTATGGTGGTGGGGATGAAAGTGTGCGCACTGCAGGTTGCCCAGTGAACTATCACGGCGGCTGTGGCAGTGGGGTTGGGGGGAGTCACTCACCTGAAGCGCTCCTGCCCCGCAGTGTCCCACATCTGCAGCTTGACCCGCACGCTGGGCGCCAGCATCTTCACATGGAACTCCACGCCCAGAGTGCACACCGCCTGCTCCAGGAAGGATTTCTCGGTGTACCGCTGCACCAGCGACGTCTTCCCCGCCGTGGCGTCCCCTAGGAGGATCACTCGGAACTGGTAGTGCCAGTCCGCGCTGGCCATACCGCAGATGGGGGCTGGGGCGGTGCAGTGGTGGCGGTCCATGCCGTGCAGAGCTGCACGGGTTTTGTGTACTCCCATTCACTGCCTGCATGTGGGGAGCTCCAGGGGGCTCAAAACAACTCTATAAAACCCCGCCCTCCCCACACTTCTAGATCTGCCCCCTCGTCCACCCACTCACCCTATTCCCCATGTCTTTCCTCTCTTTCTATCCACCCCCTGCTCTCCGCTGTTCGGCCACTCCCCCTACCCCTTCACCACCCTCTCTTCTTCGGTCCTATGGCTACGTTATATATTAAGCAATGCTCACACTACAACTTTATCTACTATAGCCTCGCAAACCAAAGTCAAGAATGACGAGACGCCCGACTCTGCAGTTTGTTTTTATATAGCGCGTACTTTGCCCGAGGACAGTACATAGCTGCCAAGGTTTCAGATTGCTATGTGTGACATTTTCATAATGTCAGTGTAATTATGAGTGACATTTGAACGACAATGAATGACACTTTCTCGCAAGCTAAATAAAGCAATGAAGAAGAGGGATAATTTACACCCATTTGAGCGATATGAAAAAGAAGATTTTAAAATTGCAGCAAAGCACCAGAAATTGAAGGGCACTAATCTAGTGAGGGTGTCCTTGTAACCTGATCGTACTGTTGAGCTGGGTGGGACAGCTCTCGGGCTTGAGAGATCGTTGTTTTATTCGGCGCTATAATCAGGCAAATTGCATGCAGCGCTAGTCGACAAGCATGCCCCCCATGCACACACACAATGTTACACTGCAATAATGTGCGTTAAAGCGTTACTTACTGCTCAAGCAGAGACAGGCTGCTTCACTGCGCAGTTCCAGAGTACAGGGGCACGGAAGGCAGCTCAGAATGAAGCTAATGTTATAGTAGCCAAGTGTAACTAGGTACCGGGCAGGCACGGGACGTGAGAAAGCCGTCCGTGCTGAAATAAGTAAAAGGCGTGCAGCGGGTAAACAGCACGTGATTTAAAGTGCTTGTGCTGTAATTCCTGCTCATGCTTGTTCCGGCGGCACTCAGTGTGAAGGTTGACCAGTGCATGATGCTAATTCAGTTAAACTAAAACCCCTTGGCAATGTATGTTATTGTAAAACTCGTTGTTTCAGGCACGGGGCATATGGATACCGTTTGTGCTTAAGTGCGCGCATGCAGCGAGTGTTGAAATCGGGAAACTTGCTAAGCAGGATCCGTAGGGAAGAGTGGCAATAGGAAGTGGAATGCTCTTCGGTGCCTCGTTAGAGGTAGGAAGCGCTATACAAATGTAAATACAATCACAAAGCGGTGTGAAACACTCCTCCCGCTGCTGTCGGAAGTATAACAAGGGAGGCACCCAGTACATACATAGCCTCTGGGCGCTGGACACTTGCCCTCTGCTACACCGCCCACTCCTCCTCACCGCGTAGCAGCCATTTTACACAGCCCAACGTAACACCATGGCTCTCCGTGGCGTCCTGCTGGGCGGGGCCGCATCGGCCGCGGCTTTCCCTTCTCCTGGCGGCTTTCTCTCTGTGGTTGCGGGGGTAACGTGTTGGGGCTGCTGTCAGCCTCCACGCGGCACCCGCAGCAACATGATCGCCCCACACAGTAAAGGAACAAGCAGTCCCTGCATTGGAGACCTGTTCTGGTCTCAGGCGGGTTCGGGTGCAGCACGGAGCAAAGTCTCCTGTTTAAACAGAGCCCCTGAACTGGGCTGTATGACCTTAGCCGAGGTAGACGGGGGATAGGCGGCACGGCTCCACTCACTGAGCCCCGCCCACCAGAGAGGCACTCGTTCCTCTGCAGCTTCCTGGATCGTCGGGGCCTCGGGATGGCCCGCAAAGCAGAACAGGTGCTGTCTCTGCCAGGACAGCAGCGGTGACTTCCGGATTGGAGCCCTCGCGTGGGCAAGAAGTCAGGGACTGCGGGAGGGAGGGGAAAAGATGGGAAGAAAATAGTCTGTGCAGTAAAGGGGCTGATAGCCATGGAAGGACACAAATGACGACATGGCCGTCATGGGGAGGGACTAACAAGCCGAAAACCAATCAGAATGCAGCATTTAGGATGTAAGCCAATCCAAAAGATGGGCGGAGAGTGGGCGGAGCTTAAACGAAGCTTCCACACTATTGTATATACTGCATGTCTCAACGAGACAGCGCAAGCGCTGCCTAGGCGAGACCTAAAAAGGGGTGGTTGCGTAAAACCGTCCACCCTGTTGCCACACACTGTGCATGGTTTTAAAGGGGGGTCACTTGGGTACCCCCAGGGGCCCCAACCGGAGGCCTCAGAGTGAAGGGGGGCCTACTACAGGCCCCCAAAGTCAGATTCCGACAGCCTTTTCGTTTAGTAGGTTTATATGTTGAATTATTTCATATTTAATTTTGGGTTATTTAGTTATTTTAAAAGTTTTGTACTTACTTTGCATGAGAGTCTTTAGTAGTATATGTAGATTTTTTCTTTGGGTCGTCGATCTGGCAGAGTTTCATTCTTCTCCAATGTTTGTCGAGTTTGAGGTAAATTTGGTTAATTAATTGGCTACTTTTATAGTGTTAGTTTAATTAGATGCAGCTTTCTATTGGTCTTTGTTGTTGTAGTTTAATTTCATTGGTGTGTGTGATTATTTTGGCAGTTATAATTTTATTTCTTTAATGTTATATGTATTTAGTTAAAATTGTATTTTATTTTATATTATAATATAATTAGAACATGCGTATGTTATATATTTTTTTAAATATGTTGTATATAGGTTTGTTTATATTTGATGGTGGTAATTATTCTTTTATGTATTAGAATTTGTGTATTTATTTCAATATCTTTTTTTAGTTTATTAAAAGTAGTTTGGTTTTTGCAGTTCAATTCAATTCAATTTAATCTTTATTCGATTCACACAAGGTGTATCATAAAAGAGTACATAAAAACTTCAATACATTAGAAAAGCAGATATAGTACAATAAAAATAAAGGGGGTCATTACGATGGCGGGTGGATCGCCACCGCCGGTGAGGACCGCCGGCCCGGCTGTGGCGATCCACCCGCCATCTACCTGAATATTCCCACCGCCATATTAGGATGGCGGTGGGAATGGGAATGGTACCGCGGCGGACGGAAAGACCGTCCGCCGTGGTCCCGCTAGGCGGTCCTTTTCCGACCGCCTTGCGGGACACGGTACAATGGGGCATTGTGGGCGGTGCCGTGCAGGCACCGCCATGGGCATTACGATGCCTGTCTTTTGCGGCGGTGATCCCGCCGCAAAAAGACAGGCGGAGAATGCCTTCGGGGGCCCGTTGCGGGCCCCCAGAGTGTTGGGGAGGGTGGGGGGTGCACATGGGGGGTACCTATGGTACCCCCCTGCATCTGCATGTACAAGGTGGCAGGCACCGCACGGTGACTGCCAGGTTGTACATGCAGATGCACAACATGTAGTTTTACATTGCGGCGGGTGCTGCTTGCAGCACCGCCCGCCGCAATGTAAAGATACGGGATGCGCCCGCCAGTGTGGCGGGCGCATCCTAATGTGTATTGCGGGACCGCCGCACCTATGGCGGGCGGTCCCTTTTGACACTGCGATGGCGGGCGGACAATCGTAATCGACCCCAAAGATACTAAAAAAACAGGTCACACTTTAGCATGCCACAGGTAGAGACTTTCTTCTCATTTGAGTTGCCCTAGGAAACCTTGCAAGTACCACGCATGTGTAGAGATTTGGAAGAAGCTGCAAGTGTAAAAATGCCGGCCTGCATTGTTTAAAATTTAAAGATTTCAATAAAGGTATAATAAAAACTCTTCTCAGGTCTATATACAATTTACAAAAAAACACTATATGTATGGTTGATGGTTTAGACACATTATCACAGGGGCAAAGCAGTAGATCATTGGACCAATTATTAACAGTTGAAAAACTTATCAGGCGGTGGAATATATTTAGCCTAAAACGCTTTAAAACAAATCTTTTCTGGGCATTAAGAACATTAAAAAGGTATGGTTGCATATAAAAGGTGGTCAAGACCATTTGGTTATGTTGCACAGTCGGTTTGGCCAGTTCCACACACAATCTCAAATCCTCGAGTTGATTTAAACACTCTGATTTTAGTGCTGCCCTCGAAATAGTTGTCAAAGATTCGGGTTGATCATAAAATTTCGGGTGACCAATGTCTTACATAAAGTTCTTAATAAACTTTAACCAAGGAGTTTTTAAAGCAAGCTCTGAGTCACAGCAGTCCTTTACTATGGCACGATTTAAATCCATATAGTCCGAGGTCCATATTTTGTGCCATAGCAGGACTGGCTGAATCTTGACCAAATCTATTAAGTAATTAGCTACCAGTTCAGAGTGACAAACAAAGTTTGAACAACTAGAAGTAAGTGCTAAAAGATTTTTGAAAAAGGCATTTTCCACCACCTGTAGTTATTCAACATTTGCGTAACCTCATATTTCCAAACCGTACATTGCAATAGTTCTACATTTTGCATAGTATATGGTTAACATTTCTTTCAGTTGAATATTCCCCAATTTCCTTGCAAAATTACGAAGGGCCATAATAGATCTAACAAATTCCCCTCACAGTCAAATAAAATTCCCAAGTAGGAAAAGATCGGGGTTAAAGGTAAAATATCTTTTCCTATAAAAATATTGTGACACTTAGGGGTCGATTCCGATCTTGGTCGGTAGGGCTCCGAATCGGATTCGGCTTTACCGGATCCGAGTCGGAGACTTTGTTTCCGACCGAGTCGTACTGAGGTCCGGACACCCAAGTACGATGCGATTGAACGCGAAATCGCCGACCGACTCGTTTCCAGGTGCGAACCGCTCCGTCCAACTCGTTCGCACTCGATTCGTACCGCGCAATGGAGACGTTTTACGACCGAGCCAGTACGATGCACGATCCGGACAGCCGGATCGAGTCGGAGCCTCCGACACGAAAAAGCTCTCGGAAGCGGACTTCGGGGGTCCGTGCCGGACCCCCCTTCACTGGTAGCCTTATGGGACGGACACAGGGGGGACCCATGGGTCCCCCCTATACATGTGTGTACGGTGCCGATGGCACCAACGCGTACCCACTACAGGGGGCCCCCTTGTGCGCAACGTACCCATTGAGTCAATGGGAGCCCATGTACGCATCGTACGACCGGATCCCATTGACTTCAATGGGAGTCCTACCGAACCGAGTCCGGCAGCATACGGCCGCATCGTACTCGCCCGGTCGGACTGCAGGGGTCCGGCTCGGTCGGAAAACAATCCGGATCGGTCGGAGAGCTTTCCGACCCAGATCGGAATCGGCCCCTTAGTAGATTTACGGCCCACTCTCATGACAAATGTCTTACTTATATTAGTTCGTAGCCCCAAATTTTCCATAAAAATGACAAAACTGTCAAGAAGACGCTGCAGAGTGAGAGGCGTGCGTGCCATAAGTACTGCGTCATCAGCATAAAGGGTATTGGCCGGTGCTTAACTTGTGGCAGATCCACGCACGAACTAGCAAGTGTGTTACCTAGATTATTAATATACAGGTTGAATAAGAAAGGGGCAAGTACGCACCCTTGGCGAACCCCTTTTTCAATTCTAAAGGTGCATGTGCACTCGCCCTTTATACCAAAACGCACACTTGCGTAACTGTTTGAATATAAGTGTCTTAAAAAGGTAATAATAGTACAGTCAATAGCCATCAAGCTCATTGCAAAACCACAGCTTTTCGTGAATTACGTAATCGAAAGCTGATGATAAATCAACAAAAACCATATGCAGGTTGCCGCTTTTGATATACGCATATTTACCCATTAGCAGATTCAAATTAATGGCTTGCTCCGTGGTGCCAATTCCCTGACGGAATCCATATTGTAAGTCAGATATCCTATTATGGCAATCCACCCAGCTTTGTAGTCTCGCTAAGAGAATACGGCCAACCACCTTAACCAGCGAATCTAGTAAGGAGACTGGTCTATAATGCGCTGGGCATTTGCGGTCACCTTTTATAAATATAGGCACAATCTGAGACTCTGTCCATGATGGAGGGAACCCCACACTCCAATAAGATCTAAAAACATGGGTAAGAAGGGGGCCCCAAAGATCGATATTAGCTTTGAACAGGTCAATCGGTACCTCATCCGGTCCTGGAGCTTTAGTTCCCTTACTTGAACTGATAGCAAGGGAAACCTCTTCCAGGGTGAAGTTTAGAGCATACCGATCAGGAGCGGAAATGAGTGTCGGGAGATCTACCGTAGGAGCTGGAACAGGATGATAGATGGCACAATCTGTAGTAGCCGAGTATAAGGTGGAAAATGTGCTACCCAATCCTCTTCAGTCACTGCCGCCTCTATTTTCGGTTTATCACCTTCACTGAAAAATGGGGAGTTGATAACATCCCAAAATGCGGTGGTATCATTACTGCGGCTCGCCTCATACAGTTTCTCCCAGGTCTGTTCTTTTAGGGCTTTTTAACGTTTTTTTAGGGTAAGCCTATATTCCTGTGTCCAATGCTGAACCTCCTCCTTGTTCCTAGGATTGTTTTTCAGAGCTCCTATGAGTTTTTTGTGGGTCTCACTGCATGCCTGGTCAAACTAACCCTTCCTCTTTGCCGTTCCTGTTTTCTGCTTAGATGTTAACCCCATTTTGATAGCTCTAGTAATTTGGCCAAAAAACTCCATGATAGCAGAGGCATCCTCCGAATTATCCAGACAAACATCAAAAGCACTCTTTTGCTGCTGGATTAATTGCTCTAAGAAACCAGTCGGGTCAATCATAGACCAACGTAAAGTGAAACCATTCATTCGAGAGAGCTCTAGGTTCTCCGCAGCTAGAGTGTGAAGACAGACCCTTTGGTCTTTTGCTAACCCAGGGTTTAGCGCTAAGCTCTGAGGGTAATGGTCACTTATTGCACAGTCATATAGTGTAAAGTTAGTGACTAGTGCCGAGTAAAGATTGGGGAAAAGCAGAAAATCTATGACACTATTACTCATAGTGCCATCAAAGGTACAAGACACCTCAGTGGGACTGTTGCCAAATTCATTACTAAAGCCTAGATCATATTTAAAAATAAGGTCGCTAAGCTTCTTACCATAGTCTGAATGTAAGAAATGGGTGGCCTCTTCATATAATGGTGAGGTCATGCCGCAAATACTTTTTGAAGGCAGTTTACAAGGTTGAATGTTGAAGTCCCCCACCCAAATTAGAATTTTATCCCCATTCCCCTTCGAAAGAATGGATTCCAATTCGATGTCAAGTAAGGCTAATATGACCAATATATCTGCATCACAAGCATTATTATAAAAATTAACTAGAATCAGTTTAGAAGATACAGAAAAATCAATACATTCAATTTGGAAAAAAGTGCTAGGTGTCTTAAGATTTACATTAGAGGAAGGTAGTTTATTTGACACATAAATGCAGAAACCACCCTTGTTTCTACCATAACTTGAGGGAATAGCCGGAGAATTAAAAGTTTTAAAACCATTGGGGTGGCACGGATCGACAACCCAAGTTTCTTGTAAGCAGACAATATTGAAGTTAGCTGAATTTAAGCCAATCGGGAGAGTTAAGCTTAATATGCAACCCTGCTACATTCCAAGATAGAACTGTAATGTTGTTTGGCTCTGGGGACATAGAGTCCACAATTATCTCCTTACTTGGAGAGGATTGTTCCGCGATCGTTGGGACTTTAGAACCCATCTCTGGCTGTATATTATTAACAGAGGTCGGATTTGTAGGACCGGGATTTTGCAATGTGGTGCCCACCAATGCTTTTTCCTTTAGTCAATCTACTCCAGTAAGGCTGAAGAGAGTGTCAAACCTATTAGAGGTTGCAATGGAATACAGGGGAAGGTTTACGTAGTTTAAATTTGTAGGTGGTTGTTGCAGTGTGTGTTGAATTGGAGGGGAGTCGTTGTGTCAAAACATTTGGCTGGCAGAACGATTGCCTAGGGGGCTTATAAAAGAAACCAAGTGGTGGACTGTAATTTGGTTTTGGGTTGAGAGCATTGAATTTGCCTGACCCAGTATATCATTAACAGTCCTGGGGATTTGAAAGAGAGCACCACACAGTCACCTTGAAACACTTTGGTACCCCTTCCGACCCACCCAACCCGTCTGACCATCTTAAAATCTGCAAAAAGTGTTCCCCCTAACCCCACTTTAGAATTTATCCAATTGAGAGATTTGTTTCTCAGTGAGTCCCATGATTCAAGGTGCGGAGACTCTATGGGTGGTACGTTTGCCAAGATGACCACATATGGGGTAACATCAGGAGGGAGGTCTAGTCAATCCCTGACAGGCGGGGGATGTGTAAGGACTGAGCTCCCCACATAGGTATTAAACTTGGAGTTTGGTGATGTCCCCCTATTATGAGCTCTTACCGTGTCCGCAGGAGGAGCGCGTTGTGTCTGGGTCACTGTGGTTGACACTTTGTGAAGGGTTGGAATGGTTGAAAGGGCACCTCACTAGTCCGCATAACATGTTGCTATCTTGGGGGGATTATGGGCGTTCTAGAAGCAACACCATCAGTACTGCAGTAATCAGTTGGCCCTTCCCTCCCATTCCCAGTGTACATATTCGCTGAACCCAATATTTCTGCACATGATAACACAGCACATTCAACAGCTTTAAGTCGATCTGTAAGATTGCACACAGAAGATTTAATAAGATCTATCAGTGCTTACACTGAAGTCGCTAGTGAAGAGCAGTCCAAGGAGTCAGACGGTACAGAGGGCAATAGTTTGCTCAAATCTCTCTGTGGTTTTGAGCTAGGGCCCAGTTTTGATACAGATACCCTTTTTGTAACCTTCATTTTTCCATCACATGGTGTCGTGTTGGCCTTAGCAGAATGGGTTTTGGAGAGTTTGGGCTGCTTAGGTGGGGGGGATAGGATTCGAGGTTCCCGGTGAAACAATAGTAAGGTTTTGGACAGACTCAATCTTTTTCGCAGTGTCTAAACTTGCAGGCTGCAATTCAGGTAATTGGTCCGAGTTTGAGGAAGATATACATATATTTGGAGGTTCAATGCCACTCTCAGTGCAAGTAGTTAGAGTTTTCTCTACACTTAGAATTTGCTTCTCGATGGCCCCCATTGCCTCTGTAATGAAATTCATGATGGACTGCCGCGACTTTGGAGGTGATTTCGCTAGAGCAGAACTCGGTTGTTTTGTTATATGGGGTTATGTGGCCCTAAGACACATTGTCGACATTGCTAAGTTAGCATGAGTTTTGCTTGCCCTATGCAGCTGCTTTTGCGCACGCCTCTGCCAAGAGTTTGTTTTCGCGACACTTTGCCTCTGCCCTGTACATGATAACAGATTGTTTTTCACTTTCTCAGCTTTCCCTTCAATTCTGTCTGAACATAATGTGCAAGGTCGGTCAACAATGTCTCTTGTTATTCTGTTCTGGTAAGTCCCTATTACATAGACAAAACATGCTACCAACAGCTGCAGTATGGAAGAATTGAGCTTTGATATGGCGTTGTTGCATGTTTTTGAATCACACTCGAAGAAAGCCGTTCCATGGAGCTGAGCTCTGCTGTTCCTATGATGTAAACCTTTGCGTTTAGGCTTTCAGGTAGGGGGTCTGCTAATAATGCCTAGAGATCTTCTGTTATATAAAATAACTTCTTACTACCAAGGGGAGGGTGATTAGGCCCAGTTATTTTGCCTTTTTCACAGTCTTTATAAAATGACGACTCCTTTTGTATTCTATGGTATTGTAACAATGCTAATGATTCTTGCCTTATGCATTTTGCTGCTAGTTGTGGTTCCATACTGTTTTATGAATCACTATAGTCAAAATAAACATTTTGAACTTATTTAGTGACTCTGATTATTTTTATTAAGGACAAGTACGTGAGAGCGAAAGAGTGTCTTGTTCCCGCGACTCTGAGGTGAGTCGGGAGTGCTCGTGTTCTGGGTTGTCTAAACATTCGTAGCTTCTTGATATTTGTAGGAGACCGAATGAGACAATATTGCTAGTCGGTTGGGATTTTGGGTACTAAGGTGATAGGATGTACACCCGTATTTACTGAGGTCCTGTTTTCTTGTGCATAGTTCTGTGTATGAGCAGAATCCCCGCAACATGGCGCCGCCAACGTTTGGTCTGGTTCTTATCTGCGAGACGCTTGAGTAGTGCTCGCGCTGGTCCACAATACCCTCACTTCTGTTTCCGGAGACAGCTGTGATGGAGTAACCTCCTATATGGAAATTTTTATAGGTTTATTCAAGCTTGAAGTTATAAAAAGGTATTTCTTTTCTTATAACCCGAGTTTGCGCTGCCACTCTTTAAGCTGTTCTACTGTCTTCTCTGTAATGGCTGTTGATATTCCGGCTCATAGCAGAGCCGGGCTGAGGGCGCACTTGACTCGTTATGCAGTCCCTGATGCTGGGGTCGCACTTAATTTCGTGGTGGAAGCCGATCCGGCTCACCAGTTTGAAGTTTTTTACTATTGGGTCACCTTTCCGGCGGTAAATGGGACTGATGATATGTTTCACACATATACTCCCACTGCCGTTCCTCAGCAGTATCAGCCTTATAGAGCTCTTGAGATTCCGCTTACAGCTTGGCAACACCGTATTTGGTTTAATGGCGCCCTTCCTCACCCATTAACGGCAGTCCGTTTAGGCCCTTTATCTATAGATGGGGCCACATGGCCCGTTTTGGCTGGGTTTACCGCACACCCACGTGCTTTTACAACTGCAACTCTGGCAGAGCTCCGCGTCTTACATACATCGTTAGTACGCGTATATAGAGCGGTAAAACAGTACGTAACACGCACCGTCCAGGTGGGACCACCTGGCGCTGCTGTACAACCTGCGGGTCCTGGTGGCGTGACCATCAGTCCCCTTATGGGTAATGCTGTTATGGGTAAACGCCCACAGAATAAGGATGAATTTCCTTATTGGCTTGCTGAAAAATTATACTCCTGTGGAGAAGCACAGGATTTTAACTATTAGTATACCTAAAGACTTAATTCCCGAATTGGCTGATTGTAACACCTGGGGCAGGGTATTTGCAGCGGTATATTCTATGTGTTTCGGCACTCCCTCCATAACCGTACTCTCCTCTGTGATTAAACGCGTTCAAGATGAACACGGAGCCAAAGCAGCTGTTGAGCTGGGGATGAGACTGGTGGGAGTGTTCGATGTGGTTGCTGATATGATCCTTGCGAATGTCAAGGGCGATGCCGTTAGCTTTCAAGTAGCAAACCGCTTAGAGGCGGTCGCGGAGGCTGAGAGACCACGAGAATTACCAAAGATTATTGCGAAGGCTTATAAAACCATAGGCCGCAATAGTCTGGGAAATAAGCCTACGACTCAAACACAAACACAGTCTCTAAATCAACAGAAAGCCCAGCCTGATAAGGAGGGGCGCCCTTTCTTTCCTAAAAAGAATTGGCAAAGAAATAAGAAACAGGGTTCCCAACAGCAGAAGCAGGGTTCGCGTGCCAGCTCACCGACCCCTGAAGCTTCTGAACATACTTATGACTTGCGTGATCGCGCTAAAATTAAGTCTCCTGATTATTTCAGGTTCCTGATCAGCGTTCTCCTCGTTCTTTACAGGAAACATCCGGCTCACAAGCCGGTGGAGGTGATCGCCATGATCGGGGTACAAGTCACCCTGCGTCACAACCTCGTGAACAGCCTCGACAGTTTGAAGTCAAGGACAAGCAGGGTGATTTCCCTCGTACCCGACCTCCTTTTCAAAAGAAAAAGGTTGCCGCATTAACAGCAAGATATGCCACAGACGGTGAGGACGCGACTCCTGGAATGGACATGGGCAGTGACTCTGCTCGACAGCGTGGCAGAAATTACCATAGTCAGGGAGGCTCTACGTCCCCGTCTGGATGTGACAGCAACTGACACATTTGTTACAATTGAGACTGCAGATACCCGGGTTGCGTCCCCGGATAGACTATACGAGATCATTTTCCAAATTGAAGGTGATATCATGCGTCCCATTAAGGTTGTTTTTTTGGGAGAATCTTACGGCTACATATGACATTTTATTGACGGAGAAGGATTGGCCTCCACCCTTTGTGTTAGCCTCTTCTAGAGGGGAAGATGTGATACGTCCGAGTTTTTCACGTTGTGTCCCTGAGGAACAAGCGCAGGCTTTCGCAGAGGAATGGGCTTTGGCCTTGGCCCCAGCGGTGTATCGCAATACGGTGGGTTGGGACGTTGATTCACCAGCTCATGAAATACCGTTGCGCTCTATGCCACAACCTCAACCTCAATATCCCATCAAACGAGAAGCGAAGGCTTCGGTTTGTCACATTCTAAGACAATTGGAGTATCAGGGGGTCATTGAGTCATGTATATCACCTATGAATAATCCTCTCTTTACTGTCCCTAAACCTGATGGTTCTTTTCGGATTGTATTGGATTATAGAAATTTGAACAGCCATTGCCACACCTTTGCGGTGCAAAACACACAGGGGCCGATTCCGATTCGGGCAGGAAATCTCTCCGACCGAGCCGGACCCGGAGAGATTTCCGACCGAATCGGACCCTAGCAGTCCGACCGAACGAGTACGATGCGTTCGCATGCTATCGGACTCGATTCAGTCGGACTCCCATTGAAGTCAATGGGAGCCGGTCGTACAACGCGTACGCGGGCTCCCATTGACTCAATGGGTGCGAGGCGAACAAGGGCGCCCCCTATAGCGGGTACGCGTCGAAGCGGGTCGCGCCGTACACGCACAGGTAGGGGGGACCCAGGGGTCCCCCCTGTGTGCGACTCGCGCGGCTAGGCATACAAGGGGGTCCGACACGGACCCCCAAAGTGCGGCTTCGACTGCTCTTTTGAGCCGGACGGCGCGAGTCGGTCGGACTGCTCGCAGCGCGCATCGTACTTACCCGGCCGGGGAACGTCTCCATTGCGCGGTGCGAGTCGTGTCCGTGCGAGTCGGTCGGAGCGGTTGGGTCCCGCAAACGAGTCGGTCGGCGATTTCGCATACGTTCGCATCGTACTCGCTCGCCTGGACGCACGTCCGACTCGGTCGGGAATCAGGGCTCCGAATCGGATCCGGTAATGCCGAGTCCGATTCGGAGCCCTACCGGCCGAGATCGGAATCGACCCCACACAGTTCAGCGCTGGTGAATAATATTGTTCGTAAAAAATACAAAACGACACTTGACATTTCGAATGGTTTCTACAGTCACAATCTCGACCGTGCGAGTGGTGACCTGACAGCATTCAGTGCCGTCGGAAATCAGAAAAAATTTACACGATTGCCTATGGGTTATAAGAATAGCCTCGGGCATTTGCGGCGAGCATTGTGTCTTTGTTGCATGACATTGACCCTGAGGCCTTGTCGTACGTTGATGACATCTATTTGACTGACGACGACCTCGCCCGCGTCTTGACCGAGTCGACCACATAATCTTATCTTTTGCCGAATTCGGTTATAAGTTCAATTTTGCAAAGTCACACATTGCCCATCTGGCCGTGCTCTTTTTAGGCTATGAGCTCAATAATGAGGGAAAGGGTCTAGCACCTCACTTCCTAGAGAAATGTGCACATTTGCAGCCACCTTCTTCTTTAAAAATGTTACAATCCCTGCTGGGTTTTTTTAAATTTCGGGAGGACTTACATTCCCAATTATGCCCAGCGTATCAAGCCGCTTTACGCGTTGATACAACCTAAGTTTTCATCTGCCAGCTGGCTTCCGGAACATTCTTCTGTTCTGCAGTCTTTGCAGGCAGATTTGCTTGCGACTAACTTCTTAATGACTCGTGATAACACCACCAACCTGGTAATACGTATTGTTTCAGGGGCAGTGGGCTTCACGTACTTAACATTCAATGAAGGTGACACAATACCTATTGCATACAAATCACACTTGTACACGGCGGCTGAAATGCGTTTTTCCTCTGTTGAGATAATCTTGACTGCAGTGCAGATGGCGATTCTAAAGGAACGCTCACTGGCGCAGGGCAAACGCATTCTAATGGTCACTCCCTTCCCTGCTTTGGAAGCGGTGACTTAAGCAAGTGTACCTAACTCGAAGGCATTACACCCACGTTGGATCCAGTGGGCTACTTCTTTGACGTCTTCGGATGTCACATTTGTCTTTGATCCATCTCTTCAGACTCAGGAGTTTTTACAGTATGAATTTGTTCATCCGCCTCCTTTGTCGCTTCTTCCTCTGAGTGAATACAAATGCATCATTTATACCGATGGCTCAGCGCAACCGGCCCCGGTTCCAAACATGCTTATTCTGCGGCTTGCGCTATTGTGGTTGGCTCCATTGAAGATGGAGAGTTTAAGTCTTCCATTGTGCACACTCAGGCACTAGGTGACTGTACGGTGCAATTGGCAGAGCTGCGTGCTCTTGTCCTTGCTCTCGAGTTTGCTGATCCTCTTGTGAATACTCTTATTGTGTGCGATTCTTACTATTGTGTCCAATCGTTCAATGACAACTTATTCTTTTGGTCTCAAAATGATTACCGCGATTCTAAAGGCAGCGCAATTAAGCATAAAACGCTTTGGGTTCGAGTGGCAGATCTTAAACAATGTCTGCCTCTCACACATGTTATTCACACTCTTGGCCACCAGCGTGTCGGAACTCACGCTCTTGGTAATACTTTGGCTGATGAAGTAGCCAAGTCTGCAGTAGCAACGTGTTCCGTAGCAGCAGTTACAATATCTATGACTAAGATTGATATTGAGATTCTGGCAGCGATCGCTGCAACTAGGGAGGGAGGTAATTCTCCTGCAGGTTTCCCTTCTAAGTACTCTTATCATGTAACTCCCGAACAGGTTCCTTATGCTAACATTCCTTCAGTTGGGGATCGGCTGATTCCCAACTCTGACCGCAGACAAGCATTGATCAAGGCCGCACACGAAGGCATTGCTTCGGCACATGCTGGTGTGTCGGCAACAGTCTCTATTCTTCAGCAACGTTACTGGTGGCGTGGTTTATATAAACAGACTCGTAACTATGTTCTTTGCTGTGATGTTTGTCAACAAATCAAGCCTTCTACGGCCCCACGACCGCCACAAAAATAGCTCTATATTTCTAATAGACATTTTGGCTGTGTCTATCTTGATCACTGCGGTCCTTTTTCTTCTGATACTGCATACAAGTATATCTTGGTTGCAGTTTATTCGTGCACTCGATTCCTGTGGGTATGGCCACAACGTAGTGCTGACGCTTGAAATGTCATCAGGGATTTGCGTGTCTTTATCGGGATGTTTGCCTGTGGTACCTTCCATTCTGACCAAGGTCCAGCGTTTGCCTCTAAGGCTTACAAGGATGCGATGAAGTCGTTGGGGGTACAGGTGCAGTTTTCATCTCCATACAGGCCTGAGGGCAATTCAGTTGTGGAGCGAAGGAACCGTGACTTAAAGCAATCCTTGACAGCTAGAGTCTTAGGTACTGGCAGGGACTGGCTATCCCACTTGTATGGGGTCCAACGTGCACTAAATAATCTCCCTAGCAGGTCTCTGGGTGGGCGGACCCCTTACGAAATGCTCTTTGGCTTTCACATGTTTGTTCCTGACCTTGATAGTCTGGACATTGTGGCGGCTGCCTCTAAGTTTGACATAGATAATCATTCTGCTATGTTACAGGATCTACAAAAGACACATGATACTTTGGCAACTGAGCATTTACCATCTTCGCCTGCTGATGCACTACTGAATCCTGTTACCGGTTGGCTTCCTAAAATTGGGGATCTGGTGAGAGAGAAGATTGAAAACAAAAAAGAATTTGGTCCCTCTTACCGTGCTCCTGTTTCAGTACTTGGGCTGAAGGGTACTCGTACAGTCATTTTACCACCGTTGCCAGGTCGCAAAGACAACAGGTACATCTCAGTGGACAATGTCAAGTTACACCGTGTGGCCGATTCAAAATAGTGTGACACCTGCAGTTTCGTGCAACGCAATATCCTTAGCACCGTTAACTTTGTCTTCACCTGCTGCCACAAGAATGTCTGCTCATATGATGGACACTGTAATTGATCTTCAGCCTTTGCGACAATCATCATCTTCTGCAATGGATATTGTGTGCCCTTTTCCGGCTATTGATTCCGTGAGTGAGATGCCATCTAGCCCACGAGTACCAATGGACGATTTGATGCTTTCACCTTTGCTTGCAAGTCCAGTGAGTGCCTGTGATGGAGAACCGGCACACATCTCCATTCGCAGTATAAAGTCCTACCTGCCTTTTCGGAAAGCTGTGAAAACATACCTCTTCCCTCCGTTATAAGCTGTCTCGTTCTGTAATTTGCTTTGCAGTTTTCCGCAGTCAGCGCCGGGACGCCCCTTTGCTGGGGGAGCCGTGCGCTCTATAAAAATCTATAACATAACATAACATAACCTTTCTTCTGGCTCGTACTCCTCATCATCCAATTTGTCTGATGCACCTAAGTCTAAATTGCGTGTCTTTTACTCCTGGTTCAAAAAGACATACTTCGTTCCCCCATGGACCTACATTTGGTTGATGCTTATCCTGATATTTCTCTTCATGTCAATTGGATTTGTGACAGTGTTCTTTTTACTTATAAATGGCCATTATCTCCCTGAATGCTCTGCAGTAAAAATGGTCGATGGAACTTTGGCTCCTCACACGTCGTCCCATATCATGAAACGTGACCAGTCTTTTGTGAATATTTCAGCTTTCCCAGTTCCTGATGGCATAGTTTGGGACAAAGTAGCTTACGAAATTCATGGCCCGACTGAGGTCCTTAGAGTTCCGTACGTATTTCGCGTCTCATTAGGAGATGTGGTGACACAGGACATACGTTCGGATGATTGGGATGTGCAGGCAGTTCATGCATTGTTTTCAGATTTAAAATATTATGCTGCCTTTGATGCTGAAGATTTGTATTTAAATTCTGCCAATTATGGTGATCTCTTTTGCTATCAACATTATGGGCATCATTTTTTACACAAAACAAACACCATGAGACCTGTTTTTAATTTTACCCAATGGGAACATTGTCCAACTCCCTTACAGGGGAGTTCTAAAACTCTTAGGAATAAGTTCACCTATTTTTCTAATTATGATTTGACTAATCCTGAATCCTATTATTTTAGGCTTCAAAAATCCCCTACATCTAAGTACCTGTTATCCCACACTAAACTAATTTACGCCAACTTGCTTAGAACACAGTTGGCCACACACGGTTATGACCATTGGAAACAGACTATAGATTTAAAATCAACCTGGGGCAGAAAGCCATGGCAGGTTCAGGGCGCTGAGGCATTACATTGTGCCTGCCTGATCCCGACTCAATTGCTGTTTTTAAATGGAACCATTTACCAAACATCCTGTTATGGCCTTGCAACTGTCAAAAACCTAAATACCCCCTCCATTCCTTCATTAGCTGAATATGATAATTGGCGGTTACATAATAACTACACCATTGAGGCTTTGCAGGCTCTCCTTCAAAATGCCTCCTTTAATGTTTCTGAGGTTGATTCATTAGGATGGTTGTTGTGGCAAACTAATGCTAATGCATGCCAGTTGCATTTCTATAATGTTACACCTGGTTTCATTCAGACTAAGCCTGACCCTCGTTATACACCTCATCATTCGGTGACTACATACTTGGTAGGTAAATTGTGCCAGCAGTGGCTAGAACACTCTACCCTTGCATCTGTCAAACAGCACCTTTCAATCCTATTGAATGATATAGATTTGGCTGATTTTCTCCTAGGCCCACGTAATCCAAGGGCCAAGAGATTTCTTTATGCCTCTTATAACGAAATTTGGAAACTGTCACAGATGGAAGCCGCCTTCCGTCTGCGTCAAATTGACCAGGCAAACTTGGAAAAAGTCCTTGCTGTAGTGGACAACAGCATTAACACGCTTTCTTCACGCATCTACACCTTAGACAATATTGTTTCTTCTGTAATAGATATTGTGCAAAGTGATGTTTCTGTGTTATATCATGGTCAGAATCAGTTACGGTCGGTCATGCAATTTGCTTGGACATTGCAGACACTGAAAATGGGTAAAGTGCCTTGGGATTATTTGAATGCCACTGCTTTATTTTTGCCTTTTAACCTGACTGATAAACAGAAGTTTATGTCCATGAAAGATGCTGTATATACGCTGTTACATATTGAACAATTGGAGCCTTTGCCGTTCTCCGTAGCGGAAACAGACTCAGCTGTTTGGTTAATTCATGGCGTTATCACTTTGCCCTTTGCCCTTTTCACTTTTTCAATTTAAATCATGTGTGCAACACTTTCCTGTTGGCCGCTTTGAACCGCTTGGCAGTGCTTTTCTGCATGAATTATGGGTCCTGCCCTTTGCTTATCGGTGTTTGAGGGAGGATAAAGAAGTTTTCCTCACTGGGGAGGAGTGTGATTCGTTAGTGGGTCACTCTCTAGTGTGCAAACACGTTAAATTACACGGCGAGTGCAACGTGTCAGCACCCAATCTAGCTTGCTTTTTAAAAGGGACCCCCAGTACCATCCGTCACGCCTGTCTTTACATTGCTTACTAACGGCAGCTATCTCATTTTAAACAATCAAGACTGCTGTGGTTTGCGGGCGGGTGTCCCATACTTGGTAACTGTTTCCCAGCGCGTAACTTGCTGTAGCAATGTCCTTTTCCCACCCCCGCAAGGGAGTTTAGATTCTTCGCTTTGGCCTTAAATTCCGACTTTGAAAACAGAGTTCAACAAGTTGAGCAGGCTCAAAGCCCTTTTATTCCAACAAGAGGTGGCCCTCACTTCCGCCCGTGAAACATTCAGATTGCAGGTGGCTCGGACCTCAAGTGAGATACAGTCGCTTCTTAACACTAACCTCCCACTTCATTTTGGGGAACTGGTTCACCAAATATTTAATGCATCTGATACGACAGGCCTTGCCCATTTTTTTAAATGTGTGGTATCTGGCCTGGTCTCTTCCTTTCAAACTATATTCGGGGTAATACCAGCTTTTATTCATTCTATATTTTCCAGTGTTTTCGGAGGGTTCCCCTTAATATTAGCGCTGACAGCTGGTGTCCTGCTTCTCCTCCTTGTGCTTCGTAATGGCTGCTCACTTTGTGGCCCTGCACAGACCCGCCCAGCTACAACTGTGCCATGATCGCCTATATGAGGCTTTTGGATGCTTGCCTTTAGCAACGCTTGGCGTGAGTGACGACTTGACATTCCGCTTTGCCTACTTTACTTGCGTGCAGCCAGTGCTTCATTGCAAAAGATGTAATTTCTCCTGGGTGATGGAACTTTGCTTATCGAACACGTGGTGTCCAATCCCTGATTTCAGCAGGTTGATGGGTCCCTTAGAAGCACATGACAAGGCTTGTTCTGTGGATGGTCAAATGACGCGTGCAGCTTTACTTGGAATCTTGGATCAATGGGATGTCTGTGCCGCTGCGCAGAGTTTCCTGCAATGAAGTTTCATTGAATATCACGCAAGTTTCCCATTTATACTGTTGGATGCTCCTGCTTGTGAGGAACATGATTGTTCCTTCGACTTACTAAATTGGATGTCATCGCTTTTTTCCTCAAATGACAAGGATGAACTATTGGAAGGAATTGCATTCCTTTGCACCGAAACCTGCATGGATTGACTACTTGGTTCGTTCCTACTCCACTGTCTGGAATACTGACTCTTTTTTCAATCTCAAAGTGCCTTTAGCTTTTTTTTTCGTTTCAAACTTTCCCTTTTTTTTCCGATTTGTTTTTTTTTAGAAAGTCCCTCACCAATATTTTAAACACTGCCGGACTTTTGAACCCCGTTTTTGTTCTTCTGTCTATGTCCTACTGACTTACCAGGGGGAGGGTGTTATATGGGGTTATGTGGCTCTAAGACACATTGTCGACATTGCTAAGTTAGCAGGAGTTTTGCTTGCCCTATGCAGCTGCTTTTGCGCACGCCTCTGCCAAGAGTTTGTTTTCGCGACACTTTGCCTCTGCCCTGTACACGATAACAGATTGTTTTTCACGTTCTCAGCTTTCCCTTCAATTCTGTCTGAACATATTGTGCAAGGTCGGTCAACAATGTCTCTTGTTATTCTGTTCTGGTAAGTCCCTATTACCTAGACAAAACATGTTACCAACAGCTGCAGTATGGAAGAATGTTATGTTATGTTAACCGGATTTATATAGCGCGCAGCTGCCCCAGCAAAGAGGCGTCCCGGCGCTGCCAGCCACAGAGAGTATCAGAGTACAGGAGAGACTGGTAACCAAAGGGAAAAAGAAAAGAACAGGCAGCCTAAGCAGGTGAAAAGAGAAGGGTCTTAATTGCTTTCCTGAAAACCAACAAGTGATTTAAACAGCGAATCGGAGGGGGCAGAGAATTCCATAGCTTAGTGGCCATGTAGTGGAAAGATCGACCACCGGCCCGGACACGCTTCACCCGGGGAACAGTGACTAAGTACTGCCCCGAGGAACGGAGCTCGCGCGTGGATTCGTAGGGGGTTAACATATTGGCGAGGAGGCTGGGTGAGGCTAATTTCAGGATCTTAAAGGATAGGCAAAGTGCCTTAAATTGAATACGTTTAGCCACCGGAAGCCAGTGAAGCCGCCGAACGGCGTCAGTAGCGGAACAGTGACGTGGGAGCCCTAAGAGGGCTCTGGCAGCCGCGTTCTGCACACGCTGTAATCGCATAACCTCAGCCTGATCGAGCTTTGATATGGCGTTGTTGCATGTTTTTGAATCACACTCTAAGAAAGCCGTTCCATGGAGCTGAGCTCTGCTGTTCCTATGATGTAAACCTTTGCGTTTAGGCTTTCAGGTACGGGGTCTGCTAATAATGCCTAGAGATCTTCTGTTATATAAAATAACTTCTTACTACCAAGGGGAGGGTGATTAGGCCCAGTTATTTTGCCTTTTTCACAGTCTTTATAAAATGACGACTCCTTTTGTATTCTATGGTATTGTAACAATGCTAATGATTCTTGCCTTATGCATTTTGCTGCTAGTTGTGGTTCGCATACTGTTTTATGAATCACTATAGTCAAAATAAACATTTTGAACTTATTTAGTGACTCTGATTATTTTTATTGTGGACAAGTACGTGAGAGCGAAAGAGTGTCTTGTTCCCGCGACTCTCAGGTGAGTCGGGAGTGCTCGTGTTCTGGGTTGTCTAAACATTCGTAGCTTCTTGATATTTGTAGGAGACCGAATGAGACACTATTGCTAGTCGGTTGGGATTTTGGGTACTAAGGTGATAGGAGGTACACCCCTATTTACTGAGGTCCTGTTTTCTTGTGCATAGTTCTGTGTATGAGCAGAATCCCCGCAACATGGCGCCGCCAACGTTTGGTCTGGTTCTTATCTGCGAGACGCTTGAGTAGTGCTCGTGCTAGTCCACAATACCCTCACTTCTGTTTCCGGAGACAGCTGTGATGAAGTAACCTCCTATATTGACATTTTTATAGGTTTATTCAAGCTTGAAGTTTTAAAAAGGTATTTCTTTTCTTATAACCCGAGTTTCCTCTGCCACTCTTTAAGTTGTTCTACTGTCTTCTCTGTAATGGCTGTTGATATTCCGGCTCATAGCAGAGCCGCGCTGAGGGCGCACTTGACTCGTTATGCAGTCCCTGATGCTGGGGCCGCGCTTATTTTCGTGGTGGAAGCCGATCCGGCTCACCAGTTTGAATTTTTTTACTCTTGGGTCACCTTTCCATCGGTGGATGGGACTGATGATATGTTTCACACATATACTCCCACTGCCGTTCCTCAGCAGTATCAGCCTTATAGAGCTCTTGAGATTCCGCTTACAGCTTGGCAACATCGTATTTGCTTTAATGGCGCCCTTCCTCACCCATTAATGGCAGTCTGTTTAGGCCCTTTATCTATAGATGGGGCCACAGGGCCCGTTTTGGCTGGGTTTACCCCACACCCACGTGCTTTTACAACTGCAACTCTGGCAGAGCTTCGCGTCTTACATACATCATTAGTACGCGTATATAGAGTGGTAATACAGTACGTAACACGCACCGTCCAGGTTGGACCACCTGGCACTGCTGTACAGCCTGCGGGTCCTGGTGGCGTGACCATCAGTACCTTTATGGTTAATGCTGTTATGGGCAAGCGCCCACAGAATAAGGATGAATTTCCTTATTGGCTTGCTGAAAAATTTGGACAGATAGAAGCTGTCTTTCCTAATACCACTCCTGTGGAGAAACACAGGATCTTAACTATTAGTATACCTAAAGACTTAATTCTCGAATTGACTGATTGTAACACCTGTGGCAGGGTGTTTGCAGCGGTATATTCTATGTGTTTCGGCACTCCCTCCATGACTGTACTCCCCTCTGTGATTTAACGCGTTCAAGATGAACACGGAGCCGAAGCGGCTGTTGAGCTGGGGATGAGACTGGTGGGAGTGTTCGACGTGGTTGCTGATATGATCCTTGCGAATGTCAAGGGCGATGCCGTTAGCTTTCAAGTAGCAAACCGCTTAGAGGCGGTCGCGGAGGTTGAAAGACCACGAGAATTACCAAAGATTATTCCGAAGGCTTATAAAACCATAGGCCGCAATAGTCTGGGAAATAAGCCTACGACTCAAACACAAACGAAGTCTCTAAATCAACAGAAAGCCCAGCCTGATAAGGAGGGGTGCCATTTCTTTCCTAAAAAGAATTGGCACAGAAATAAGAAACAGGGTTCCCAACAGCAGAAGCAGGGTTCGCGTGCCAGCTCACCGACCCCTGAAGCTTCTGAACGTACTTATGACTTGCGCGATCGTGCTAAAATTAAGTCTCCTGATAGATTTCAGGTTCCTGATCAGCGTTCTCCTCGTTCTTTACAGGAAACATCAGGCTCACAAGCCGGTGGAGGTGATCGCCAGGCTCGGGGTACAAGTCAACCTGCGTCACAACCTCGTGAACAGCCTCGTCAGTTTGAAGTCAAGGACAAGCAGGGTGATTTCCCTCGTACCCGACCTCCTTTTCAAAAGAAAAAGGTTGCCGCATTAACAGCAAGATATGCCACAGACGGTGAGGACGCGACTCCTGGATTGGACATGGGCAGTGACTCTGCTCGACAGCGCGGCAGAAGTTACCATAGTCAGGGAGGCTCTACGTCCCCGTCTGGATGTGACAGCAACTGACACATTAGTTACAATTGAGACTGCAGATACCCGGGTTGCCCCCCCGGATAGACTATACGAGGTCATTTTCCAAATTGAAAGTGATATCATGCGTCCCATTAAGGTTGTTTTTTGGGAGAATCTAATGGCTACATATGACATTTTATTGTCGGAGAAGGATTGGCCTCCACCCTTTGTGTTAGCCTCTTCTAGAGGGGAAGATGTGATACTTTCGAGTTTTTCACGTTGTGTCCCCGAGGAACAAGCGCAGGCTTTCGCAGAGGAATGGGCTTTGGCCTTGGCCCCAGCGGTGTATCGCAATCAGGTGGGTTGGGACGTTGATTCACCAGCTCATGAAATACCATTGCGCTCTATGCCACAACCTCAACCTCAATATCCCATCAAACGAGAAGCCAAGGCTTCGGTTTGGCACATTCTAAGACAATTGGAGTATCAGGGGGTCATTGAGTCATGTATATCACCTATGAATAATCCTCTCTTTACTGTCCCTAAACCTGATGGTTCTTTTCGGATTGTATTGGATTATAGAAATTTGAACAGCCATTGCCGGACCTTTGCGGTGCAAAACACACACAGTTCAGCGCTGGTGAATAATATTGTTCGTAAAAATAGAAAACGACACTTGACATTTCGAATGGTTTCTACAGTCACAATCTCGACCGTGCGAGTGGTGACCTGACAGCATTCAGTGCCGTCGGTAATCAGAAAAAATTTACACGATTGCCTATGGGGTATGAGAATAGCGCCGGGGCATTTGCGGCGCGCATTTTGTCTTTATTGCATGACATTGACCCTGAGGCCTTGTCGTACGTTGATGACATCTATTTGACTGACGATGACCTCGCCCCGTATCTTGACTGAGTCGACCACATAATCTTATCTTTTGCCGATTTCGGTTATAAGTTCAATTTTGCAAAGTCACACATTGCCCATCTGGCAGTGCTCTTTTTGGGCTATGAGCTCAATAATGAGGGAAAGGGTCTAGCACCTCACTTCCTAGAGAAATGTGCACATTTGCAGCCACCTTCTTCTTTAAAAAAGTTACAATCCCTGCTGGGTTTTTTAAATTTCGGGAGGACTTACATTCCGGATTATGCCCAGCCTATCAAGCCGCTTTACGCGTTGATACAACCTAAGTTTTCATCTGCCAGCTGGCTTCCGGAACATTCTTCTGTTCTGCAGTCTTTGCAGGCGGATTTGCTTGCGACTAACTTCTTAATGACTCGTGATAACACCACCAACCTGGTAATACGTATTGTTTCAGGGGCAGTGGGCTTCACGTACTTAACATTCAATGAAGGTGACACAATACCTATTGCATACAAATCACACTTGTACACGGCGGCTGAAATGCGTTTTTCCTCTGTTGAGAAAATCTTGACTGCAGTGCAGATGGCAATTCTAAAGGAACGCTCACTGGCGCAGGGCAAACGCATTCTAATGGTCACTCCCTTCCCTGCTTTGGAAGCGGTGACTTAAGCAAGTGTACCTAACTCGAAGGCATTACACCCACGTTGGATCCAGTGGGCTACTTCTTTGATGTCTTCGGATGTCACATTTGTCTTTGATCCATCTCTTCAGACTCAGGAGTTTTTACAGTATGAATTTGTTCATCCGCCTCCTTTGTCGCTTCTTCCTCTGAGTGAATACAAATGCATCATTTATACCGATGGCTCGGCGCAACCGGCCACGGGTTCCAAACATGCTTATTCTGCGGCTTGCGCTATTGTGGCTGGCTCCATTGAAGATGGAGAGTTTAAGTCTTCCATTGTGCACACTCAGGCACTAGGTGACTGTACGGCGCAATTGGCAGAGCTGCGTGCTCTTGTCCTTGCTCTCGAGTTTGCTGATCCTCTTGTGAATACTCTTATTGTGTGCGATTCTTACTATTGTGTCCAATCGTTCAATGACAACTTATTCTTTTGGTCTCAAAATGATTACCGCGATTCTAAAGGCAGCGCAATTAAGCATAAAATGCTTTGGGTTCGAGTGGCAGATCTTAAACAACGTCTGCCTCTCACACATGTTATTCACACTCTTGGCCACCAGCGTGTCGGAACTCACGCTCTTGGTAATACTTTGGCTGATGAAGCAGCCAAGTCTGCAGTAGCAACGTGTTCGGTAGCAGCAGTTACAAGATCTATGACTAAGACTGATATTGAGATTCTGGCAGCGATCGCTGCAACTAGGGAGGGAGGTAATTATCCTGCAGGTTTCCCTTCTAAGTACTCTTATCATGTAACTCCCGAACAGGTTCCTTATGCTAACATTCCTTCAGTTGGGGATCGGCTGATTCCCAACTCTGACCGCAGACAAGCATTGATCAAGGCCGCACACGAAGGCATTGCTTCGGCACATGCTGGTGTGTCGGCAACAGTCTCTATTCTTCAGCAACGTTACTGGTGGCGTGGTTTATATAAACAGACTCGTAACTATGTTCTTTGCTGTGATGTTTGTCAACAAATCAAGCCTTCTACGGCCCCACGACCGCCACAAAAATAGCTCTGTATTTCTAATAGACCTTTTGGCTGTGTCTATCTTGATCACTGCAGTACTTTTTCTTCTGATACTGCATACAAGTATATCTTGGTTGCAGTTGATTCGTGCACTCGATTCCTGTGGGTATGGCCACAACGTAGTGCTGATGCTTGAAATGTCACCAGGGATTTGCGTGTCTTTATCGGGATGTTTGCCTGTGGTACCTTCTATTCTGACCAAGGTCCAGCGTTTGCCTCTAAGGCTTACAAGGATGCGATGAAGTCGTTGGGGGTACAGGTGCAGTTTTCGTCTCCATACAGGCCTGAGGGCAATTCAGTTGTGGAGCGAAGGAACCGTGACTTAAAGCAATCCTTGACAGCTAGAGTCTTAGGTACTGGCAGGCACTGGCTATCCCACTTGTATGGGGTCCAACGTGCACTAAATAATCTCCCTAGAAGGTCTCTGGGTGGGCGGACCCTTTACGAAATGCTCTTTGGCTTTCACATGTTTGTTCCTGACCTTGATGGTCTGGACATTGTGGCGGCTGCCTCTAAGTTTGACATAGATAATCATTCTGCTATGTTACAGGATCTACAAAAGACACATGATACTTTGGCAACTGAGCATTTACCATCTTCGCCTGCTGATGCACTACTGAATCCTGTTACCGGTTGGCTTTCTAAAATTGGGGATCTGGTGAGAGAGAAGATTGAAAACAAAAAAGAATTTGGTCCCTCTTACCGTGCTCCTGTTTCAGCACTTGGGCTGAAGGGTACTCGTACAGTCATTTTACCACCGTTGCCAGGTCGCAAAGACAACAGGTACATCTCAGTGGACAATGTCAAGTTACACCGTGTGGCCGATTCTAAATAGTGTGACACCTGCAGTTTCGTGCAACGCAATATCCTTAGCACCGTTAACTTTGTCGTCACCTGCTGCCACAAGAATGTCTGCTCATATGATGGACACTGTAATTGATCTTCAGCCTTTGCGACAATCATCATCTTCTGCAATGGATATTGTGTGCCCTTTTCCGGCTATTGATTCCGTGAGTGAGATGCCATCTAGCCCACAAGTACCAATGGACGATTTGATGCTTTCACCTTTGCTTGCAAGTCCAGTGAGTGCCTGTGATGGAGAACCGGCACACATCTCCATTCGCAGTATAAAGTCCTACCTGCCTTTTCGGAAAGCTGTGAAAACATACCTCTTCCCTCCGTTATAAGCTGTCTCGTTCTGTGATTTGCTTTGTAGTTTTCCACAGTCAGCGCCGGGACGCCCCTTTGCTGGGGCAGCCGTGCGCTCTATAAAAATCTATAACATAACATAACCTTTCTTCTGGCTCGTCCTCCTCATCATCCAGTTTGTCTGATGCACCTAAGTCTAAATTGCGTGTTTTTTACTCCTGGTTCAAAAAGACATACTTCGTTCCCCCATGGACCTACATTTGGTTGGTGCTTATCCTGATATTTCTCTTCATGTCAATTGGATTTGTGACAGTGTTCTTTTTACTTATAAATGGCCATTATCTCCCTGAACGCTCTGCAGTAAAAATGGTCGATGGAACTTTGGCTCCTCACACGTCGTCCCATATCATGAAACGTGACCAGTCGTTTGTGAATATTTAAGCTTTCCCAGTTCCTGATGGAATAGTTTGGGACAAAGTAGCTTACGAAATTCATGGCCCGACTGAGGTCCTTAGAGTTCTGTACGTATTTCGCGTCTCATTAGGAGATGTGGTGACACAGGACATACATTCGGATGATTGGGATGTGTAGGCAGTTCATGCATTGTTTTCAGATTTAAAATATTATGCTGCCTTTGATGCTGAAGATTTGTATTTAAATTCTGCCAATTATGGTGATCTCTTTTGCTATCAACATTATGGGCATCATTTTTTACACAAAACAAACACCATGGGACCTGTTTTTAATTTTACCCAATGGGAACATTGTCCAACTCCCTTACAGGGGAGTTCTAAAACTCTTAGGAATAAGTTCACCTATTTTTCTAATTATGATTTGACTAATCCTGAATCCTATTATTTTAGGCTTCAAAAATCCCCTACATCTAAGTACCTGTTATCCCACACTAAACTAATTTACGCCAACTCGTTTAGAACACAATTGGCCACACACGGTTATGACCATTGGAAACAGACTATAGATTTAAAATCAATCTGGGGCACAAAGCCATGGCAGGTTTAGGGCACTGAGGCATTACATCGTGCCTGCCTGATCCCGACTCAATTGCTGTTTTTAAATGGAACCATTTACCAAACATCCTGTTATGGCCTTGCAACTGTCAAAAACCTAAATACCCCCTCCATTCCTTCATTAGCTGAATATGATAATTGGCGGTTACATAATAACTACACCATTGAGGCTTTGCAGGCTCTCCTTCAAAATGCCTCCTTTAATGTTTCTGAAGTTGATTCATTAGGATGGTTGTTGTGGCAAACTAATGCTAATGCATGCCAGTTGCGTTTCTATAATGTTACACCTGGTTTCATTCAGACTAAGCCTGACCCTCGTTATCCACCTCATCATTCGGTGACTACATACTTGGTAGGTAAATTGTGCCAGCAGTGGCTAGAACACTCTACCCTTGCATCTGTCAAACAGCACCTTTCAATCCTATCGAATGATATAGATTTGGCTGATTTTCTCCTAGGCCCACGTAATCCAAGGGCCAAGAGATTTCTTTATGCCTCTTATAATGAAATTTGGAAACTGTCACAGATGGAAGCCGCCTTCCGTCTCCGTCAAATTGACCAGGCAAACTTGGAAAAAGTCCTTGCTGTAGTGGACAACAGCATTAACACGCTTTCTTCACGCATCTACACCTTAGACAATATTGTTTCTTCTGTAATAGATATTGTGCAAAGTGATGTTTCTGTGTTATATCATGGTCAGAATCAGTTACGGTCGGTCACGCAATTTGCTTGGACATTGCAGACACTGAAAATGGGTAAAGTGCCTTGGGATTATTTGAATGCCACTGCTTTATTTTTGCCTTTTAACCTGACTGATAAACAGAAGTTTATGTCCATGAAAGATGCTGTATATACGCTGTTAAATATTGAACAATTGGAGCCTTTGCCGTTCTCCGTAGCGGAAACGGACTCTGCTGTTTGGTTAATTCATGGAGTTATCACTTTGCCCTTTTCGCTTTTTCAATTTAAATCATCTGTGCAACACTTGATTGTTGGCCGCTTTGAACCGCTTGGCAGTGCTTTTCTGCATGAATTATGGGTCCTGCCCTTTGCTTATCGGTGTTTGAGGGAGGATAAAGAAGTTTTCCTCACTGGGGAGGAGTGTGATTCGGTAATGGGTCACTCTCTAGTGTGCAAACACGTTAAATTACACGGCGAGTGCAACGTGTCAGCGCCCAATCTAGCTTGCTTTTTAAAAGGGACCCCAGTACCATCCGTCACGCCTGTCTTTACATTGCTTACTAACGGCAGCTATCTCATTTTAAACAATCAAGACTGCTGTGGTTTGCGGGTGGGTGTCCCATACTTGGTAACTGTTTCCCAGCGCGTAACTTGCTGTAGCAATGTCCTTTTCCCGCCCCCGCAAGGGAGTTTAGATTCTTCGCTTTGGCCTTAAATTCCGACTTTGAAAACAGAGTTCAACAAGTTGAGCATGCTCAAAGCCCTTTTATTCCAACAAAAGGTGGCCCTCACTTCTGCCCGTGAAACATTCAGATTGCAGGTGGCTTGGACCTCAAGTGAGATACAGTCGCTTCTTAACACTAACCTCCCACTTCATTTTGGGGAACTGGTTCACCAAATATTTAATGCATCTGATATGACAGGCCTTGCCCATTTTTTTAAATGTGTGGTATCTGGCCTGGTCTCTTCCTTTCAAACTATATTCGGGGTAATACCAGCTTTTATTCATTCTATATTTTCCAGCGTTTTCAGAGGGTTCCCCTTAATATTAGCGCTGGCAGCTGGTGTCCTGCTTCTCCTCCTTGTGCTTCGTAATGGCTGCTCACTTTGTGGCTCTGCACAGACCGGCCCAGCTACAACTGTGCCGTGATCGCCTATATGAGGCTTTTGGATGCTTGCCTTTAGCAACGCTTGGCGTGAGTTACGACTTGACATTCCGCTTTGCCTACTTTACTTGCGTGCAGCCAGTGCTTCATTGCAAAAGATGTCATTTCTCCTGGACGATGGAACTTTGCTTATCGAACACGTGGTGTCCAATCCCTGATTTCAGCCGGTTGATGAGTCCCTTAGAGGCGCATGACGAGGCTTTTTCTGTGGATGGTCAAATGACGTGTGCAGCTTTACTTGGAATCTTGGATCAATGGGATGTCTGTGCGGCTGCGCAGACTTTCCTGCAATGAACATTCATTGAATATCATGCAAGTTTCCCATTTATACTGTTGGATGCTCCTGCTTGTGAGGAACATGATTGTTCCTTCAACTTACTAAATTGGATGTCATCGCTTTTTTCCTCAAATGACAAGGATGAACTATTGGAAGGAATTGCATTCCTTTGCACCCAAACCTTCATGGATTGACTACTTGGTTCGTCCCTACTCCACTGTCTGGAATAAAGACTCTTTTTTCAAGCTCAAAGTGCCTTTAGCTTTTTTTTTCGTTTTGAACTTTCCCTTTTTCTCCGATTTGTTTTTTTTTAGAAAGTCCCTCACCAATATTCTAAACACTGCCAGACTTTTGAACTCTGTTTTTGTTCTTCTGTCTATGTCCTACTGACTTACCAGGGGAGGGTGTTATATGGGGTTATGTGGCCCTAAGACACATTGTCGACATTGCTAAGTTAGCAGGAGTTTTGCTTGCCCTATGCTGCTGCTTTTGCGCACGCCTCTGCCAAGAGTTTGTTTTCGCGACACTTTGCCTCTGCCCTGTACATGATAACAGATTGTTTTTCACGTTCTCAGCTTTCCCTTCAATTCTGTCTGAACATATTGTGCAAGGTCGGTCAACAATGTCTCTTGTTATTCTGTTCTGGTAAGTCCCTATTACCTAGACAAAACATGTTACCAACAGCTGGAGTATGGAAGAATCGAGCTTTGATATGGCGTTGTTGCATGTTTTTGAATCACACTCGAAGAAAGCCGTTCCATGGAGCTGAGCTCTTCTGTTCCTATGATGTAAACCTTTGCGTTTAGGCTTTCAGGTACGGGGTCTGCTAATAATGCCTAGAGATCTTCTGTTATATAAAATAACTTCTTACTACCAAGGGGAGGGTGATTAGGCCCAGTTATTTTGCCTTTTTCACAGTCTTTATAAAATGATGACTCCTTTTGTATTCTTTGGTATTGTAACAATGCTAATGATTCTTGCCTTATGCATCTTGCTACTAGTTGTGGTTCGCATACTGTTTTATGAATCACTATAGTCAAAATAAACATTTTGAACTTATTTAGTGACTCTGATTATTTTTATTGTGGACTAGTACGTGAGAGCGAAAGAGTGTCTTGTTCCTGCGACTCTGAGGTGAGTCGGGAGTGCTCGTGTTCTGGGTTGTCTAAACATTCGTAGCTTATTGATATTTGTAGGAGACCGAATGAGACACTATTGCTAGTCGGTTGGGATTTTGGGTACTAAGGTGATAGGAGGTACACCCCTATTTACTGAGGTCCTGTTTTCTTGTGCATAGTTCTGTGTATGAGCAGAATCCCCGCAACAGTTTCCTTTTCCCCATGACCACGTAAGAAGACACCACAGAGTAAAATAAAATAAAATCTACACATACTAACAATAAAGTAACAACAAAATGTAACGGTCAAAGTTTACAGTACTATAACAGGAGAAATCGTTGCAGGCCCAGAGGGTGGATGAATCACAATCGTTGCCAGAGCACACATCAAAGAGGGGGGGCCCAGCCCTGCCTTCTCCTGCCCTTGGCCCGGGCTGTGCCCAGGCGCAGCCCTTGGTGGTTTTTAAAGTGCCTCCTGGCGTGGTTGATCATGCTGGCATCGGGCAGGCAGGCCACTATGGGGTGTGGGTCTTGTAGTCCTGATCCTGGTCCTGTCAGGCAGCAAGCGGCAGCAGCGCAGAACACGAGCGTCCCGCGATGCGGGAGCCCTTGGTGGTTTTTAAAGCGCCTCCTGGCGCGGTTGATGATGCTGGAGGCAGGCAGGCCGCTATGGGGTCTGGGTCTTGTAGTCCTGACCCTGGTCCTGTCAGGCAGCAAGTGGCAGCAGCGCAGAAAACGGGCGTCCCGCGCTGTAGTATCCCTTAGTTGTTTTTAAACCCCCTCCTGGCGCGGTTGATTATGCTGGCGTCGGGCAGGCAGGCCGCTATGGGGTCTGGGTCTTGTAGTCCTGACCCTGGTCCTGTCAGGCAGGAAGTGGCAGCAGTGCAGAAAACGGGCATTTTTTGTGTACAATAATTTTCTAGTGGATATTTTTGTAGTCGATATTTTTTGGGTTGATTTTTTTTAATCACTATTTGTGTCATTTTAATTTTGGGGATTGGTACACAATATTTTGGTATATGATATTAGTGGCTCGATAATTGTGTAGGTTGATATTATGGGGCTCGATATTATGTCACTGAACTGCAAAAAACCACTTAGTTGAACTATCATAGAAGATGTAATCCCTAAAAGCAAATGGTAAACAAACAAATTGTTCATGTCAACAGAATAACTGGCTCTGCCCACAGTGATCATAGGTAGAAATATCTTGCTGTGTTATTGTTAGGTCAGGTGAATTTTGACCCACATGAGAGGAGCAGTATGCTCAATGCCCTTAGAATTTGTAGTACCAGGAGACTTCAGCGGAGTGCTGGGATACATCAGGGATCCTTTCCACCCCCATGAGTAGGACATCTACCGGCAGTGAGGCAGGAATTACTTCAGTAAGCACTACTCTGCTTTCGGTTACCAAAAGGAGGCAAAATAGTGTGTAATATGGGTCAAGGCAACTCTAAATTTATTAAAAAATACATTCATGTGTTCCTATAGGGAACAATATAAAGAACCAGGAAAGGTGTTCACAGATGTTAAGGAAGAGCTTTAGTGTTTTCGCAAACCTAACAAAAGGTTTTGTGCAAGATCAATATTTTTTTAACATTTCCATACCCATGCTATTTCAGTATTATTTGGGGAAATGTTAGTCAGAAAAAAATGAGATTGAGCAGAGACAGGAGTTTGATAAATGTGGAAACAGAAATGGCTTGGGCTCAAAAGTTGTCTACCCACCGGGTACTGTCAGCCAATGGTGACATAACTTTCAATGTACATCAGAGTGCAAACAGTGTTTGGAGTCCTGCGATAGACATAAAAGGTCAGATCACAAAACATTTTTGATTGGCGCTGTTTCATGTCCTTGATATTAAGTTAAGCCAGTCCTTGCTCCAAACACTTTTACCACCATATTATGAAAACAGGATTCTGGAAGTAGCAATGTGTGACAAGAATTTTTGTGGCATTATATTGTGATGGTGATGACGTCTGTAAATAAGTGTGCTGGTGTGTTTTTGTGCTTCATTACTGCAATGTGATTTTGTTGTGTTATACTGCACTTCTTGTGTTTTGTTCTCTCATTTTGTTGCAGTGGTGATGAGTTCTATTGTTATGGATCATGGGGTCTGGTATGTTTTGTGCTAATGTGATTTTGTTTTGTTGTACTGCACTTCCTGTGTTGTGTTCTGTTTAGACTACTTTGTTGTGATGTGCCCTATTATGTTTTAATAGTTTTTGGATGATGCTTTATGCATATTATTATGTTATGTTCTGATGTTCTCTTTAGATCGGTCAATATACAAACACTTTTCCCACCATATTATGAAAACAGGATTCTGGAGGTGGTAATGTGTGAAAAGGAAGTTTGTGGCCTTTTTTGTGGTAGTGATGAGTTCTGTTGTTATGGGTGTTGGTGTGTGTTTGTGCTACATTAGTGCAATGTGATTTTGTTGTGTTGTACTGCAGTTCTTGTGGTTTGTTCTTTCATTTTGTTGTGGTGGTGATGAGTTCTATTGTTATGGGTGCTGGTATGCTTTTGTGCTACATTCTTGTAATGGGATTTTGTTGTGTTGTACTGCAGTTCTTGTGTTTTGTTCTTTGAGTTGGTTGTGGTAGTGATGAGTTGTGTTGTTATGGGTGCTGGTGTGTTTTTGTGCTACATTAGAGCAATATGATGTTGTTGTGTTGTACTGCAGTTCTTGTTTTTTTGTTCCTTCATTTTGCTGTGGTGGTGATGAGTTCTATTGCCATGGGTGCTGGTGTGTTTTTGTGCTACATTCTTGTAATGGGATTGTGTTGTGTCGTACTGCGGTTCTTGTTTTTTATTCTTTTATTTTGTTGTATTGGTGATGAATTCTGTCATTATGGGTGCTAGTGTGTTTTTGTGCTACATTATTGCAATGTGAACTTGTTGTGTTAAACTGCAGTTCTTGTGTTATGTTCTGTTTTGACTATTTTCTTGTTATGTGACCTGTTATGTTTTAATGATGTTGCTATGTTGCGCATGAGATTGTGTTATGTTCTGTTCTTCTCTTTAGATCTGTCAACCAACAAACAATTTTGCCACCAATATATGAAAACAGGACTCTGGAGGTGGAAATTTGTGTTAAGAAAGTTTGGGCCATTTAGTTGAGGAGGCAATGTGTGACAAGAATGTTCGGGCCATTTTGTTGTGGTGGTGATGAGTTCTGTTGTTTTCAGTGCTGGTGTGTTTTTGTTATCCCTGGGCATAATACTTTGCTACGCTCACGGAGCATGCAAAGTTAGTGTTACTACGCAAATTGCACGTAGCAGAGTAAAAAACTGTGCTAATCCACGTAGCGTAGCAGCAGTATATTAAATACATACAAATGCTTTGTTAAAGCAATTTTCTATGCTAAAAGCATATAACAAATTCACAAAAGTGAACTTTGACAATGAAAATATCAAGCAATGAGAGAGGTGATGATTTTGGGTTCCCCCTAACCTAGGGGAGGACCAAGCAGATGCCTTGAACACAAAAAGCATATCATGTGAACGATTCAGTGGTGGTCCCTTCCTCCTAGGACCACCCCAAGCACAGTTATGGGCAAAAATACAATCCCAACCAAAGGCCCTGCAAAGCATTATGGGATGAGATTAGCAGTGAGCAGTGAATATTATAGTGTCCAATATCAAAATAATTCTACAAAGAGCTGCAGTTCAACTAGTCGTTACTAGATGTCCCTCACGAGTCAAATGCAAAAGCATTGAAATTATTAATACATCAAGCTGCAGTTCCACTAGTCGTTACTAGATGTCCCTCACGAGTCAAATGCAAAAGCATTGAAACCCTTTCATGAAGCTTTTGCATTTGACTTGTGAGGGACATCTAGTAACGACTAGTGGAACTGCAGCTCTTTGTAGAATTATTTTGATATTGGATACTATAATATTCACTGCCCACTGCTAATCTCGTCCCATAATGCTTTGCAGGGCCTTTGGTTGGGATTGTATTTTTGCCAATAACTGTGCTTGGGGTGGTCCTAAGAGGATGGGACCACCACTGAATCGTTCAAAAGATGTTCTTTTTGTTTTCAAGGCATCTGCTTGGTTCTCTCCCTAGGTTAGGGAGGATCCCAAAATCATCACCTCTCTCACTGCTTGTTAATTTATCGTTTTCACTTTTGTGAAATGTCTATATGCATTTTTAGCATATAAAGGCAGAGATATTTATTTTATCTTAACTTGCACTGTGCAAGATTCCTTTGGCAATTATTGTACAGTGCAGTCAAGCACACAGCTACACACTACGTAATTTGAATAGCTACGTGTAGTTTAAAATGTACTTCATGTAGCTACGTGAAGTGCTACTACGCAAACTACGCCCAGGCTTAGTTTTTGTGCTACATTGTTTTTCTTGTGCTGTACCGCAGTTATTGTGTTGTGTTCTGTTTTGACTGTTTTCTTGTAATATGCATTGTTATTCTTTAAATGTGTTGTTATGTTGCTTTGTGCATTGTATTGCGTTATGTTCTGTTGTTCTCTTTAGATCTGTCAATCTGGAAACACCTTTACCACTATATTATGAAAACAAATCTATCAACCAATGCTTGCACATTTACATCAAAAAGCAGCACATGCCTTGAAATTGGTGTTTAGACAAAATATCGAGTTGCAAATGTCGACCTACACAAATATTGAGTCGTAAATATCGCGACACTGAAATATCGAAAGCAAGAATATCGTGGTCAAGAATGGGGAGAGGGGGGCGTGGCTGGCAGCCGACGAACATGGCCGCCGACTAAGAGAGCTCCGGACCTCCACGGGCTTCCTCGAACATCCGTATCACCATCCGAAACTGTAATCACCCACAAACGGCGGCGGAGATATCGGAGCCCCTGAAGAACAAGAAAAGGTGCCCGAGCCGCTGCAACCTCGCGATCTGGCAAGGCTGTACCGAGTGTAAGAGGTGCGGCCTCGGCGCTGTGCCATTACCGGGGCCTCAATTAGCTCCTGCATCCGAGGGGTGTGGAAAGCATCTCCCTTCCTGTTGCGCACGTAAGCGGAACGTGCGGCGGTCCGGTTATGAAGCATCCCGGCGGGTCCTTCATCAGCCGTAGACCAGTCCCGGGTCCCAAAATGTAAAACTCCGCCCCCGGTGAGCAGTGAGCGGAGGGAGAGCGCCAGCTGCATCTGCATCGACCGGGTGCACCCAGATGAGATACCGTTCTGGAGGGGGCACAACGACATTGACACGCATGGTGCTAAGAAAGAGGCCTTAACACCTACCGGCCACAAAGAACTCTGTAGCGGCACTTGCAGATCGGCGGTGACACGACGTGGGGCCCATAATAGGAAAGGACTGACCTTGACTCAGGTGAAAGGGAAACTCCTTAACGTGGCGCTGGGCCCCTTCCATACTCTCATCACTGCATGGCACTGTAGAGCGGTGTCCTCAGCCAAAAATCTGCCCTATAAAGCAGAAGCACTGAACCCTGGTATACGGGAGCCCAGAGACACAGCGCCCGATTACTCCTCATAGGGGCCCAGTGAACCCAGGAATTCTTCCCCGGACTCTCAGCTGCCCCAGACGAAAAAGCGGACCCACCTCCGCCGATGATACACCGCCCATGCTGGCGCAGTGAAAGAGGACCCCCGCAGCGCAGACCAAACAGCCTCGCCCCGTGGTGGGACCGGCGCCATAACTAGCGGGTAGGAAACCTGACAGGCCGCGTGCAGCGAAGTTTTGCACTGGCAGGCGGCGGTGAGTACTGCCAGCGAGAAATTTACTACCAAGTGCAGTAGCCGGGAAACAGGACACCATGGGAGGCCGTGGCCAGCGTGCGACCAACCAAAATAAACTCGACAAATATGCATATACTAAACCCACTCAAGACCCGCCGGACCACGCTACGGTCGATGTGACGGACACTGGTCCTACGGCAGAAAAATAAATCATGTTGCAGGACATAATGACTACACTGAACAAGGTACACACGTCTCTAGAGTCCCGTATAGACACCGTGTCCGCCGAACTCTCATTGATCCGCGCAGATTTCAGAAAACTCAGCTCGAGAGTGACGGAAGTGGAAGCAACAACGACCACGCTATGTGTGGACACTACCGCCCTTAAGAAACAAATGAAACACCTCGAAATGGAAAATAAATCCATGGCAGCGCAACTGGACGATTATGAAGGTTGCTCCCGTCGCAATAACGTCCGAATTGTGGGAGTGCCCGAGGGAATAGGGGGGCCCGCTGTGGACCTCTTCGTAGAAGATCTGATCAAGAACCATTTGCAAACTAGTGGACTCTCCAACTACTTTTCGGTCGAAAGGGCCGATCGCGTCCCCGGGGGTAGGCCCAAGCCGGGCGTGCCCCCTAGACCCATACTGGCCCGCATTTTTAATTTTCGGGGCCGAGACCTAATTCTCCAAACAGCTAGGGCGGCCCCTCCAGTGCGGTACGAACAAAGCACGATTTCATTTTTTCCGGACTACACGGCTGCAGTAGCCAAACAGAGACGGAGTTTCATGGCTATAAAACAAGAACTTCGCAATTGTGACCTTAAGTACTCGATGATGTTTCCTGCGAAACTAAGAGTGGAGGCTGACGGAAAAACATGGTTCTTCGTGACTCCGGAAGAGGCGCAGGACTGGCTGGAGGGATGGCGCAGAGTCTCACATCGTGGACGACCAGGAAGGGACATCAGCTGGACTGTAACAGGGGCAACGTCAGAACCAGGAGGAACGACGGCTGTGAATGAGGTCCCTGACAAGGAGAACTAAACAGCAGCTAGGCATCTCCCTCCTCGAATACCAACGAATGGTGACCTGTCTCACGGGGATGCCCTGTCACCAGTGGAGAATCCTGAGTCTAATGTACGTAATTATAGGGACATCGACAACACAAGGACCCGCGGAGAAGAGCACATGGATACCCATAGAAATCAAGACGACACCTGAAGGAACTCATCGGCTCATGGTGGTACCTGAATAATGTAAATCTGTGTCATTAATGCTCACTGTAATATTGGCCTAGGCAATTTTAAGGTGGTATGGGAATAGAAGAGGAGGCCCTGGAGAGACTGTCGAAGGAGCTCTCCCCCCCTACAAAGGTACTGGGTAATGGGAACTAGGCACTCTGCAATGTTGGGGAGGCTGGTAGTTCAAAAACCGTCATGCAGGGAGGCAGGGAGGGGGGTGTGGAGGAGGGTTAGTTTTGTTAACGTTTGTTTTATGTATGTTCTTGTGTTAACACGATTCATGACACACCTTGTGTCCACTCACACCGATCCTACGTCTTTACACAACGGTCCAGACCATGTCATATACAACCTCAACACAACCCATAACTGTGCCACCTAATCCAACTACCTCTAAGCCCGTACATATTCAACATCTACCTCTGATATCCTGGAATGTAAATGGTCTCCGAGATAAGCTAAAGAGGGGATTGGTCCTGCAATATCTCAAGCGCAAAGCACCAGCAATAGTCCTATTACAAGAGACCCATTTGATTGGAACGACTTGTAAGGCCCTTGATAGGTGGGGCTTTAAATTGGTGGTTCACAATGAGTTCTCTTCGGGCTCGCGAGGGATAGGGATTTTAATTAAAAAGCAATACCCGATTATCGTTAAACACACATACACGGACGACCAGGGCTGATTCGCTGCAATATCCTGTCAATGGGAGGGCCGCTTGATCAACATAGTAGCAGCTTATATCCCTCCTGCACTTCACTCATTGGCGTTCCCAGCGCTTAGCGCGTTCCTACTCCGACTTCCGCAGGGAGACTTAATCAGTGGAGGCGATTTTAACGCAACGTTGGATGACACTCTAGACCGAACACCCCCTCGGCAACAGCATCGCACACACTCAAACCTGGCAGATTTCCTTGACACAATCGGCCTGGTAGATGTTTGTAGATCGCGGTTCCCGCAAACACGACAATATACATATCACTCAGGCGCACATAATAGCCTCTCCAGAATAGATCGTACATGGTCACCGGCAGGCGACATTGGGAAATTCACAGACGTGACACACTTGCTGAGAGGCATCTCAGACCACGCCCCCATATCAGTTTCATACATGTGGCATTCGACAGCACAGCGCCCAATATTTCCCATATACCCGGGGTATCTCAAAAACCCTAAAATCTGGAAGGGACTGGCCGACTCCACCAAACATTATTTTAGTGAAAACAAACTTTTGGTCTCCCCCCCACTTACTTTGTGGGAAGCCTATAAAACTGTTCTTCGTGGACAGGCGATCTCCCTCATGACAGACCACAAAAGAGAAAAGGCTCAGACGATAGTGACACTCGAACATGAAGTGGGCGACCTAGAGAGGCTTCACGAGCAGGACCCCGCAGACACAAATACACATCGACTCAACCTCAAAAAGCAAGAATATAAAGACCATCTATGGGAGGAAGCAAAGACGTGACTGTCCACCACTCTACATATGGTATATGAAGCTGGGGATAAAGCTGGTAGGCTTCTTGCTTGGCTCGACAAGCGAGAAAAGGCAGATAGATGGATAGCAGAACTCCATCTCCCTACGGGAGAACCTACAACAAACCCCCAAGCAATAACAGACCTCTTGGTGCTTAATTATAAACAGATATATACTCCGGCAACCACAATATCGCAAGAAGAGGCAGAGGCATTCCTCCGTGACATCCAGCTCCCCATGCTCTCGGAGGAGGAGTCTCGCTTATTAGAGGCAGAACTCTCGGCTGAAGAGCTATCGATAGCGATAGCGATAGGAAATATCCAATCCGGAAAGGCCCTTGGCCCAAATGGTATTCCCATAGAATTGTATAAACGAAATGCAACTACGATCAAGCCCCATTTATTAAACATGTATAGAGCCAGTTTGGACAGGGGAGAGCTCCTACGGGACCAAAGGATGGCGACAATAGTGGCCATCTATAAACCCGGTACGCCGGCCCGAGAAAGTGCCTCTTATTGACCTATCTCTTTGATTAATGCAGAGGCCAAGATATTGGCCAAGACTTTGGCCAACAGACTTACGCCACACCTATCCAAATTAATACACCCAGATCAGTCAGGGTTTATGCCAGGTAGGAACACGGCCTTAAATCTGCGACGCCTCCATAACGTACTGGGACGCAAACACACCATCCAGGAGGAAGCCACTATATTATCCCTCGACGCACGTATGGCATTTGACCCAGTCGAATGGCCATTCCTTTTTGCTGTCCTCACAAGGATGGGGTTTGGACCAACATTTTGCTCCTGGATTAAATTGCTATATACAAAGCCCCTCGCTCAGGTGGTGGCCAATGGGCATATATCCAAAGAATTCCCCCTGGGCCGGGGTACAAGACAGGGCTGCCCTCTGTCGCCGCTCCTTTTTGCCCTAGTGCTGGAGCCCTTGGCGGCCTGGATACGGCAAGACCCAATAATTCGTGGGGTCCGCTGGACCGAGGGATGGGAAGACCGTATATCCTTGTATGCAGACGATATACTCCTCTATATGGCCTCCCCTAAACGCTCCCTGTCTAGAATATTGGATATATGTGGCACTTACGAAAGACACTCAGGGTACACGATTAATTGGAATAAGTCTGTATTGTACATTCTGAAGGGACCGCTGCCCACTGGTTGTGACGTAACAATAGTAGACAATAGTTTCAAATATTTAGGGATCCATGTCACCCCTGACCCAGAGGTCTTTATGACCCTGAATCTTCAAGCACCCCTGAAACGGCTCCAAAGAGACACTAAGCACTGGCAATCATTACCGTTGACGCTGCTGGGAAAAGCAGCACTTTTTAAAATGATGGCGCTCCCCAGATTTCTTTACGCTCTCCAAAATACCCCATTTCTTGTCCCCCCATCCTACTTTCGAGCCATAGAGACAGAAGTCACCAAACTTATTTGGAATAACAAGCCAGCCCACATAGCTATGTCGAAACTGTTCAGAACTTGGTACGACGGTGGCATAGCACTCCCGAGTATACAAACGTACTACTGGGCATCCCAATTAATAGTGATCAATCAATGGCTACACGTTCCACACACGGAACCAGCCTACAGACTTGATAGATTGGAACTGAGAAAGGGAGGGATGTACCGGGCGCTATATAATAAATCCCAGGCCCTGTTGGGACCAACAAAACACACTCTCCAAGTATGGAATACGACACTCAGGAGGTTGGGCTGGGATAATAAAATCACACAGGCGACACCCCTCTGGGAAACTGGCAGACTGGGCATGCTAAGTAAGAGTAAAGGTTTCAAACACTGGGATAGTATAGGGATATCCAAAGTAGGGGATCTTTGGGCCCGAGGGAAGGTGGTCCCCTTTACACAACTTCAAGAGCAATATGAAATGGCACCTACGGAGCGATTCCGTTACCTTCAGATCAAACACGCCCTTGAGGCGATGATCCCCCCCGACACTAGTCTCCCTGAGGCCTCACCATTAGAAGATAGACTATTGACAGAATGCATGGATACAAAGGCCATATCCCTGACATATCGTAAAATTATTAATAACCAACCTGATCCCATGCGAATGCTTCGAGATAAATGGCAGAAAGAGGTGGGTGATTTGGACGATACCGAGTGGCAGGAGGCTTTGGCATCCCCGAGAGAAGTAGCAATTGCATCTAGGCTGCGCCTCATACAGCTTAAGGTGCTCCATAGGATCTACTATACTAAAACTACTCTGTACAGGATAGGGAAAACTGACAACCAACTTTGCCTGCAACAGTGCGGGGCGCCTGGTACGTTTTTTCACACAATCTGGGAATGCCCCAACATAGTAACATACTGGGAATCGATCATGTCCACCATTACAAGAGTGAGTGGGGGCCCGGTCCCGCCAGAGCCTAAACGCTGTCTGTTGAATATTTGGGAGGCAACAGATATTAACTCTGCGGCACAGACTTGGGCAACACTGGGTATGACACTAGCCAAGAGGAATATAGCTAAACATTGGGGTGCACGCAACATTCCCACGGTCTCAGAATGGTGCAACGACATGGATATGGCTATGGTGGCGGAAAAAACTGTATATGTACGCAGAGGGTGCCCCAAAAAATGGGAACGCCTGTGGGGGGGATTGAAAACCTATAGGGGTGGCATATGTACGATACCAGGGTTTAACTATTCGGTGGAGGACGACTAGCAGGGTCTGGATAGCAGATTGTATAATTGAAGTGGCAGCGGGGAAAACAAGAATACCGAGTGATGTATATACGTTGTACTGTAACGAAATCCGTACTGTGTAAAAATCGCTTGAATGGACTGTAATAAGACATGATTTGTGTACCATTTACTGTTAATAATTTTTTTTTTTTTTTTTAAAGAATGGGGAGAGGATGTGGCCTTACGGCTAGAGTGGTCGACCTCGACGCTGGGGAACCAGGTTTGAGTCTCTGCATGGATGCTCAACATCCTATGATTCTGGGCAAATCACTTAATCTCCCCGTGCCGAACAAAAAATGAATGTGTCCATCTGTAACGCAACAGGTGCTCATGTAAAACGCTCTAATACCTTCGGGTCAAGTCTACGCTATATAAAACTCCAGAAAACAAAGAAACATAAGGTAAGAAATATCATTTTCAAAAATATAGAAGTCATTAATATCGTTTGCAAAAACATTGCTGTTTAAAACATCAATTTTATTTCATTAGTGTTATGTATTTTAGTATATGTATATTAAATGTATGTGATGTATTGATTTTGTACAAGTATTGTTTATGTTTTTTAATATATGTGTTAAATTTTTAGTAGTTATCAATTTTATTTTAATTTAATTTTGCATTTTTTAGTTCCATAGCGGGTTGTGGATTTATAGGGGTATAGGGTGGGAAGTAATTCAATTATAATAAATTAATGAATATTTTTTATTTATTAATATTTATTTAATTGAGATGTTATAATGTTAATTGTGTTTTTATTTTTTTTGTAAATTTTATGTGTGGGTTGTGGGGTTTATAGGGGTATAAGGTGGGAAGTAATTTATTTTTAATTAATTATTAATTGGTTTTTAATTAATATTAATTAATTAATTGGTAATTAATTATGTTTATTGTGTAAAAAAAAATAGTTGCGGGATGTGGGGTTTATAGGGGTAAAGGGTGGGAAGTTATTTATTTTCAATTAAGTAATTATTAGTTGATAACAAATAATTGATAATTAATTTTGTTAATTGTTTAATTACATTTTTTTGGGGTGTGGGTTTGGGTTTATAAAGGTAAACGGTGTGAAGTTATTTATTTGTAATTAATTAATAATAAGTTGTTAATTAATAATAATTAATTAATTAGCTGAAAATTAAATATGGAAATTGTGTAATTAATTACAGGTGAAGGTTGTGGGGCTTATAGATGTAAAGGGTGGGAAGTATTTTATTTTTAATTAGTTGATAATTAGTTGATAATTAATAATAATTACTTAATTGATAATCAATTAGGGTAATTGTTGAAAATCTTTTTGTGTGTGGGTTTTGGTTTTATAGGGAGTGGGAATAGTAAATTGTATCCCTACGCTATCCAACACTTACCCTGCCGTTGCACTAACTGGAGTGGGAATAGTAATTTTTACCCCTCCGCTATCCATCACTTTCCCTACTGTTACAATCATTGGAGTGGGAATAGAAATTTTTACCCCTGCGTTATCCAGCACTTTCCCTACTGTTGCACTGACTGGAGTAGGACTATTAAATTTTAGCCCTCCGCTATCCAACACTTTCCCTACTGTTGCACTGACTGGAGTGGGAATAGTATTTTTTACCCATCCGCTATCCAACACTTTCCCTACGGTTGCACTGACTGGAGTGGAAAATGTAAGTTTAAAGATTTTTAAATAGTTTAATGTTTTAATTTATAATAGAATTTTTTTTTTAAAGATTTTATGTTATTGGTATATGTATATATATATTTATTTGTTAAATTTTTATATAATTTTAAAATTAAAATTGATAGTTTATCAGTTGTTTTCAAGCAATATGTATATATATGTGTGTGTTTAATTTTTTAATTGAGTGTATTTGTTATATTTGTTAAAATGTATATTAAATCTAATTTTATTTTAATTAATGTATTTATTTAATATATTTAATTTTTATTATTTTATTTTATATTTATCAAGAACGATATTTTGTACAACTATATTTATGACATCAATATTTGTTTCGATATTTTTGTACTTACCATTATAAATATAGGATGTCGATATTTTTGACATCTATGTTTATAACTCGATATTTTGGTATGGGGATATTTTAGGTGTCAATATTCTGTCAGTGAACCCTTGAAACTTCCTTTGACAAGCAACCATTTACCAATGTTTAAGGTGGTAAAATAGTGCTAGTCCAGCTCTTCAACTACTTAAGACACCATTCAGCCAAAAACTGTGATTTAGACTGAGAGCCTGATTTAGATCTTGGCGGACGGGTTACTCCGTCAAAACGTATAAATCCCGTAGGATGTAATGGGATTTAAATTTCGGCTGGCAGGATATCCGTCATCATTGTGACGGAGTTACTTGTCTGCCAAGATCTAAATCAGTAGAAAATAAAGGCACTCGGAGAAGAGGAACTTCTCATGCGCCGCAAGGGCAGAGAGGGAATCTCTGGTGGGAGTACGTTCTCCAGTACTAGACACTATTCCACAGAAAGTACCCCACAGCCTTGTAAATCACATTCACAGGCCTCTGAAACTAACCCTAATTAGACATGGGAAGATTTGTGGAAGCATTCTAGTTGTTACCCACTAGATTGTGGGGAAGGAAACAGTTCCTTTTGTTAGTATTACCCTCACACACTGTAGTAGTGTCATGCTTCATTATTGGGTCACCCTGACTCCTAAAGGTCAGGGTGGGCTCAACCATATTCCAGGGAGCTCTTGAGAAGATGTAGTCAGGGGGTTTAAAGATTTAAAAATCCTCAGACAGATCCCAGTATCCCTTTATTAGTGGAACTGTCGGGGATATTAAAATACAAAAATTGGAGGGGTGGGTCAATTGGAGTTTTATGGTCCTATGACCCTAGTACCAACATGTTTCAGTCTAAAAGGTGGCCAAAAAGGTCCTGGACTTTCATCAGGGCAAAAAAGGGGGTATTCTCTCTGATTACAACAGACAGGACGGTACCTATCTACTTCTATGTTATAAGGGCAGAAAGCTGCTCCTTTATAAAAAAGCACCAGATGAATTATCTTGGTCTTTATAGGTTTCTTTACTCCATCTGTGAATGAAAGAAAAAGAAGAGAACAGAAAACAATAGCGCCACAATTCTTTTGTAGTACAAACACTTCCCATTGGTGATGTGCTTGTTTACACCCATGCTTATCAAACAGGGGGTGTGTAGAAGCCATCATCCATCATACCTCGTTGGTATGTTTTTTTCAAAACTATCTCGAACGTAGCTGTTTGCCTCGTGTTATATACAGTGAAGTGGCGATATGAATCGAATTATGCCACTAACCCAAACATAGTGCATGTGTAGTCGGTTCAGAAAACCACTTCCGTGTCACTCACATCAACCCACACATCATTCCAGTCAATCGCCGTTATATCATGTACACGCATATTTTTCATAACTGACTCTCTCCCTTACCCCACTTGGGGAGAGTGAAAACATCACTGGGGACTGCAGCATATCAAGGGTAGCCCTCTAGTCATACTCTGTTGGTTGTTCAACATGTGCCGTTTGTAAATTATAAAAGGTCGAGAGAGACAAAAAAGAAAGAAAAGGCACCACTAGTGCATTTAGTCACTCGTATCGTTATTTCGGGATCAAAGCATACCTGTGTGCACAGTTTACAGGAATCTGCCCCAACGTCTACTTACTCCGCCAAGGGTCCTGCCCCGTAGCCAAACCTACTCGGTCTGTGTCCCCGGGCTTGCGCCCCGACACACGTAATGTTCGTGTTTAAAAAACAGCGTTTTCGAGTTGTTCCGGGTGGTGACCATGCCCACACGGCGTGTCAGCACGTCGGAGTACATAATTCTTGGGCGTGAATTCCATGGAAGTTGCAAGGATTCTGGGATATGTAGTCCTGAGGGATTTGCTGATACCAGACGACTTTTAAGTTTCAAATGTCATTACAACAATAATCACTTAGTGACTGTTATCCTTACGAGATGGTGCTAATTAAGGGGAATCTATGAAGGGGGTAATACCCCCGTTCTTTGGTGTACAACTACTTTATTCAACCCACGATCCCGGTCAATGGGATGACGTGGTAATAAGAATATAAGTGCTCGTGTTGACTGGTCTCGAACGGGTCCAGTCAATACTTTTTCTTAGGATTATTTTCACCCCTTTTAACACCACATACGTGTTAGTTATTCAAGAATATCTCTGTGAGATGCATGAGACCCCTTCTCTATTTTCCGTTCATTTCTGGTTAATTTGGTTCAAAGGAATGGAATCGTTTAATCCATTCTCATGGGTCCCCAACCGATAAACACAGCGTTGTTCCCTTTCTAGTAGCCTCTTTGACAGGATTCCATTCCCCTTGATTTTCTCTATGATGGTCCATTTTAAGTCTTGGTCATTATGGCCCTGGTCTATGTAGTGGGCCGTCAGTTTTGTTGCTGTTATGGATCGCCTTATTGTGCTACGGAGCTCACTTATTCGTACCTTCACCTTTCTGCTGGTCATCCCAACATACCTCAGTTGGCAAGGGCACGTGATCAGGTACACCACGTTGTCAGAATTGCAGTTTGTGTGTGCCCGTTGTTCCCATGGGTATCCTGAGCCTAGATCTATCTCTTTTGTGTGTTCCGTGAATGGGCATACAATACACGAACCACACGGATAGTGGCCCATGACCGGAGGTTGGTTCCACAATGTCATTTGGTTGGTGCACTTAGGTTTGTATGTGTCTGTATGGACTAGTGTATCCCTAAGACTTTTGTTTCTTTTAAAAGAGAACATTGGTCTGTCAAATGTTAGTTTGTTTGATGTCAAGATTGACCACTTTTTATTTATGATCTTTTTAACTTCATTTGAAGATGAATTATATGTGGTAACACATATCAACGAGTTTGTCTCAGGCCTTTGGTTAGTTTCTAAAAGAACTGCTCGCGGGGTACTTCGGGATCTTTTTTGTGCCTTATCTATGATTCTTTTAGGATAGGCTCTTTGTTGTAGTTTGCAAGTCGATTTCTCAGCCTCTTTCTTGTAGTCATCTAAGTCAGCACAGTTCCTACGAACCCTAAGGAACTATCCCATAGGCAGATTCTCCTTCAAGGACCGCGGATGTGCACTATCAAAGTGCAACAGGCTGTTCCTATCTGTGGGTTTGGTATATAATGAGCTCATTAGTCTGCCTCCCTTCGCTGTGATGTTTACGTCAAGGAAGGATACTCTTTCGTGACTTGATGTCTTTGTGAAACGCAGGTGTGGGTTGAGCTGGTTAATCCACCTGGCAAAGTCTGTCATACTGTACTCATCCCTTTCCAGATGACGAGGATATGTACCTGAACCATTTACATATTCTGTCCGAGAATGGATTAGTGGACCAGATATGTTGTTCCTCAAAGTTACTCATGAACAGACACGCTATACTCGGCGCAAACGTGCTGCCCATGGAAGTCCCATGGACTTGGAGGAACAGTTAATCTTCAAATTTGAAGAAATTTTCTGTAAGGGCCAAGTGCATTAGCGTAATGATCCATTCCACTGGTGCATCCCATTGCCATTCCTCCTTTGCGTAACAGTTCCTCAATTACACGCATGCTCTCCTCTTGAGGGATACTGGTGTACAGTGCCTCTACGTCTAAGCACATCATGGTGTTCTCCTCTGGGTCATACTCGAGGTCAGCAAGAAGGTTTAACAGATGTTTTGTGTCCCTAACATATGATTTTATCCTCGTAACCAGTGGTCTCAGGAACCAGTCAGTATATTTTGACAAGGGTTCGAGAAGTGATCCAATTCTTGATACAATGGGTCTTCCCGGGGGCGGAACTTTGCCCTTATGTATTTTTGGTATGGTGTAAAATAGGGGAATCCTGGGGTTTTCAGAGATGAGGAAGTCAAGTTCTTTCTTAGTAATCCAGTTATTCTCAAGTGCTTCTTTTGTCAACGTCTCGATAGTTTTCTTAAGACGTGTAGTCAGGTCCCCGTAGATCTTCTTGTAATGTTTTTCATCGGCCAGGAGGGTCAGGCATGCTTCTCTGTAGGTATCGGTGCTCTATATGACAGTTGCCCCGCCTTTATCGGCCGGTTTTATAACAATGTCCTCTCTGGTGCTTAGGGATTTCAAAGCCTCACGTTCCTTCTTACTCAGGTTATTGTATACATCCCTCCTTGGTTGAAGCTGTTCCACTTCTTTGGTCACTGCTTCCTCAAAAGCGAACACTTCTAGTGGCATAAGTGAAGTAGGAGGGTAGAAGGTGGACTTCGGGCGGAGGGTGGTATGGCTGGTGTCTTTTTCCAGATCATCCTTCCCAATGAAAAATGTTTTAACTCTGATTTTGCGAAAGAATTCACTGAGTTCACATCTCAACTGGAATTTATCCAAGAAGGTGGTGGGAACAAACCCCAACCCTTTATTGAGAACCATCAGGTCTTCTGGACTCAGGGTTATGTTTGTTAGGTTGACCACTAGTCCTTCATTGTGCTTGTGCTGGGCTGTTGGCCTCTGGTCTGGCTCCTCGTGTTCATGCTCGTCCGGTCGTCTTCCCACTGGACCCTTTTGTTTCCTCTTCTCCCACGTCTTCCTCTCCTCCCTCCTTGGCCTAAAAAACGATTGTGGTTGTAGTTGGGCTGGAAGAAAGGTGCTGTTTGGTATTGAGGTTGTCCCTGGAATGGAAGTGGGCCGAATGGACCTGGCCATGGGTATATCTGTTGTGGTGGGTATCCTTGATTGAAACCACCTCTCTCTGGTCGTCTTGGTTTTCCCCTCTAGCTTTTCGATGAATTATCACTAGACCATTCGTCCTGCTCCGAGTCTGACGTACCTGAATCTCCCTGGTTGGAGGATCCAGCGTCCGAGTCTTGCTGCCCTTTGTAATCATCCTTGATATACGGGTAGACCCTCTCATGAGAGAACTATTCTCAGATCTTTCTGAAGTTTGTTTATTTTACTTTGCATAAGGTAATCTTATGCTCACCAATTTCTTTGTTTACCTCCTCTAGTTTCTTTTTGTAGAGGGTAATTTTAATCTCCATAATCAGTGCATCCTCACTGGTTTTGATCTTAACCAGGAGCGCTTCGGATAAACGTTTCGCTGTATTTATGATTAGGATAAGCCTATCGCGTCTACATCGCCACGCGATTAGCGACTACTCCTTTTTGAACAGCGGATCATCCAGAAATATCCTGGGTGCATTTGTGACCAATAGATCCGAGGGTGCAGCATTGCCCCGCAGGTACTCAGTCATTATCGCCCCGTGTAGTAATATCTTCATCTGGTTTCGTTTTAGTTCTTTCAGTTCGTCCCAATTCTGGGCCTGGCTGAGACTTTGATTGATATTAGTGTCTGGCAACAATGATGGAGCTGCTAAAATGGCTGATGCCATCTCATCCGAGTAGCCGATGCCTAAGGCTTCTGCCATTGTTGCTATGTTACTGTTCCTGAAGTCCAGAATGTATTCAGTGTCCTTGGCGAAGATTGTGTAACGTGCAGTGAGTGGGTGAGAGGGGTGGTATCTCGTGACTAAAAATTTGTTGCTTGGACTCTATTGTTTTGGAAATTTTCCAGTGGCCCGCAGCTGTGCGCTGCTCAAATTACTAGAAAACTAAGGCACTCGGAGAAGAGGGACTTCTCCTGCGCCGCAAGGGCAGAGAGGGAATCTCTGGTGGGAGTACGTCCTCCCGTACTAGACACTATTCCACAGAAAGTACCCCCCAGCCTTGTAAATCACGTTCACAGGCCTCTGAAACTAGCCCTAATTAGACATGGGAAGATTTGTGGAAGCATTCTAGTTGTTACCCACTAGAATGTGGGAAGGAAACAGTTCCTTTTGTTAGTATTACCCTCACACACTCTAGTAGTGTCATGCTTCATCATTGGGTCACCCTGACTCCTAAAGGTCAGGGTGGGCTCAACCATATTCAGGGAGCTCTTGAGAAGATGTAGTCAGGGGTTTTAAAGATTTAAAAATCCTCAGACAGATCCCAGTATCCCTTTATTAGTGGAACTGTCTGGGATATTAAAATACAAAAATAGGGGGGTCAATTGGAGTTTTATGGTCCTATGACCCTAGTGCCGACATGTTTCAGTCCAAAAGATGGCCAAAAGGTCCTGGACTTTCATCAGGGCAAAAAAGGGGGTATCCTCCCTGATTAAAACAGACAGGACAGTACCTATCTACTTCTATGTTATAAGGGCAGATAGCTGCTCCTTTATAAAAAAGCACGAGATGAATTATCTGGGTCTTTATAGGTTTCTTTACTCCATCTGTGAATGAAAGAAAAAGAAGAGAACAGAAAACAATAGCACCACAATTCTTTTGTAGTACAAACGCTTCCCATTGGTGATGTTCTCTTTTACACCCATGCTAATCAAACAGGGGGTGTGTAGAAGCCATCATCCATCATACCTCGTTGGTATGCTTTTTTCAAAACTATCTCAAATGTAGCTGTTTGCCTCGTGTTATATACAGTGAAGTGGCAATATGAATCGCATTCTGCCACTAACCCAAACATGGTGCATGTGTAGTTGGTTCAGAAAACCACTTCCGTGTCACTCACATCAACCCACACATCATTCCAGTCAATCGCCATTATATCATGTACACGCATATTTTTCATAACTGACTCTCTCCCTTACCCCACTTTGGGAGAGTGAAAACATCACTGGGGACTGCAGCATATCAAGGGTAGCCTTCTAGCCATACTCTGTTGGTTGTTCAACATGTGCCGTTTGTAAATTAAAAAAGGTTGACGGAGACAAAAAAGAAAGAAAAGGTACCGCTAGTGCATTTAGTCACTCGTATCGTTATTTCGGGATCAAAGCATACCTGTGTGCACAGTTTACAGCAATCTGCCCCAACGTCTACTTACTCCGCCAAGGGTCCTGCCCCGTAGCCAAACCTACTCGGTCTGTGTCCCTGGGCTTGCGCCCCGACGCACGTAATGTTCGTGTTTAAAAACCGGCGTTTTCGAGTTGTTCCCGGTGGTGGCCACGCCTACACGGCGTGCCAGCACATCGGAGTACATAATTCTTGGGCGTGAATTCCACGGAAGTTGCAAGGATTCTGGGATATGTAGTCTTGAGGTATTTGCTGATGCCAGACGACTTTTAAGTTTCAAATGTCATTACAACAACAATCACTCAGTGATTGTTATCCTTACGAGATGGTGCCACTAAAGGGGAATCTACGAAGGGAGTATACCCCGTCCTTTGGTGTACAACTACTTTATTCAACCCACGATCCCAGTCAATGGGATGACGTGGTAATAAGAATGTAAGTGCTCGTGTTGACTGGTCTCGAACAGGTCCAATCAGTACTTTTTCTTAGGATTATTTTCACCCCTTTTTTTAACACCACATATGTTTTAGTAATTCAAGTATATCTCTGCGAGATGCATGAGACCCCTTCTCTATTTTCCATTGATTTCTGGTTAATTTGGTTCCAAGGAATGGAATCGTTTAATCCATTCTCATGGGTCCCCAACCGATAAACCCAGCGTTGTTCCCTTTCTAGTAGCCTCTTTGTCAGGATTCCACTCCCTTGATTTTCTCTATGATGGTCCATTTTAAGTCTTGGTCATTATGGCCACTATCCGCGTGGGTCGTGTATTGTATGCTCATTCACGGAACACACAAAGAGATAGACCTAGACTTAGGATACCCATGGGAACAACGGGCACACACAAACTGCAATTCTGACAACGTGGTGTACCTGATCACGTGCCCTTGCCAACTGAGGTATGTTGGGATGACAAGCAGAAAGGTGAAGGTACGAATAAGTGAGCACCGTAGTACAATAAGGCGATCCATAACAGCAACAAAACTGACGGCCCACTATCTAGACAAGGGCCATAATTGCTGTAAACTGTGCACACAGGTATGCTTTGATCCCGAAATAATGATACAATGACTAAATGCACTAGCGGTGCCTTTTCTTTCTTTTTTGTCTCCCTCGACCTTTTTTAATTTACAAACGGCACATGTTGAACAACCAACAGAGTATGCCTAGAGGGCTACCCTTGATATGCTGCAGTCCCCAGTGATGTTTTCACTCTCCCAAAGTGGGGTAAGGGAGAGAGTCAGTTATGAAAAGTATGCGTATACATGATATAATGGCAATTGACTGGAATGATGTGTGGGTTGATGTGAGTGACACGGAAGTGGTTTTCTGAACCGACTACACATGCACTATGTTTGGGTTAGTGGCAGAATGCGATTCATATCGCCACGTCACTGTATATAACACGAGGCAAACAGCTACGTTTGAGATAGTTTTGAAAAAACATACCAACGAGGTATGATGGATGATGGCTTCTACACACTCCCCCTCTTTGATAAGCATGGGTGTAAAAGAGCACATCACCAATGGGAAGCGTTTGTACTACAAAAGAATTGTGGCGCTATTGTTTTCTGTTCTCTTCTTTTTCTTTCATTCACAGATGGAGTAAAGAAACCGATAAAGACCAAGATAATTCATCTGGTGCTTTTTTATAAAGGAGCAGCTATCTGCCCTTATAACATAGAAGTAGATAGGTACCGCCCTGTCTGTTGTAATCAGGGAGGATACCCCCTTTTTTCCCTGATGAAAGTCCAGGACCTTTTGGCCACCTTTTGGACTGAAACATGTCGGCACTAGGGTCATAGGACCATAAAACTCCAATTGACCCCCCTATTTTTGTATTTTAATATCCCCCACAGTTCCACTAATAAAGGGATACTGGGATCTGTCTGAGGATTTTTAATCTTTAAAATCCCCTGACTACATCTTCTCAAGACCTCCCTGGAATATGGTTGAGCCCACCCTGACCTTTAGGAGTCAGGGTGACCCAATGATGAAGCATGACACTACTAGAGTGTGTGAGGGTAATACTAACAAAAGGAATTGTTTCCTTCCCCACAATCTAGTGGGTAGCAACTAGAATGCTTTCACAAATCTTCCCATGTCTAATTAGGGTTAGTTTCAGAGGCCTGTGAACGTGATTTTCAAGGCTGTGGGGTACTTTCTGTGGAATAGCAACCATGGCAGGCCAAGCAGGTGGGAGGGCCCCTGCCTTCACACCAGATAAGCTGGAGACACTCTTTGGAGAGGTCCTTCCCCTGTATGGCCAGCTCTTGGGCCGACCAGAGTAACAGGCAGCCTGCCACATGATGTTCCAAGAAATATGAAAGTTCATCCTTACCATGTCCATAGGCTACTATGTGCCTCTGAGGTCCCGAGGAAATCACAGACACAATTCTTAGGATGTGTTGTCCCTTCTCAGGTCATGGATAACGGTGCTCTGTACCTTGTCGGCAAAAAACAACATAGTGATGTGGGAGTAGCTCTATATCCTACCCCTGTTACATGCACATATATCGGAATGCAAAAGTGTAATGTTTCCTATTGTGGGTTTCAAATGCAGATTTTGTTCAAGCTGCAAATGAAAGAATATGTTTGACTGCATGACTTGTACATGTATAATGTAAGGTGCTGTATTAGTTGTTTTCAGATATGTGTATAGCACCACAATTCTCCCAGCACACATCGGTCCTCCCCAACTTCTCGGCTGGGAGTGAAGCAAACGTCAAAAACCCATTCAGAGAGCAACAAAACGGGCATGTCCTGTATTGGATGGCCAAAAGATGTACACTTACCTACGTAAAACTTGGGAATGTGATGGTAATGTGGGAGCACTATGGTAAGTCTGCAGAGAGCAAATCCCAGCAATGATTTCTACCCACTCTGGCCCAGGCTGTAGCAGAGGTATATGTGACATAGTACTGCAGCACAGTGTCCTCTCCTTGTAGATCTGCTGATCCTTAGATAGTGCTCTAATTAGTATTTCTGAAAATGTTGTTGGCCTACTACATCTTACATATGCTACCTATAGTATTGTCCTTGACAAGACCCACAGACCCGAGTCCACTTGCCATTTACTCACATTGTCAATGTGTTTCACTGCCTTAGGACAGACCGCTCACTACCACAAGTCTGTTGTAACTGTCCCATGAGTAGATCTTGATTTGTGCTGGCATGTTGCCCATTTGACACATATACTTTGCAGATAGTTGGTGAGTACAGCAATGAAGTCCATCACTGTATCACCAGGTGTGTCACATTATGCAATCAGACAGTATGTACAATGGGATGTTGATGTCATCCCTGTGACAGTGCCACAAATGGCCATCCTTTGCTGGCAGGACATCGCCCAAACACTCAATCAGATGTAGTACTATTTTAAAATGAGTTGTCCACATGACCACTAAGTTCCAGATTGTGAGCACACAGTGTGACACATGGCAGGCTTTCCATGGTGAGCCATGTTTTGGGATGTATTACATTTAGTGGTAACAGTTATGTTTTGAACAGCATGGATAGAGTCACACGTCTGGAGTGTGAAAGTGTCTGTACTGTCATGCCCATGTACTTTAGCTGTCATGTGCTCCCAATGCTGTGTTTTGGTGTACATCTAGACTACATTCATAGTACATGTGTTATGGCCCTGGGCTACATGATGTGAGTAGGCTGGCATAGTCGGTAGAGGACCTGACCTGAGTTGGGTGTAGTCATCAGATGACTAGTGTATTGTGATATCATGTCAGTGTGTATGTTCATCATGGGAGTCTACACATTTGGGGTGTTGACAATTTATGCATGGTCCTGCTGGGTGTCTACAACTGCTTGATTAGCCAGACAGATGACCCTAGTCTTGCATGTCCACTCAATCTCTTCATGTATTGCATCCATACAGATCAACGCCCATCAGAAGCAGGGATTGTGGAAAGCCATCGCCGAAAAAGTGCAGTCCCTGTGGGTCTCTCGCTGGCACAGTGTCAACTACAGGAAGAGGTGGGAGGACCTGAGCCGCTAGTCCCAGAAGATTGTGGAGGTCCAGCTGGGGAAGTCCTCCACACGTGGTAGAGGGCGCGCCATATACTGACTCCTCTAATGGCCCGCATCCTGGCTGTGGCCTACCGGGAGCTTGATGGGCAGTTGAGGTCCCAACAGCAGCTAGGAGGGGTGAGTATTAGGCTGAGTCAGGAATCATGCATTAACATTTTCCTCCTGTTAGAAGCAGCAGTTTCCCGTTCAATATAGTAGGTCACTCATGTCTTAAGGATTAGCAGTGTTGTTGCATGTGTAGGTCTCGTCGTAGGTGCATGATGTTTCACAAAGACTTATGTCTTCTGTGCCAGATTCAAAGCTGAGTCCAGGTCACATGTCTATATTCAGAGTTGTACAGACACATGGCTGAGTAATGTGACAGTTCACCTACATATGTTTGAGGTTGTGTGTGTCTGCAATCCCACACAGACCACGTATATTTGAGGTTGTGTGTCTGTGTCCCACACAGACAACGTGTCTTGTTTGTGTCAGGAGTGATGCTCCCCCAATACTGTTTATCTTGTCCTGGGATCTCTTACATGTGACATGGCATAGAGTGCACATAGGATGCAGACAATGAGCCATACTTGGCCTTAGTAAGTGGAGTATGTACAACATTTTGAGACTGCAAACAGTACTCGTGCCATTAGTATTTATGCCCACATGATGGCATGTGTAGCTTTGATTTGTTGTGCAATCATCTGCACAAGGGTATGATACATGATGTAAGGGTCTACATAGGTTAAGGTGAGAGTCCTCCACACTTGTATGTGTAGTCCAATGTGTAGAGAACAATGTTCATCCATGCTGAGGATGCAGGTGATATGTACACACAGACAGGAGTGTGTAGACATGGGTCGGTTTGTTAGACATACAAAGATACATTGATCTCTCTTATTAATCATGTTCAATTGTTGCGGCTATGTATTTCATGGTATGTGCACTTACAGTTGTGTCTCACAAACTGGTCATCGATGCCATTGATGTGGAAGTGTAAAGTAATGTGCACTACACATGTAGACTTTTGAAGCTACACTCACTGACTGATGACATGCAGTAAGGACTGACATGCAGTTTTGTTGTGGTCATATGTTGGTGTTTAAACACTGTGATACATTGGTATTTGTGTGTGCAAAACATTTTGGGTACTGTGATGTGCCTTCCCTTTTGGACACAAGTGACACCCCATATTCATGAACTGGAGATTACCTAAACCTCATGAGACTTTCACTGTTCTAGTAAAGTTGTAGATATGTAATCTGAGGATGGTGTTCCAACCAGGACCACAGTGGCGTAAAGAAACTTGAGGGCCCCCCTGCAAAGTACAAAGAGAGGCCCCCCTCTGGACTCACTCAGGAACTCTCAGGCCAGGGTACTGTGCTGAGGGGGCCCCCTAGAGCTCGGGGTCCCCCCACACTGCGGAGGCCTATGTTATGCCACTGTAGGACCAATGTAGTTTGGGGATGCCCCTAGCCACAGGTGGGGTATGTTACTATAGTTTTATGCGCAACTTCTGACTGAAAACTTAAGGGCCACCTTGTCTCCATGCAAGTTTGAGTAAACTTTGTTGGTGGAGTGATCTGTGCACCTTTGATAATGTTATTGTTAAGAGCTGTTTGTACATTGAGTATACGCAGATGTCTTTCAACAGTCTTTTCAGCATCAACCGAGGCAAGCAGAGGAGACCGTGCTGACGATGTTGGGGATGCAGCTGGCCACAGTGTCTTCAGTCGGGAGGCTTATGCAGATGGAGGCAGTGGCCCAGAGGGTAAGGGTGGTTCCCTGCAGGCCCATGACTCGACGTCATTTCCATCTGAGTTGACCTCCAGTGGCAACTCCCTGCTGGTGGTGGATCATACAGGACCTGTGTCCAAAACATACTTGTCCGCCACCCCTGTTCCATCTCCACCCTCCCTGCTGCTCCCCACTAAGTTTCCGGCTCCGTTCCCGTAACGAGTGCGGGTGTCTCCTTTGCTCCAGGTACCTCAGCCCTTGCCCCTGTGCCCCCAGATGCCCTGAGGGAGGAGGCTTTTGACCTCCTGAGACAGATCTCTGTTGGGCAGACTGCACTGCTGAATGCCATCGAGGGGCAGTCCAGCCAGATGATGCAGATGCTAGACTACCTGGAAGGCATTCACAGTAGTAAGTCTGCCTTACAGAAGTAATTTCAGGCTCTGACCTTCTCACTGACAGCAGCCTTCCATCCACCCCAACCTTCAACCCCACCTCCTGCCTCTTCCCCATCCCAAATCCCTTTACCCAGACCTGTTCTCTGCAAACGCAGACCTGAAGCGTGCACCCCCAACAACATCCACATGCAGCACAAGCACACTAAAGCACAGCAAAAAGTCCAGGCATGCAACCACTTAACAGACCCTCACCACCCCACCACAAACATACCCACAGACCCCATACTAACAGACACAGCCCAGACACACAACATACCCAGCATCCACAGCAAACACCCCAAAAACACACAAACACAAAATCTCACCCAAACAACAGACACCTAGAACACAGACAAAACATACATCAGACCCACAGACACATGCACCAACAACAGGCACACCCAACCCAGACACTCCCTCTACCTCCAAAACCCACCCCTTGTTATCCCACTTCCCCAGGCTCCCAAGGAAAGCCCTATGTTTGACCTTGCCCTTACCTCTGCCACTCTCCCCTCCCAAAGTCAATCTAACCCCTCTCAATACTGACCCCAGCCCTCCCAAATAACATCTGGACTGCCCAATATATGCCCTTTTGTGAGGAGGTTCCCTGGCAGTGTGGGATAGGGTAAGTGTTTTGGCACAGCATTGTACTGTGGCACATTTTGCACATTATGGCCTGCCCATTGGCCTATGTTTCATTTGATGAATAATTTCATCCATTGTTAGAAATGGGAACTCTAGTTGGCAAGGGCTTGCACCTTTGTACAAGTAGGGTCCCTTCTTCCTAGTCAGGGTAAGGGTGTTACACTCGTGAAGTAACCCCTGCTCACCCTCGTGGTAGCTTGGCACGAGCAGTCAGGCTTAATTCAGAGGCAGTGTGTAAAGCATTTGCACATAACCAACAGTAATACAGTGTAAGCACTACAAACGGACACCACACCAGTTTAGAAAAATAACCAATTTTTATATACTCAAGACAAGACCAATTACGACACAAATCCACAATACTATACTTTAAAAACGAATACTTGATAAGGTAACTTCTTCTTTGCAGGAATACCACAAAAGCAAAGTTCGTGCGAGTCGGTAGCCCCGTTCGGGTCTACCGCGATGCTGAATTACACAGAGTCCAACAGTTCCAGCCGACCGCGTCGCTACGGGCCAGCAGAGTTGTGAACAGACTCGGTCACAGTACCTTTCTCGTTGTGGCTGGTACGGAGTGTACGAGCCGGTCGGCGTTCGTCGCGGTTGCGGTGCAAGACGGAGCGATGCAAGGTGCGGTGTCCCTCGATGCGGTGCAGGCAGCGGCTCGATGAGCGTCGTGCAGACGGAGTCGGTGAGTCCAAGGCGTGCGATGCAGGGTGAGGCGATGCTCGATGCGGTGCTGACAGGTTGCGATGCAGGCGACCAAGCCAGAGTGCGGGAGCTGGCGTCGGACAGCGGTGCGAGTCGGAGCGGTGCGTCACAAACGTGCGGCGGTGCCCCAAATGCGATGCGGTCACGACTGTTGAGCCAGTTGCAGCGACCGCGTCAGTCGGGTCCGGCTGGTTCAGTGAAGCGATGCGATGCGAACTGCGGTGCCCACAGGTCACGGTGCAAGCAGCGGCTTGATGTGGACGGCGTCGGACGTCGCCTACGGTGAGACCAGGGTTGCGATGCGAAGCGGGCGATGCGGTCTGCGGTGCAAACAGGTCACCGGCCAGGGATGGATTCGGTTGACGGAGTCGGTTGCGGTTCCCTTCCTCTGTGGCAACTGAAACAGCGTTCCAGTAGCGGTACCCAGAAGGCTTGTGAAGTCTTTGCAGTCCCTGAGACTTCTTAACAGGAGGCCAGCTCGGTTCCAGGCCCTTGGAGATACTCAGCACAAGTTTGTAGAAAGTTCAGTCCAGTCCTTTCACTGCCCAAAACAGAAGCAGCAACTGCAGGCCAACCCAACAAAGCAACAACACAGCAAAGGGGCAGTACTCCTCCTGGCAGCTCTTCCAGCTCTTCGTCTTGGCAGGTTCCTTGATTCCAGCGAGATCCAAATTCATGGGGTCAGGGCCCCAATATTTATATCCCAAATTCCTTTGTTCTCTGAAGGCAGAGAGGCCTTTGCCTAGTCCAAACCAGTTCTGGAGCACTTTGTTGACAAGTCTCCGTCCCTTCTTTCAGAGAGTGGGCCAGGGACATCAGACGCACCACAGGAAGTGGAGCCAGCATTGTGGAGGGAAGGCACTGTCCTATTCAGGGCCCAGGTGCAACCCCTCCCACCCATCTACATGTAGATCTTGCTATTCAGCCCTGTGCTGACTCACCCTGTCTCCTGGCATCCCCCAGCCCCTGTCACTCACACTCCAGACAAGGAATACACAACCTCGCAGAGGCAGGCTTGGATGGTTAGACAAGAAAATACCCACTTTCTAAAAGTGGTATTTTCCAAACACAGAATGTTAAAACCAACTTTACTAAAAGATGCATTTTATCATTCTGAGTCCAGGCATACTAAATTTGAATTTCTACCATGTTCCCGGGGTCAGTTAGGATTATAAGCTGTAATAATCAAAACTGCCCGTTCTGAACCTAGGGGAATAGGTAGCCTTGCAATAGTGAAAAACGAACGAGGCTGTAATTCACTATCAGGACATGCCACACACACCAGGGCATGTCCTGCCTTTCGCGTACAACGCACCCTGCCCACAGGGGTATCTTGGGCCTACCTTAGGGAGACTAACATGTAGAAAAGGGAAGGTTTAGGGACTTGCAAGTGTGCGCACTTGCCAAGTCGACATGGCAGCCCCAGGCTGCGCACAGGCTCTGCGATGGCAGGCCCGAGTTACACTTTACGGGCTGTTTGCGTGGGTGGCACAATCCAGTGCTGCAGCCCACCAACAGCATTTGGTCTATAGGCCCTGGCACTCGCAGTGCACTTTACAAGGGACTGACACATAAACCAAATAGGCCAATCATGGAAACGCCAATCCATAACACATTTTATACAGGAGCACTTGCACTTTCCCACTGGACAGCAGTGAGGAAAGTGCGCAGAATCATTACACCAGCAAAAACAGAGTCAAAACCGGGAGGTCAGAAAGCAAAAAGTCAGGGGAAACACGCCAAAAGATGCCAAGTCTAACACATGTCCCCTCCAGCTGAAAGTAGGGAGAACTACCCAACCCCATTGGAGTTCTCTTCACTAAGGCGGAAGAACCTGGACAGACCTTCTGCGTTGGCGTGTTCTGTACCAGGACGGTGTTCCACCGTAAAGTCCATTCCCTGTAGGGAGATGGACCACCTCAACAGTTTTGGATTCTCACCCCTCATTTGCATCAACCATCTGAGGGGCCTGTGGTCTGTCTGAACCCGGAAGTGAGTCCCAATCAGGTATGGTCTCCAACTTCTTCCAGCGCCCAGACCACAGCAAAAGCTTCCCTTTCTATGGCACTCCACCTCTGTTCCCTGGGAAGTAGTCTCCTGCTAAGAAAGACTACAGGCTGATCCAGGCCCTCTTCATTCAGTTGTGAGAGCACCGCTCCCACACCATGCTCTGAAGCGTTAGTCTGCACGACAGAATTCCTTGGAGAAGTCAGGTGCCTTGAGCACGGGCGCCGTGCACATGGCTGCCTTCAGGGCATCAAAAGCTTTCTGGCAGGACTCAGTCCAGATCACTTTCCTGGGCTGCTTTTTAGAAGTCAGCTCTGTTAAGGGGGCAACGATGGTGCCATAGCCCTTAACAAATCTCCTATAGTAGCCGGTGAGACCTAAGAAGGCTCTCACCTCTGTCTGGGTCTTGGGGGCTCCCAAGCCAGAATGGTGTCAATCTTGGGTTGTAGGGGCGCCACCTGGCCGCTCCTACCTGGTGTCCCAAGTACACCACAGAACCCTGCCCGATCTGGCACTTACTGGCCTTGATCGTGAGGCCTGCACCCTGCAGAGCCCTCAACACTTTCTCAAGGTGCTGTAAATGTTCTTCCCAGCTGGAACTGAACACAGCAATGTCATCCAGGTAGGCGGCACTGATATCCTCCAGCCCAGCCAACACCTGATTGACCAACCTCTGAAAGGTGGCAGGGGCATTCTTCAACCCAAAGGGCATCACCCGGAATTGGTAATGACCTTCTGGGGTTGAGAATGCTGATCTCTCCTTGGCCCCATCGGTTAAGGCAATCTGCCAGTACCCAGACGTCAAATCAAACGTGCTGAGGAACCGGGCAGCTCCCAACCGATCAATGAGCTCATCAGCTCTGGGGATGGGGTGCGCGTCAGTCCTGGTGACGGCATTGAGCCCACGGTAGTCACACAAAACCGGAGTTCTGGAGTGGCACCGGGCGCAGCAGCCTTTGGGACCAAGACCACTGGGCTGGCCCAAGGACTGTGGGAGGGCTCAATCACCCCTAACGCCAACATCTTAGAGACCTCCTCCTTGATGCTGGCTCTGACCCGGTCAGTCAACCTGTAAATCTTGTGCTTCACAGGAGGGCTGTCACCAGTGTCCACGTCATGGGTACACCAGTGAGTAACACCGGGGGTCAGAGAGAACAGTGGGGCGAACTGTCCCAACAACTGGTGACAGTCCCCCTGCTGCTCCTGAGTCAGAGTAGGGGAGAGGATCACACCTTCTACTTACCCATCATGCTCCTTGGTAGACAGGAGGTCAGGGAGAGGCTCACTCTCCTCTTCCACCCCATCATCTGTCGCCAGAGCATACTCACTTCGGACCTCTCGAAGTGGGGCTTGAGGCGATTCACGTGAAGGACCCTCAAAGGGTTCCTTGGAGCTTGCAAATCCACCAGGTAGGTGACGTCACTTTTGCGCTCCACCACCTCATATGGCCCAGTCCACTTGTCCTGCAAGGCACAAGGTGCCACTGGGGCCATGACCCACACTTTTGCCCAGGTTGAAATTCGACCAGAGTGGCATTCTGGTCATACCATCTCTTCATTTCTTCCTGGCTTGCTTCTAGGTTCGCCTGAGCGAGTTTCCTGAAGCGGGCAGTTTGGTTTCTAAGGCCAGGCACCTCCCTGTATGCAAGAGTAGGCATGGCAAGAGGACGTCCCACTTACGCCTCATGGGTTCTGTTAGACCCTTGATCATGCCTTTCAAGGTCTGGTTGAATCTCTCCACCAGACGGTTTCCTTGTGGGTGGTAAGGAGTGGTGAACTTGTAGGTTACACCACACTCCTTCCACAGGGATGTCATATACTTGGATATGAAATTGGTCCCCCTATCAGAAACCACCTCTCTGGGGAATCCCACACGGAAAAGATCCCCATTAACGCCCGGCCCACCACTGGCGCCGTCGTTGTCCTGAGAGGGATTGCCTCCGGGTACCGGGTGGCATGGTCCACCAAGACCAGGATGTACCTGTTGCCCATGGCTGTCTTGGGATCCAGTGGCCCCACAATATCCATCCCTACCCTTTCAAAGGGTGTTCCAACAACAGGAAAAGGTTGGAGAGGAGCTTTGACCTTCCTCCACTCTTACCACTTTCCTGGCAAGTTTGGCAAGACCTACAATGTGCATCTGACTGCCTTCGCATTTGGGGCCAAAGAAGTGGGTGACAAGCCTGTCAAAGGTCTTGTCCTGCCCCAAATGTCCTGCCAAAGGCACGTCATGAGCCAGACCCAGTAGGAAGGTCCTGAAGCGCTGGGGTACCACCAGCACAAGGGGCTGACCCAGGCACAGCAACCTTAGGCTCACTGTATAGGAGACCACTCTCCCAGTAGATCAGATGTGACCGGACTGATTACCAGCTGCCTGGTCTGCAGCCTGCCGCCGCAGACCCTCCAGAGTAGGGCATTCGTTCTGCTCCCGGCAGAACTCCTCCCTGGTGGGACCCCTTCTTGCTGCCAATGGGTCAGCTCAGAGATGTCTCCCAGTTCGGCTACCTGCTCCCCTGTAGGCACCGGGCGTCCCCTCGAGGTCCGCCTCACTCCCGGTCCGTGGGAACCCCGGGGGCCGGTTTCCGCGCCCCCTGCCCTTTCTCTTGGCAGGGACTTGGGCCACTGTTCCAGGCTCCAAGTCCTCTTGATCACCCTTTCTGGCTGCCATTGACCGAGTAGACACGCATGCCCACTCTGGCAACCCAAGCATCTCCAAGTGAGACCTGAGCTCAACCTCCTTCCATAAGGACTGCTCCAGGTCGTTACCTAGCAGACAATCTACAGGCATGGTAGGGCTCACAACCACCCTCAAGGGACCTGAGACCCCCCCATTCAAAGGGAACCTGCGCCACCATACATTGGCGCTCTGAGTTGTCTACAGCAACTACTTGGTGGAATGCCCCGGGGACTACTTGCTTCTCAGAAACCAGGTGACACCGGACTGAGGTCACACTGGCTCCAGTGTCTCTGAGAGCCTCTACCCTGTTCCCATTAATGGTCACCCAGGTGCTATATTTCTTTGAGTTAGGGGGCACCTGGTTTCCTGGGACCATCTCACTGTCCCCTAGGGAGACAAGGGTCATTTCTGCGGGATCCCCACCCTCCTGTGGGCACCCCTCCTCCCCAAGCGCTACACTAGCCAACACTTTGGACTGTCCACCGGTGGGTGGCTGTGTCCCCTTTGGGCACTTGGGATCCCCCTTAAAGTGACCTACCTGGTCACATGCATAACACTTGCGGGGGCCGGTCTCAACAGGCTTCCCTGTAGAGACCCCTTTCTTCTTATCACCGGGGGGCTGGGAACCTTTACCCTGGGTACTAGTTTGGGGCCCTTTAGAGAACTCCTGTGCTTTACCCTTGTCCCCCCACCTTTCTGCTGGGGACCCTGCCCACCTTTGGCTGAGTCTCCCCAAACGCTTTCTTGTGGACCCTGGTACTCACCCAGCTGTCCGCTTCCATAGCAAGCTTCCTGGGGTCAGTTAGCTTACTATCAACTAGGTGCTGGCGCAGATCTGCAAAACATAGACTAGACAAGTGCTCCCATGCAATCAAGTTGTAGAGCCCCTGAAAATCTGTTACACTACTGCCCTTTACCCAACCATCCAGAGACCTGCAGAACACATCCACACATTCCAACCAAGTGTTGGCATTAGACTTCTTACTGGACCTGAACTGATCCCTGTACTTTTCAGGAGTAAGACCATACTTAGTGAGAAGGGCATCCTTCATGTCAGCATAGGTGAGGTGATACCCCTTACCCAAAGCTGTCAGAGCATCCCTTGCTTCTTCAGGGAAAAGTGGCCACAATCCTGCTCCCAATTCTCCTCAGGGACCCCATTCATGTGTATGGCTGCCTCATAACCCTGAAACCACCTTTGTATGTCATCCCCCTTCTTGAACTCCTTGCCTACGTTCTTGGGAATGTGCACAATCCTGTCTGCCTTTCTGGACGAGTGCTGCCACCATCTGAGCCCTGACTTACTCCTAAGTTCTAGCTCCTTCAGTTCTCTCTCATGCTCTAAGAGCATCTTCCTCTCCTCTATGGCCAATCTCTTCTCCTCCCGCTCACTCTCCAGCCTGAGCTTCTGCAGCTCAAACTGCCTTGCCTCCCGCCTGTCCTCCAGCTCCTCTGGGGACAGACTGCTGCTGCCTGACCTGGCGGGTTCCCCCCTACCCAAAGCATATCCACCCTGGAAATAGGCTCCTCCACCTCCTCACTGAGATTACCAGGCTGCCCACTGGCATGACTGGCTGCTATGAGCCCTCAGCGCCTTCTGTAGCTCCTCCTTCCTTGTGAGGCCTTTAATTTGGACTTTCAGGTTTTTACAAATTGCTCGTAGTTCCTTTACGGCGTAGGTTTCCAACCTATCACTCCTCAAAGATAATTTCCAGAGATGCAACGGATGATGCAGCTGTGTCAGGCATGACAAAAGTAGTGAGTTGAAAACTGGCAAGGTCAAAAATAGGCCAAAAGAAAAAGAACCAGTATGTGGTATGTAATGGTCTGCGATATGGTAGTAGTGCACACCAATCACTGTAAGTCAAGTGCAAACACAAGTCCTATCCTCACCGCTGACAACCAATGTTAGAAATGGGATCTCTAGTTGGCAAGGGCTTGCACCTTTGTCCAAGTAGGGACCCTTCTTCCTAGTCAGGGTAAGGGTGTTACACTCGTGAGTAACCCCTGCTCACCCTCGTGGTAACTTAGCACGAGCAGTCAGGCTTAATTCAGAGGCAGTGTGTAAAGCATTTGCACATAACCAACAGTAATACAGTGTAAGCACTACAAACGGACACCACACCAGTTTAGAAAAATAACCAATTTTTATATACTCAAGACAAGACCAATTACGACAAAAATCCACAATACTATACTTTAAAAACGAATAGCTTGATGAGGTAGCTTCTTCTTTGCAGGAATAGCACAAAAGCAAAGTTCGTGCGAGTCGGTAGCTCCGTCCGGGCCTACCGCGATGCTGAAAACCACAGAGTCTCAACAGTTCAGCCGGCCGCGTCGCTGCGGGCCAGCAGAGTCGTGAACAGACTCGGTCACAGTACCTTTCTCGTTGTGGCTGGTACGGAGTGTACGAGCCGGTCGGCGTTCGATCGCGGTTGCGGTGCAAGGCGGAGCGATGCAAGGTGCGGTGTCCTCGATGCGGTGCAGGCAGCGGCTCGATGAGCGTCGTGCAGGCCGAGTCGGTGAGTCCAAGGCGTGCGATGCAGGGTGAGACGATGCTCGATGCGGTGCTGACAGGTTGCGATGCAGGCGACCAAGCCGGAGTGCGGGAGCTGGCGTCGGACAGCGGTGCGAGTCGGAGCGGTGCGTCGCAAGCGTGCGGCGGTGCCCCAAATGCGATGCGGTCACGACTCTTGAGCCAGTTGCAGCGACCGCGTCGGTCGTGTCGGCTGGTTCAGTGAAGCGATGCGATGCGAACTGCGGTGCCCACAGGTCGCGGTGCAAGCAGCGGCTCGATGTTGGACGGCGTCGGACGTCGCCCTACGGTGAGACCAGGGTTGCGATGCGAGGCGAGGCGATGCGGTCTGTGGTGCAAACAGGTCACCGGCCAGGGATGGATTCGGTTGACGGAGTTGGTTGCGGTTCCCTTCCTCTGTGGCAACTGAAACAGCGTTCCAGTAGCGGTACCCAGAGGCTTGTGAAGTCTTTGCAGTCCCTGAGACTTCTTAACAGGAGGCCAGCTCGGTTCCAGGCCCTTGGAGATACTCAGCACAAGTTTGTAGAAAGTTCAGTCAGTCCTTTCACTGCCCAAGAGCAGAAGCAGCAGCTGCAGGCCAGCCCAACAAAGCAACAACACAGCAAAGGGGCAGTACTCCTCCTGGCAGCTCTTGCAGCTCTTCGTCTTGGCAGGTTCCTTGATTCCAGCGAGATCTAAATTCATGGGGTCAGGGCCCCAATATTTATATCCCAAATTCCTTTGTTCTCTGAAGGCAGAGAGGCCTTTGCCTAGTCCAAACCAGTTCTGGAGCACTTTGTTGACAAGTCTCTGTCCTTCTTTCAGTGAGTGAGGCCAGGGACATCAGACGCACCACAGGAGGTGGAGCCAGCATTGTGGAGGGAAGGCACTGTCCTATTCAGGGCCAGGTGCAACCCCTCCCACCCATCTACATGTAGATCTTGCTATTCAGCCCTGTGCTGACTCACCCTGTCTCCTGGCATCCCCCAGCCCCTGTCACTCACACTCCAGACAAGGAATACACAACCTCGCAGAGGCAGGCTTGGATGGTTGAGACAAGAAAATACCCACTTTCTAAAAGTGGTATTTTCAAACACAGAATGTTAAAACCAACTTCACTAAAAGATGCATTTTATCATTCTGAGTCCAGGCATACTAAATTTGAATTTCTACCATGTTCCCGGGGTCAGTTAGGATTATAAGCTGTAATAATCAAAACTGCCCGTTCTGACCCTAGGGGAACAGGTGGCCTTGCAATAGTGAAAAACGAACTGAGCTGTAATTCACTATCAGGACATGCCACACACACCAGGGCATGTCCTACCTTTCGCGTACAACGCACCCTGCCCTAGGGGTACCTTGGGCCTACCTTAGGGAGTGACTAACATGTAGAAAAGGGAAGGTTTAGGGACTTGCAAGTGTGTGCACTTGCCAAGTCGACATGGCAACCCCAGGCTGCGCACAGGCTCTGCGATGTGCAGGCCCGAGATACACTTTACGGGCTGTTTGCGTGGGTGGCACAATCCAGTGCTGCAGCCCACCAACAGCATTTGGTCTATAGGCCCTGGCACTCGCAGTGCACTTTACAAGGGACTGACACATAAACCAAATAGGCCAATCATGGAAACGCCAATTCATAACACATTTTATACAGGCGCACTTGCACTTTCCCACTGGACAGCAGTGAGGAAAGTCGCAGAAATCATTACACCAGCAAAAGCAGAGTCAAAACCGGGAGGTCAGAAAGCAAAAAGTCAGGGGAAACACGCCAAAAGATGCCAAGTC